>CM059998.1:35912661-36512661 GCA_030463065.1 Aphidoletes aphidimyza
AACCACCTTGATCTTTTTAGCTGTTCCAACGATTTCGATTGATTTTTTTTTAAGAGCTCATTCACTTCCAAATGATAAATGAGCACCGATCGATGTTTAAACATTAAAAATGATTCACTCAAAGAGTAAATTAATCGTTAAAATGGTAACATAGATAAATGCTTTGATCAAGTGAATCCAAGCATCGTTTGCTTGTTTTTGTTTTTTGTTAAATGGATGTGAGGGAGAGGATTAGAGGTTACAAAGCAAATAAATGAAATTGCCAACACAAAATGACTTGTTCTATTTTGAATTGTTATTCAATGTTTGGTACATTAATTTGTAAAATCTGGCTTGCATTTTGTTTACAATACAAAGCAATTTTAATGTGCCATTGAATGCAAATTCAAATACACATGGGATCAACCCTTTGAAACAATGTGGTATTTTCCACGTGTTTTTATCATTTTTTTTTCATTTCACTGGCATAATTTTTTGTAAAGTTGTCTCTCAATATTTTTTTTTTTTTTTTTTTAATTTTGTTTTATTGAATAAACTGAATCAACACCGCATTGAAACAAAAGCAACGCAGGAGGAGCTTAAATTAAGTAAGTAAATACACATTCGATAAAATATCCTAGCCAATTGGCCCGCTACTTCTGTTCTGTTTGCTTTAAATTGGTAATTTGGTTGGTGCCGCTGAATTATTGGATCTTGGATGCGCAGCTCAACTTACGTACCCTGGCAATTCTGATTTGGGAGCAAAAGTCTTTTTTTTTACAAGATTTTTTCTTTGTTCTGATTTCTTTTATACAATACATTTTGCTTCTATTTGTTTTTAAGTTTTACAAAATAACGGTTTATTTGACGGAGCTTTTTGTGTGTGTATCTTTTGTGCTTTATCTTTATATCTGTGTGACTTTTTTGGACAAAGCACTTCCTTCAAATAAACAATGTTGATGAGACGGGGAGGGGTGAGGGAAATGGGCGAAACCCAACAGGAAGCCCATTTAATCCCATAGATATTGAAATAAAGAGCTAGATAACTGTCCCGTGTGCAAATGATGAGCTATGATCTCAATGGTGCGGATTGTGGTGGTGATGACTGATATGGTGAGTCGAATTTGTTTGCGGCTGTTGCTGTTGATTCGACTGCTGTTGTGGTTGTTGCATTTGCACATTCACTTGGTTCGTGTTACGTGTCTCGCGGCGCAACAAATGTACACCACCATCAGCTGACTGCTGCAAATTATACTCGTTCTGCGAGTACAGATTGCCTTGTGGATCACGTAGATTCTAGAGGTATTCAAAAATTGTCATTAGTTAAACATATGTTACTTACAATTCAAACTTCAGCGAATTCAATAGGTCAAAGGGCTTTGGTTCCTGAATATTTACCTCAAAAATGTGCTTGTACAAATCTTGGAATTTCTTCATGATGCGTTTACGTTCGGCCAAGGCGGCTTCCTGCTCTTTCAATAAACGTTCTTTGCGCTTGCGCACCTCTTCAACTTCATCGGCCAACGATAAAATTTGATCCAATTTACGTTTTCGGCAATTTTGGGCGGCCACCTTATTTTTGCCACGACGTCGAATGTCTCGGATCAGTGATAGCTGCGTTTCGCTGAGATCGTATTTTGATAATCGCTCATTGAATTCATCCATTGGCAAATTGATGATATCCATCACTGGTATTGGAACCTGCTCCAGAATTTCATGGCGAAAAAAAAACGTTTCAAATTGAAATTCATTGGCTAAACACAAACGAACAAATTGACTGATCTGATTTAAATACATACATTTAAAGCACGTGCACGTTTTTCATCTCGCGTAAGATGCTCCTCTTCGCTTTTTTTGGAATTCTTCTTATCACGTGTTTGTGACCGTGGTGTGGCACCGCCCGCCTGTGGCAATGTGTACGTATGATTGTGTCCAACAATGTCGTGAATGCCACGCGCATTATGCCGTCCAAAGTCAATTGAACATTGTTGTTGTGACTGATGCTTGTTCATGATTGGCATACCGCCAGCGGCACCATCAAGATTTGTTGCCAATGGATGATGCATTGGATACGGTTCAAATTCGTATTTGATTGGCATATCGGGCTGTTGTGGTTGTACAGCGCCACCATTTGAAGTCGATTGTGAAATATTACTGTTTCGAAACAAATGCCCGAATAAATTAGCAATCAAAGTAATGAAACATCACACAAAATCTCCGAATAAATGATTAAAACACTTACATATTTGGCCCACTTTGGTCCTGTAAGTATCGTTTACCAAACATTTGGTGTTTCTTTTGAGCAACCGGGTGACGAACGGCATCACCTAAACGGCCACTGTAGCTGCTGTAATCGTATGGACCATATTTGCTAGAATAAACAAACAATGCCAAACATTTAGTAATTGTTCATAATATCAACAGTTCAACAATTCACGTGATGGTCAAGCGTGGGCCATTCCGTTTATAAATATGTCATTATGTGTCGTTACGGTAAAAATTATGTGAGATTTTTTAATTACCTATGATGATATTCTTGGGCTGAATCACTTCCAGTGTCACCCCATTCACCATCGGATAAAGATGGTACACGTTCCGAGCCCATTGAACTTACGGCACTGTCACTAGATGCATCCAAACGGTCACCAGTTGCGGTATTGCCATTCAATGTGGTTTGCATCTGTGGTGCGCCAGCAGCATTTGGCAATAAACCACCAACATTATGATTGTGGCTACCTGCTGCATTGGCTGGTGTATTCAGCACCGTTGAATTGTTGTTGGTTGCGTTTGGTTCCAGCATACGCATTGTATAGAATCCTATAAAGAAAAAAATAAAAGTTCCAATTTAACAAACAACTTGATTCAATTCTAGCAACAAAAAACAAAGAAGAGAAGAAATATTCACGTGTTTCAACTAGTGTATGAAGAAAAAACTGAGTCTCTCAGCTCATAACTGAGATTTCAGTAGATTTAGTTCACGCTTACAGCGTACACAGTGATTTTCCGCCATACTGAATAAACAGCGATGTGCTATGAACGAACTTTGTGTGACAGACATGTACGAACATGAATATACCGTCATAGCATTGCATACGCTGTAAGCGTGAACTGACTGTGCTGAAATTTCAGTTAAGAGCTGAGACTCAGTTTTTTTTTCCATATGCTGGTTTCAACATATACTTTCGAGAATGTGATAAGACTGAGAGAATGATTCTCACATTTTTCACATTTGTACGACGGTGTAAACAGAATTTGGACTTTTATATTTATTTCGACAAAAAAAAATGTGTTTAGTCATTCTGCGATATGGCAAAATAGCCACAACAACATTATGACATTGCAAAAAAAAAACACTCATCCAAACACATCATTGTACGTTACAATCTCGTGTCATATATGAACCGATTCGATTCCACATTGAATTTGATGTATGCTCATCAAGTTAGCATAAATAAATAGTTAAAAACATTACAAAATCGGAGGAATCGAATCAGTGCAATAAATTTACTGTAGACAAACAATTCAAACACACACAGAGAGACAAATAGTCGGCAAAAAAGCAATCAAATGAGAGTTAGAAATCAAATGAAGGAAACTATGAGTTAGAGTTCGTAGCAAATATTTTATATTACAGTACGAAAAAAAAAAATACAAATCAGAGATAAGGAAAACTGTTGCTCAAGCTTACGTCATTATCATCGTGTTTGACATTGTATAGATTGAAACATTGTATTTACTGCGTAGTGCAGCACTTCGAACAGCGTTTCACCGATATTTCGGTTTAACGAATTTGACGAGTTTGGTGACGCAAGTGTGTGTAAATTAAAATGTTTGACTGTGACTAACAGCAGCGAGTAACAACAGCAACAGCAGCAACAACCACAACAACAACAACAAAAACCATAGCATATCCGCTAGGGAACCAAACAATGTGGATGGAATCATTTGTATTGGAATTATCGGCAATGATAAAAATTCACATTTGATATTGAAAATGAATGTTCGGATAGTGAACACTTGGGTAATTTTAGTTGTTGTTTGACTGTTATTTTGTTTTGTTTTTTTTTAGATCGGAAATATTTACCTAGGGCCAAACAGTTGAATAGCATTTTCCACGAATAAGCAATAACAGTCACAATTCAAATAATACATTTAGTTTTTGTCGATGGTATAAAATGCTGTTTAAATGTTGGATTTACTTGTTTGTGTCTTCGGTCTTGATGAAAATATCATTCAACTCAACTCAACAGTTTCAAATAAAATCAAATTTCAAATGATTGTTTATGCACTGATTTCCATGTGATTAATCTTGTCTTATATTGATTGATCTGATCTGTCAATGTGGATGCAATAATTGAATTTTCTACCAGAAAAATATAAAAGTCATTTAATTAGATTGAAATGTCACATTTGTTAATGAAATGCACAAATCTAGAACTGTTTGTCGATCGCTTTTGATTAACGGTTAACATTTTTTTTGTTGTTGTTGATGATAAATAGATCTTCCTCTGAGATTGCGAACATCGTAATTGTTTGCCGTATTCAATCAGCCACTAAATAGAACTCATCGCTTTAAAGACTGAAGATGACATACGGCAAACGCAGTATTTCGGTATATATATCGGTATTGTAATTGTTGTCTCAAATATAAAAATAAAAAGTCAACGGCACACTGGGGCACACCTTGCGCACACTTTTGATCCAATACACAATTATCAATATTGACGCATGCAACCGAATAAATTTAACCGAACCGAAATCAATAGGTAACAAAATTTAAAAAAAAAACTGTTCAATAAAAAGCGTGGAATAATTTGAATCGAAAATCGACTCCACTACGCACCGAACTGCGAATATTAAAACAATAAAAAAAAATAGCTGAGGCTGTGCCCCAATTGAAATATGAACAATGTGATATTTAGCGCAGAATGTCAAGTCAAAAAATAATTGTTCGTTTGTCGCAAATCATACAATCATACGTTGCTAAAAGCCACACACAAAGTGTGTACGCGAGCCGCGCGCACATACGTTTGATCACTTTAAAACGAAAACTATAAGCAACGGAGCAGGCAGCCGGGGATGTGTGGCGGCGCGTTGATTATATGTGTGAGCGAACCGCTGTGTGAAGCGATGATTGAGTGAACGTGTAAGCGCGCACATTCTCAATTATTTGAAATGCAGAATTTGTGTCAGACTACAAATAATGTTCTTTTTGGTTCGTGTGTGTCGTTCTGCTCATTTGTAGTGTGTTTGCTGTGGCCATTTTTTCATTTTGGCCTGTGCTTGGGCTGATTGGCATTTCGCCGCATTTGATGCGTATTAATGTTATACACAAACAGAAACAGCACACACGAAGAAAAAAAAAAGCCATACACGAACCAAAATCTTCGTCCAATACACTTTCGTTATTTTTGTTTATTGACTACCTCGGATTTGTCCACAAATGGTGGAAATCCATGGAAACTGATTTACTTTACAGAGTAATAACTGCACCGTACCACATGGTTCAGAGTTTGTGTTGAAAGTGAATCACATTCTTCATTGTTTGTTGTGAAAAATGTTCACTGAGTCCAACAAATGCACACGAGTTTTTAAACGATAAACAAATATAAATGGTTTTGCTGTCAATTTTGCTGTTGTTTTTTTTCCGTCTCACATCCGATCATTGAAAATGTGTATCGAGGCTATTCCACTGTTTGTGTCTTAAATTCGCATATTTTTGGTTCTGTGTCGCGGCTACTATTCGACATTTTCGATGAATTCCAAAGATGTGAGCAATGAACATCATATACCATTTTAGCATTGATTTGCATTTTATGATACATACGTATTTGTGTTTTTGTGTGTGGTAAACGCACAGCTTAAGCTTGAGCTGAGCTACAGTCTTTTTTGCTGACTCATTCATTGTGGCCGAAATTTTGATTTCGAATTGCCGTGCTTACATGAATGTTGCGTGAATAAAACATTCCATGAGCAATACAAAAACACCAAATCTCATTAGAACAATGCCTGTCACCATTTTAAATGCAATCAAAGGCATTTGCCGTTTGGAGACCTCATTTTTATTTATTTACCAAATGAAATCCAAACACGAAATATATATTTGCCAGGAAAAAAAAAATCTAATACGATACGCAGCTCCAACGCCCGATTATATTTTCAAAATGGTTGTATTGATTTTTTTCCTCTTCATTTCAAGGTGCGTTTGGCTAAGCAATTGTACAAAGCGTAAATTAGGCTTGGAAATTATTCGCAATCACTAGAAAACAAAAATTTCATTATAAATGACCAACAAAATATGTACGCAAACAAAAATCGAGCTCGCAGTGTGATGTTTGAGTTGCTGTGTATTGTGAGTGTTCCGAGCGGTTCCGAGTGATGATATTTGCTATCCAAAATATGCTTATCAAAATTCTATCAATCAGTATCAGGCGAATGTCATCGATTTGGTTGTAATGAATTCGAAATGACCGTGAACTGTTGTAAGAGAATCCCTTGAATGCGCTACATTGCCCAAAGCAATGTAAAAAGTGAAAAGAGAAAACAAACAAGTCAACCATTTCTATCAAAATCCAAAAACTAATCCACATTTAATCATGCCAAATACACACAGACACTGATTACGTACTTAGAAACTGAGATGAAAGTCCACTTGGAAATTCACCTTTAAATTTGGCCAGGCCAAAAGAAAATGCGCAGACAGTGTGGACAGTGTTTCTCTCGTATTTATTTTACTTTTGCTGTATGGCCATTATCAAATGACGCTCGTTAGCTAACCAGTTCATTTTGTTGTTCTTGTTTTTTTTTCAGCGATTAATTACAGCGAGCAAAAAATTCAAATCATGATGATTATACGCAAATTCATGCTTTGCAATTTCTTTTGATTGAGCAGGAGGCAAAGGAAAACGACACACCTGTGGACAGAAGCCGCAACAAATCCACTTTGCAATGTTTCCACTTTAAAAGCGTCATAAAATGAGGAGAGACCTATGAAAATGGGCAAAAGCGTGGGAGCCTTTCTATTCTTTTTTAGGTTTGTTCTTTTGATGGGTATTAGAATTGTCACATGGTTTTACAGTTTTTGTACAATTTTTCAAATGAGTTCATCCGATAAGTTAAAATGTCTGACCCAGTTTTTATTTGCCATTTTCATTTGGTTTCCTTTAGCAAAATGTTTTTTAAAGACTGATTTATAGATTGTGCAAAAAATGCGACTTTCTTCTCGTTTTTGGCTATTCTTCTTCTTCTTTGGTGTCCATTTATCGAAAGAAATGCGGGAAATGTTTGAAAACCGTCTTTATAATAACAACAAAAATCTATAAAAAATAACCAGAGTCTACATTTTGTCGTTGACTCGATTGTTTGTTCTCAACATTTGTGTAAAATGTGTAAATATATAGGTCAGGGTTTATATTGAGACAATATATTGGTGTTGAGTTCCTCTCTCGTGCTCAATCAAGGATAGCCGGGCTCGTGTCACAAAATGATGCCAAATTCATCTTTTACAACAACAACAACAACAACAACAACAACAACAACAACAACAACAACAACAACAACAACAACAACAACAACAACAACAACAACAACAACAACAACAACAACAACAACAACAACAACAACAACAACAACAAGAATATTAAAACGGCTTTTACGCACCATTTTTTGTTGTTGCCTCTCGCATCTAGTCTATGAGTTTCGACCAATATTTCAATCGGAATGATAACTAGAAATGCCATTGTAATTATGTTGTGTTGTGTTGTGTGTACGTATTTTATTTTTGGCATAAGTGCGAAATGATCAACGTGTGGGCTCTTTCAAGGCAATATTTATTCGCACAAAATTGAAAATAGCGAACGCAGCAGCAGCAGTGAACAAAAAAAACTGTACACATCAACATCAAGGGAAAGCATATCACTGCCGGCTTTTGACACCGTATTGTATAATGGTCAGATAGTATGCCCACTGACACACCGTAAAGTGATTTTTCATCTTTTTTTCATTCCTTGGGCTTGACTGTTGGCCGGTGGTCAGTTCCATTTAAGATTTGGGACACACACACACACACACACACACACACGTGAAATACCTTCATTTCGACTACTCCAATCACCATTTCATTCACTTCACTTGTTTGGCCTCATTATGGTTGATATAAAAAAAAAATATAGCCATATTGACTGGTTTTTTGTTTTTCAAATAGAAGAAAATATATCAGTGGCCGATTTTATCAGCTGCATCAACCACTCGCAAATCCAAATCCAAACCGAAATCCCAATCACTTCACTTGAAATAAAAACACACACAATCAATTTTTATATCATTCACCAACTGGAATATGTGATAATGTGTCAAGTTCGCAATCATTCCGAGACATCGTGCATGTAATTGGCGATGAACTCAGAACTATGGACACATAAAAAGGCAAGCATATAAACGCAGCACTCAGTCTATTCAAAATTACATTGAAAATTGTTCCATAAAATTGGTTGTGTGTGTGTGTGTGTGTGTGTGTGTGTGTGTGTGTGTTGAATGCCATTATAAGATAAGATATTGAATAGCTCTTTTACCGAATGTTCAATGTACTATTTTTAAGTCAACCGATTGAATTTAGCTCAGTAAAATTCACTATGTTCATATCGAAATGGATTTTGTCCCCTTTTTTCAGACAACCAGAGTCTAAATTATAAATGTCAAAAAATCAATGTTTCAATGTTCGAAGTATGCTCTGGTCAGTGTTCACAGTGCCTTATCAGTTATCAATCAACGGTTTCACGCAGTATCACGGCATGACACTGCTAAATTTGTTTCAAATAGCACTTTTCCCATGATCTTCGAATTAATCATAATTTCAAAGCAAATGTCAGTATACATAAAAATAAAAAAACAAATGGATGAGCTCAGAATAAAAGCAAACAAATAACTCAAACGGAATTATGAAGACTCAATAGCCAGAATCAACTTGGCATCGAAAGTTCATTCTCATCATTTCAATTCATTTATTAATATTGGCAAAACACGTGTTCATTTGTCAAATATGCGCGACACATTTGTTTTTCTTTGATAAATTGATATTGCTTGTGACGATACGAATATCAATGAGACATTGTTCAGGACTCTTTCTTAAAATGACACTGTTTCATCTGTTGATTCTTTGATATGGTCAAGTACTGTTACTTCATATAAACGGATATTAGTCATAAAATTGCTTTGGCATTGTTGAAAGAGAAAAAAAAACAAAGTTTATTGAGCGTTTAAAAACCAGCTAAAATAAAATTTGTCACACACACACACACACACACACTGAAATTGTTATGCTTTTTTAATGTACTGGAAAATCTAGATTTTCAGAATTTCGACGTAGACTCCATCAACGACGGTGGCCTGTGCGGATTATTAGTTTTGAATGTCAAGGCTATCGATATATCTTTTTTATTGTATTATATTTGACGATTGGCTTGTTAATCCAACGCTGCTAAATCGTTTGATTTGTCCCACCGTTCACTGTAAACGCTCAAAGGCAAAACGCAATCACAACAACAACAAATGCTGTTCTCGATCATGAACAATGCAAACAGCAGCACAAACATAGCAACAGCGAAAAAAAAAATGTTTATATTTTTCAACAACATTGTATCGATTGTCATCACAATTTTTTAGCGCTATTTACAATCTTAGCACTTTTCACTTTTCGTTGACTCGCAAATATTGACAAAAAAAAAAAAAATGCCAAAAACGAATGAGCGATCAACGTTGGCACAATTTTGCGCTCAGCACTCATACAACGGTGAATTGATGTATGTGTGTTCACTTTCAAATACATGCGACTTTAAATCACTACTACTAGTTAATTGGTGCATTGAATGCATGCAACAATGTGACAAATGTGACATCTTTTTACTCCCTTTCGTCATCATCTTCCTCTTTCTTTTGAAATTTATAGTTGTACACATTGTAAGTAGTAAGTTGTTGCACACATCGAAAGCAACCAAGCTTATTGCGCACACAATGTGTGAGGCCCCGTGTACGGCATGACTAAGCATTTAAAAATAGTAAATAACTGTCAGCAATAATGCGCGAATCGTTTAATGTTTGGCATTTTTATTTCATTTTAATCGTTTAAATGTTGTTTGAACAGAAAAAAAAGCCACACAAATCTGTTTCAATTCACTATTTGCATCAATGGGGCCCATGAATAAATGTTTGTGTTTGGTGTCATTTATTTCGGGTTGTGTGCTCACAGCAACAAATATTTCAAATGCTGCTGTTCTCAAACGTCAATTGATTTGGCAATCGGATTGAAAATGAAATAACCGACAAAAAAAAACAGCATTCAAACCGTCACACACAAACCGCATAACTAGAAACATTTTGTTTGAGGCTACATAATGATGGAGTGTGTGAGTAATAAAATTTGTATTTTTGGAATCACAATCGTGTCAATTGCATAGACGGGAAGACGAGCTGCACAAACAAACAAAAAATTAATGTGAGCCACGAAACACACCACAAGCCGGAATCTTAACATTCACTAAATTGAAAAAAAAAACAAAAAAAAAACGAGCAACACACACAGACTTCTGCATAGACACACATTCATAGGGTCATTTTGATGGACTTAAATGAATTTTAATAACAAAACGAATCGACCAATTCAATGACGTCGATTCACGATATCATTTTACGATTTCCTCTTTTTTTCCTTTCCTATTTTGAATATTTTTTTTTTGTTCAAAATCAAAATAACCACCGGGTGTAAGATGTGAAATTTTATGCTAAAAAAATTAACGGATGTTATAACTTTATATTTCAAGGTGTGGCTTGTGAACTGTATCAACTTCCGAAAAAAATGTGTGGCTGATTTGGACATTGATTGAAATGAGATAATACGCTCGATTTGGTAGTGAGCATGAAATATTTGAACGTTTTTTTTTTTATCAACAAATGAAAAATGCAACAAAAAAACCAGAGCTGAACAAATGACTTGCAAAATTCGAGACCACAATCAACCATTTTAATCAGATTCTTTGTTTTATCAACATTGTTTATGTCAAATATAAGCTCTCGATGTCGGCTTGTTTGTCATTTGATTTTTTTTTTGTGAAATTGGCTAAATCATTTTATTACAATCAAATTAATTTGCCGAAGAGATAAATGCGTTTTTTTTGCATCACAGCTGCAATCTGTTTATCTTTTCTTGTTCACATTTTTTCAATCGGATTGCATTCACTTTGGCACGACACATATATATGATTGACAAATACCGCAAAAGTAACAACAATGAATGAAACATGTAAATGAACGAGCGTGATTCCATCGAACATTGATTTGGTATTGGCTTACACACACACGTGCTTCGTTTGACTGAGCTGGTTGATTTCAAACTAGGGGAATTTATCAAATTTCAAATATTATATATTTGCGATATTTGCGAATTATTTGCGAGATTTGCAGTGATTTGAGATGCAAATATGCTATTTTATTTGCGATATTCACACAATATTTGCCATATTTGCTCAGCACCTACTGAAAGTGACAGTTGTTGTTGTTGTATTTGATTCGCATGATTCGCAAATATTTGCAGATTTGCATGTAAACGTCCATATGCAGATATCAAATATTTGCAATATTTGCGAAATGTTCAGCAGATATCACATATTTGCGATATTTGCAAAATATTCATTTTGATAAATTCCCCTAGATTTCAAAGTAACGGAGGCCCTTCGAAAATTGAAAACTGCAACCGTAACTGATATTGATACTGAAGCCGAATATAATAACGTTGTTTTGTTTATTGCATAGATTTGTTTAAGCAATCACATCGAGGAGTAGACACAATTAGTCAAATTAACATTGCGCACAATGAGAACGATTCGTCAGAAAGGAATTAAAAAAAAAACAGTATAGTGATGTGTTACTCATTGAAGTCAGTTAACTGACATGAGTTTGCTGATTTGGATTTTATTTTCTTCTTCTTCTTCTTCTTCTTCTACGAACAAAAAAACAGTCGCTTTGTTTGTGCGAATTCCCTTTTAGTGTTTCGCACTTTATGCTGAGTCATCAGCCAAGGTTTTAATATCAAGTTCTTGTTGTTGTGGCCGTTTTGTCTATTTCATGCGCTTCAATTTACATCTGTGTATGTGAGGCATTTTTCTTTTTTTTGTTCTTCTCTGTAGTTTACTTCTCTTGGATATTTTATTGCGAAAAACACTTGTATACACACTTCAAAAATTTAAACGTCAAATATTTCAAACACTTTTCAACACTTAACAGAACGTGGTAAGTAAAAATCGAGGGGTATATTTACCAAAAAAAAAAAAAACAACCGAAAATGATCGTTTCTGTATTCAGGCGGTTTGTAAGACTTCGCTATTTATTACATTGTATAATATTGATAGTTTTGAATTGAAAAAAATTGTGCTGCGTTTTGTTTGATTTGTGCCGAAATGTTTGGTGAGTTGTTCTTCGTCAGCCGATGAGCAATGGGCGATGCGTTATATTGAATTGAAACACACTTTAATTGAATAAAGTCGCGTATGCATAAAATGATGAATAACAACATGATACGGTGTCGAATCGCAACATTCGGTGTGTGTTGTCTCTCGCCGTTTGCGGACATCTCTTTATTGCGCGCGTTCAACTGATTGACGATTTTGAACGCGCTTTTCGGCCATCAATATATTGAAAGTTGTATTTTGATGTTGATTCTGTTATTTTTTTTTTCTCTCTTTCTTCTCTTTTGTACAAAAATGCTATCGTGCGAATCACACTCGTGAATTCATGAATCGTATTCCATTGCCATGTGGCGATCGCACACATACACAGTTCCGTTCATTCGTTCATTCATACAGTTAGTCAGTCAATTCGATTACGTCGTTGGAAATGGAGCGACAAAAGACCGAAACCGATTGGTAACGCTGTTTAAATCACACGAGCTTACGCCATCATTTGTCATTGCTATGGTGCTATACACTTTTTTTTTGTGGTCTGTTTGTTTAAAATATTATTGTTACATCAAGCGTCGTACATCGAGAGAGTTTTAACTGAAGCTGTGGTTTGATTTAGTTGAATCACAAATAAAAATCAAGTTGACAACTGAAAACTAACGCAGACGAATGCCGTAATCGACATTGTACTTATTCGTTGGACTCGTTAAATTCAACTGAGTGCACCCTTTTTTTGCGCATTGAAACATGTTATTCCAAATTTAACAAGTCAATTTACAACTTCGAGAGATGATATGCATTGACATTTTTAAAGTGGGAGAAAGAGACGAACAAGCGTGGCTGAATTAATCGCTGGGTGTAATCGGTTGCAATCGCTTTTGTTGTTGGTGGTTTTACTTTGATTGTGTTACAGTGTGTTCGATAATTTGTGTTGGTCGCAACGAATGTTTGTCTTTCATTGTTCGGCTCGCGGTTAGTCGTTGTTGTCATTCAAATGGTTTGTGGTGTTGTGTTTTTTTTCTCTATGTCTCGCAAGCAAACGCTCTTGTTTTATGTATGCATGTGCACTGTGCATACGACTCTGAAACCTTTAGCCAATATTTTAGATCATCACCGATGTTGAATACGTCGCGATGTACCTTAGGCATGCATTCATACAATACATATACATATCACTCGATGCGCACCGTCAGCAATATCACTTTCGTCTTTCCACAGCGTTTTTAGTTGAAACCAAAATGATAAACTGTATTCAAATGTGATGTGTGTGTCACTGTTTGGGTTTGCGTTTCGAGGAAAATGATAAAAAAAATCGCCAAATTTGGCTCTGGTTTCGATTTCTATTCGCAACTCAACAAATCAATGTTGTTCTAAATTTGCATGTAATATTTACACGAATAAAACCATTTTTTTTTTGGTGATTTTATGGTGGTAAACGTACAAGTTATTCGCACATCAATTTGATACTACCAAATGACAAAAAAAAAAATGAATTCATTTTTAAAGCCAGCTTCATTACGACAATGGAGTGACTGCAACGCATTTGTTTCCACAAGCATTCACTTCAATCATCCATAAATAACGTTGGATATTTGTTATATATTGACTTATGAACATGCGCCAATGACGCATTATTACTGCGTACATATGAAAAGATGATTTAAGCGTGCGATAACATTTGCAAACAGTTTTAATAAGTGCTTTACCTGAATCAACTTAAAATGGATTAAAAACGTTAACATATATTGAACTTTTGCGATGATTCACATTTATTTCCACAGATGGCGTGCGCCATCCGAATGTGAGCACCGTAATTCGGAGTTTAAGTGCTTTTGGTGGTTGCCAATGCTTAGCAGTGTAACAACTATACTCTAGATGGCAGATCATGTATTGATTGAAAATGCTCATGCTCAACACATTGACTCTTGTTTGCACATACAATTTTGGATTTTTTTTTTATTTTTGACCCAATCGTTTCTGGCGTTTATTGACGTGTCGTCAAATGTGAAAATGTGATCATGTTCATTTTGATATTGAAAATTCTATAAAGTTTGCTACGTACCATCATTGACATTGACACCCAAACCGTCCATCAGTAAATCGTCGTCGTACAAAATGGAATTGATAAATCCATCTGTGGTGTGATTTAATTCCGATGATGTATTCTATTTCAATGAAATGATTAAAATGGCGATTAGCGCTAATGTTTATGTTTATGTTTATGTTTATGAAATACATATATGTATTGAAAATGCATTCTATTTACCGAGTAATACATCATGTCGTGTTCGGTTTTATAGTTGCTAGTAGCACCAAGAACGTCACTTTCATGGCTTGAATTGGTGAGATGCATACTTGATGAAACGGCCGAACCTAAATTTGGTGTTGCATAATGTGACTGTTGTGATGGTAATGTGGGAATAGACGAACCAATGCTTCCAATTGTTTGATTTGCACCCATGTCACCGGTTGATACATTGTGCAATGCCATGTGTTGATGTGCAGCATACTGATCGTGCTGTGGCAAGGAACTAGCGCCCTAGAATTCAAACATCTCAAATTTAATCACTCGATTTCACTTTCCAAATAGAATGGGTTATTGTATGGAGTCTTGGTCAAAGTCAATTAATAAATATGTCGCAAATGTTTAGATATTGCCTACCTGATAAGAATAGTGTGGTGGATAGTGTGAATAAGATGCCATATCACTGACGTTCATGCCAACACCCATACCGGGCAACGGGCTGAACAGACTGGCAATATCCAAACGACGTTGCTCCATTGAGGCTGCCGCTCGGCTCAGTGACAAACGCGACTTAAAAAAAAAAACGAAACAAAACAAAAAATGGCATTCATTAAATTAAGTTAATTACAAATCTGGCTAAACATGATACATCTAAAATTGTTAACAACTTCACTAGAACGGAAACGGGAACATTTTTTCCATATGCTTTATATGCGCACTGATTATTTTGTGCAGAGTTTCATTAAAGTCATTTCTATGCGACGTATAGAAAATCACATGGTAATGTTCAATCAATTGAATCGCTCTAATTAAGATCAATAAAAATCGATGCGACATTTAAATTTATCTCAATTTCTTCTGCTTAACCAGACGATTAAAATTCGAGGAGCATGAAATGAATGAAGAAAAAAAATACACCACTTGCGAGTGAATCCAAGTGACCAAGTATTGTGTGAGCATAATGTGTTATGTCTGCGCTTAAGAAACCATGTGTATTAGACACACAACGTGAGACAGAGAAGTAACAACAACAACAACATACGCTGTACAATTGGATTCATTTGAAGCGAACGCGGGTCATGGCTGCCAATTGTACATTCAATGAGAACGCACCTCAACGCTGACGAAAAATAAGAGAGAAAAACAAGAAAATCGGTATGAAAACGTGAAGCAGAAAAATGACCAACAAAGGCAAAGGTGCGTTTCTATGAGCCAAATACACATGTTATTTTGGTTGTGTTCACCAGCTAAGCAATTGAGTATATTGTGCGCAGCACTGTATTCAAATCGAAATTAGCCAGCAAACGAGGAGAGCTCTGTCGCGTGTGATTCCAACGCTATACGTGTGAGTTCTAGTGTGTGAATAAATCACAGTGGAACAAAAGCAATCCATCTTTGTCAAATTCGCAGCATTCATAATTCATAAACAAAATGCTTTACTTAACGAAACAAAAAAAAAACTATACTCATTATGCGATCGGAGAAGCCGCTTTACGCCGAATGATGTGCCTACGTGTGTTCAGATATTCGGGCGTAAAAGAGTCGAAAAATCCAATTACAAAATGTACCGCATATGTGTAGTCAAATTATTGGTTGACGTCGGATTTTTTGTAGTCTTTTTGCTAGCCAAAAATTATTTCGAATAAATTATTCGAGTGAATTCATTGTTGCTGTTGCTATTTGGAGTGATCCATCGGGATGTTACTGAATACGAACAAATCAATTTATTATCCAAAAAAAACGCACACTCCATATTCAGAGCCATTTATGGTGAATTAATTACTCGACCTATTGAAATCGAACACATAACATCCGGACTCAGTTCATGCGATTGTTTTGTGTAAAAAAAATTGTTTTCCAAAAAATATTCCGTGATGAATCAGATTAAAAAACAAAGCCAAAACCAACGCCAAAAAATCAAAACAAAATAATTAAATGTTATTTTTTTTTTGAACAAGTGAACACAATTGAAAATGGTTCAATATGTTCACTTTTAATGTTAAATTTCATGTTTGTTCAGTTCTAATTCGAATTAGAAGGTTGTTTTGGAAATGACCGTTTCATCGGCCTCACAAAATGCTCGGCCACCTGCTTCAATGATTTCATCGATTTCATTGAGAAAATACAAAATGGCATTTGGAATGAGTTTTTCTTTGATGAACAGTCCAGTCTCAAAGTCTTGTTGCAACTCGAAAAATGTGCTTGATTCAACTTCACAGGCCTCCTTTTCACTATTTTCCGTAATTAATGCAGGCGGTTTAAAGAAATTGAAAAATGAATGCGATTCTTTTTCAGTAATATTCATGCCATCTTTCCATTGAATTGGGCATCCCATTGTTTTGACAATTGAAAACCCATACACTTCGTCATCGGTGTCACAGTCCAGAAAGTATTGTTTGGTTAGAATGGTATTTTCAAAGAATGGATTCGATCCAAATTCAAATTCCAATGTAAATGACATTTCTGGTTGATTGGCCAGGCTAACACGGATATCACGTAAGTATTTCAGCGCATCTTCGTCACAATCATGAACGAGATCATCGTTATAGGTGCAATTTTTCAAAGCCTGTAACCAAAATTTTGGTACACCTTTTATATCGTTCGGTTCATGATGGAAATCTCCATCCAAATGGTATTTTTCCAATGCTCTTGTGACCCCGTCTATGACATCAGCTGGCACTGATTCCGAAATATCGCCGCCACCATTTACAATTTCTTTACGACGCTCATAGATGAGTTGTCGTTTTGGCTGGAATCCCATATCAAGCGCGTAGAATTGACGATGAAAATCCATTTCAATGCGCACATATTCACGCTGCAGCCTTTTTAACGTGTGCAAACGATCTCGTAGCGCTTGAAAATCACTTGAGCCGGAAGTAAGCGAGTCTTGTTGAATGTTTTCCATTTTGAATTCCGCTTTTGGCCTTGCGTTTCTATCTATATTTTTTTTTATCAAGCTTATTTAGACGGTGTCAGTTCAAGTATCAATCAATAAATGGCACGAAAATTGAAGCTGAGAAAAAAAATTCACTGTGCCGATTGCTATGTTTTGTCAATCAAATGAACTGGTTGCTTGGATTCGATTCAATTCGTTGAAATTCCTTGTTACAATTTTGAGTCGTGTGTAAAAATGTGTAAGTGTGTTTGCGAATGTCTACGTATGTTCTTGTCTCCAAGTAGAATTGTCGCCCCGGACAGTGGGCTTGCGTGCAAAACACACTCAAGTATCAATTTGATATTTGTTTTTTTTTCTTCATACAGCTATTAGCTAAATTATTAGCTGTAACACGTCATTTAACTAATCAAATGTAATAAGAAATGTACTGATAAATACTAACTCGACGACGACAACTGTGTGTTTTCGTTTATGTTCCAGAATGATATATTATAATAATAGTGATTATGTTGATTATTTAGCGACTTCGTTCATTTAATAAGATTCGCCTCGATTTCTGTTCGCATCAATATTTGACGTTGGAATCTTAAGAAGACTGAGCAAAAAATGAATACATTAGCACTTCTGTATGTGTATTAAAACAAATGTTCAAGAGTCGATTCAAGGAAGGATCATGAATTTTATTCGAAATTCGAACTAAAATTGTAAATTTTGATCGTGTGGTTCATTGACCAAAAAAAAATGGCAGCTATTTGAAATAAATCGATTACCATCCCAAATGGCCATTTAGTCGATCGATAGACGAAAAGCCATAAAAAAAGCGATAGCACTTGAACGCAGCAATTAAATTGATTCAATGCTGTAACGATCATGGCCACGGCCAAACCTTAAAAACGCATTTTTATTTCATACCAAAGTCTTTCGTTGAAACGCTGCTTGAATTGATCGATTGTGACTAACACCGCCGGTGTTGGTTTCAGCAAATGCCAATTCAGCCCATAGCTGTTTAGCTACAAGCATAGATTCAAGTGAACAAACAAAATGCGCACATTACCTATTTAATGATTAAATAATTGTGAAATGTTTGTTTGGTATGGTATTTCAGCCATCGAAATTGAGTTGAAACTGTGCACGTATCGCACAAATACACCATTTAGTATAATGGTGATTAAGATCCAGGTTTTATAAGGAAAATATCTGATTTCTGATTTTTTTTGTTTCTACATCTATATCAACAACAAGATCTGTTGAATTTTTTACAAATTTTATTATGATGCTTTCGATTGATTCGTTGATTTGTTGATTTACTGATTCCGTATCTTGAAGGAGGAATAAGCAAAGGCAACACACCACCACCCAGCTCACTTGATCAAATGAAGACATGGAATTTGTTACACAGAAATGCTTTCAAGGACTTATTGCTGAGTGTATGTGTTATTATTTTACGTACTAACAAGAGGTGAAAAAACCACTTGAGGTGTGCATCTTCAATTCAGTCGTTTCTGTTAATGTGTATATTTGTGTTCATTTGTTCCTCTTTTTCCTCATGCTTAATTTGGACTAAGGAATCACCACTTACACACATCCAAAGTCAAGGTTTGAGCTCATGCGCGCGCGCAACTACATTCTTTAACGCATTCAAAATTACTACCATTTTAAGAATAGCCAGGCCCAGGCTGACTTTTTCATTCTTCTCTCCCATTACTTGCCAAATGGAGAAAAATTGTGCGCACGAATGTTGTGTGTGCCGATTGTTACCTGTTCTCTTTTCATTCTTAATGCATATGATTAAGTGTTGTTTCCTTTTAAATTATACCGCCCGCCATTGAATGTGAACTTGTTGTTGTTGGATTTCATTTCTTACAATTTCTCATAAATACAAGAAGTGCCAAAATGACATTTTAATAATAAAAGCATCAAATGAAACGCATATTCTGTGTCGCTCTCTCTCTCTCTCTCTCTCGGGAATGCCCGTGCACGGGGGATTGTGTTGTAGTGGCATCTTTGCCAGCATTAACAAAAAAAGAAAACTAAAATGAAATTGGATTTGCTGCATTGACTCGGATAAAAAGAGAGCGTGCCGCGCACAATCACATGATTTATTTACATTTGTGCAGTTTTATTAAGCAAACATTTTCCCCCTTTCAACGCATGCGGCTTTCAACTTCACTTCGCAGAATTGTTTGCGCATTCAACCTTTTGTTAAACTACAATCCTTTTGTTGAAGCATGATTCCAAGCACCAATTTTTCATTTCACATTTATCATATATATTGCGAAGTGTGATTCTTTTTATTCTTGGGCCGTAAAGACATAGAATTTCAGTCCTGTTTCATTTCACCAACGATCATCTGAAGGGGGCCTGTCAACTTCTTAGACAGATCATTTAATTTATTGGTCATCATTTGTTTATTTTGCAGAACATAATGACCGATTGATGAGGGGCTTTTCCACTTTCCCAATGGAATTTCATGCTTTTTGGTGTTATTTGTTGATAATTAACTGAATTTTAATTGATATCCGTCATATTCACTTTTTGTAATCCAAATGATCAAATTTTTATGAATTTCAAGCAACGCATATGATTCCCAAATATTAAAAAAAAAAAGTGGAATAATTGACGGGCTTTTGAAACCGGAGCTCAATAGAAAAATGGCAAAACGAATTAGGAAGAAGAAGAAACAGTTTTTTTAATGTTTTGTGTGGACGCGCGTGCGCTGGCAGAACTCTTCAACGTCGAACTCTTTTTTTTTTTTTTTAATTTTGACCTTGAAACTTGTTTTGGGTAAGTACATGCTTTGCTTGTTTCTGTTTCTTTTTCTTATTTCATTTCATCAAGCAAACACTTTTTACATTTCCTTCAGTAGTGTTTTTGTTGTTGTTGTTGGGCTGTTTGAGAAGAAAAAAATTGTCTCACTTATAATAAATAGTTGATTATTCGCAGCAAACGAAACACATAAAAACAAGTAGCGAATCAAATATTTTGCGTGTTCGCTGCTACTTGTTACTGCGTTAAAGATGCCATTATACCGGTTGATTGCTTTCATTTGGGATTTTGGCCAGTGTTTTAAAAATTGTAAATAACAAAATGGCGCGAAAATCAATTGTAGAATTTTCGAGCTCTTGAGCTCTCTATCTTAACCAATTTCGGTTGTAATTGAAATACAATAATCATTTCTCCTTTTGATCGAATGTCATATGAACGATACATAAAAAAAAAACCTTGATCACCATGGAGTTTAGATGTGTTTTTTTTCGATCATGCCGCATTTGTAAAACATTAACATCAACAAATCGTGTGTTGACGCATGTCAATTCATTCTGCACTTGTCTTATGCCCAAGATTAAGATAAATTAGACGGTATAATCCGGTTGTAGCGTCTTCAACAGCTACAAAATGCGCGTTTCTTTCAATTCCATTCGCCCATTTCGCGCACATGCCCAGTATGAATGCGGTAGTCGAACCACTTAATGGAATATTAAAAGTGAAACCATAAACGAAAACGAAGACAAATACACAACAACAACAGTATCAAGCTTCGAACAGTGAGTGTGTTTTTTTTTGTTTCGTTCTTAAATTTGATTATAATAGCGGAACAACAAAATACTTTTTCCTACACACACAATTTTGATTTTATATTGCTATATGCTAGTTGGGATGATGAATATTGTGATGACCGATCTCGATCGACATTTTTCGTTCCAGTCAAGAACAAGTACATAATTATAATGTAATAGCCCAAACAAAACACTCATACCCGCGTGATTCACGTTTAATCAGATTTTGTTGCAAATGAATTGAAAAATGGCTTGGATTTTTCTCATGTGTGTGTATGTGTGTGTGTTGTAAGTAAAGAGTCGTTTGCTGTTTCGCAGAGATGAAGCAAAGAGAATTAACAACAACAAAATCTAAGATACTACGCAAAACGTAAATATTAATATTACGTATTTTTTGTTTCTTTCCGTCTGAATAAATTTAATTCATGTATGCAAATCTTTTTTTTTTTTTTTTTTTTTTGCTTTAATTTATTGACACATAAAATACTTTATGTATACTTGTTTAAAAGAACAGAAAACAAATGCAAACACAGAGAACACGATAGAGAGGAAAAAGTAGCCACATTACGCACGCCATGTCTTTGCTGCTACCGCGCACGCACATCGTTCTGATTACAAATTGGCGTTGTTTTTTTTTCTGCGCTCTCCACGTATAATTTTGATGGCCATGTAAATGTCTGTCATATTTTGTGTGTGTGTGTGTGTTTTTTTTTATGTGAACACATGTGCATGTACAAGTACATGTATATGTGCTTGAATTCCTCTTCACTTGTTCGGAGGTGTTCTTTATCTTTTCGGTGATTTTTATCAAATCGTGAAGTAGCCGTAATGGACATGCTCGACACGTAGATATTCTAATGGAAACTTAATTGCAATTGTTCTATTCCGGTGTGTGTGTGTAATTAATTTATGAAAACTACCGCTTGCGATCGTATGCGACACCTGGATCAAAAGTCAAAGTTAATGCCATAAAATGTGTCTGGATGTGTGTGTGTGTGTGTGTATTTTTTGTTAAATTTCAATTTCGTGTTCTGTCTGCACGAAGTATTTTTCCATATGGTTTTATTTTCGAGCTCATCGTATTATGTATTTCTCTTACATTTTGAGAAAGCATTTCATAAAATTGCAATTTACTATGTCTAGTCAAAAATATGATTGTAACACAATTTCATGTGTTTGGATCATATAAAATAATTATTCAATTTCGGAACTACTGCTGTGTGTTTTTGTTGTTGTTGATAAATTCATAAAATTCCGTCCAAGGTTTTTGGCCAACGATGATCTTAATGGTTGATCTGTTGTAATTACATACATGGACCGGAATGGCTGTTTTTATTTTTTACCGGATTTATTGTTGATATCTGTCTACACGTGCGTATTACAAGATAACCGATATGCAAAACAATTTGTACGCACATTGAAATGTGTTTGTGTGTGTGTATCAAAGTGTGTATTCACAAGCCATAGGCCATAAGGCCAGAAGAACAAGCGGGCGCTTGGCTGAACGTCACGTTTAGGTAATTTGTATCCAATTAAAAGTGATTATATGGCCGTGTTACGGTCAGAAAATTTCCAAGGGATTGATAACGAGGTAAAAGGAAGCACAACAACAACCCGCAATAAAAAAAAAAACCATTTAAAATACATATATAATAGCCAGTGAAACCACTCCCACTGTAGAATGATAACGATATTGAAAAAAAAAAATGGAATGAAAAAAAACTATATATTTCATGAAAGGAAAAAAAAGCAGATCAAGGATATGCCAATGTGACACGAACCCGATCAAAATGCAGTTGACGAATAAAAAAAAAGAACACTGAATGCCATTTCAACGAATTGGCAGAATGAAATGAACAAATCCGAGAGACACAATATAAAAATGGGAGACGATTCATTATTAAATACGCACAATTGCCTATAATATGCCCTATCCGATTACATGTGACATACACTTTGAGCTGGGCTGTCTGCCAACTTAGCTATTTTGTGTGTGTGTGTGTGTGTTTTTTTTATCATGAAATAAAATGCTCTTTTCAATTTGCCCAACTGAACAAGCTAAGTACATGATATTCCAACCAAACCTATCATTTACCTATTTTTTTTTTGCTGCTCCATCGTTCTCTAAATAATAATTTGTGTGTTGTGATGTCTTTTTTTTTGTATATTGTTATTGTATTCCAAGTTTTGTTCATCATAAATCACTACGTTGATGAATTGAATCATTTAATAGCAATAATCAGACTTTCTCAGTTAGTGATTGGTATAGACGAGCGCACACGCGCAATTTTTCTATTGATATCACGGCTCAAGTGTGCTCTTACTGCGTATGTGTTTAACTGTGTGCTGTGTCGTTAATTTTTTCTATTTTATATATATATGTGTTTTATTTGTTTAACAATTCTTTTTTTTTGCCGTCTAATGCAGTATACACACATATGCTTCATTTGTGCGCGCATCTGATATATGATATGATCGTGGTGCACAAATGAAATAGATAAAAGGGTCGCCAAAGTGGCCAGAAAGAGGTAGGGAACTCAGACACAATACACAGGTGAATTTTGTGTGCGAGTGCGAAAACTGAGCAATGTATGTAATATTTATTATTGCTGCGATTGGATGGGCAGATTTACATGGGACATAATTGAAATGTAAAGAGATAACTATGTAATCAAAAAACTTCCAATTTGGTTGAACCAATATTACATCGTATAGCGAGCGCGCGCGCGCACTCATCAATGCGTTGCAGATTCTATTCTCGTTGTTCAGATTTGATTCGGATGAAAAATGTGAAACTTCACACAAATAGAGTGAGATAGAGAGGAAAACAAATCTATTTCAAGGTCATGTGTTATTCTATTTATTCTAATATTCATATTTATCTTTCTTCGATATGTGTCGGTTTTTTTTTGTTCATACATTTTCAAGCAATACATTTACATTGAAGACGCGTCCAAGACCGCAATACGCACATTCGAACGGACGCAATGACTTTATTAAATTGTTGTTTTTCTCTCAATGAAAAAATGTGTGGTTGTGGAGAGAAAAAAAAAACAACAATGTCCAGGAAAATAGTCTTTGAATTTGCTTCCGGTGTCTCCTTGAATTTGTTTGAAACCCCGTAAGGCATCAACAGTGTCCAAAATCTTGAGTGATCGTACTTGGTATTTTAAATGCCTGGCTGGTTAATAATCAGATATCAAACCAACAACAAGGCGCACAATGATTCGCAACAAATCGAATAACAATTTTGGAACATCATCGCACGCAGCTTTCGATAAACCAATTGAACACTTTGATTGGCACATATTTTCGCTGAGAAAATTATTATCAAATGTGCTGGAAATTCAGGTGAATGATAAAATAATCATAATCGACCTAAAAAAAAAAAACAAACGTGGATACGAAAATAACTTGTGCTTTTGCAATGACTCCATTTGTGATTCGTGTGCACACTGTGATTTTCCATTGTCGCTGAATCAATAGAATCAGAATGGTCACCACACGATAATTATATAGTTTGTTTTAAAATCGAATCAAACGGATAAGCAGCAGGTACGCGGGGTATTTTTTTTTTGGCATTTTATCAGTGTATCGTTTGTCAAATAACGACTATGATATTGCATCGCAA
This sequence comes from Aphidoletes aphidimyza, assembly GCA_030463065.1. Taxonomy (NCBI): domain Eukaryota; kingdom Metazoa; phylum Arthropoda; class Insecta; order Diptera; family Cecidomyiidae; genus Aphidoletes; species Aphidoletes aphidimyza. The sequence continues at coordinate 35,937,416 of CM059998.1, forward strand.
ATGAGCACGTGCTTGTGCAATTGACGATCGTTCAGCTGGAGGACGATACACAACAGATTGCGTGACAGAGGGCGGATCAGCTTTGATCATTTGGTGGGTAATTTTTGTTTCTCTCCTCGTTCGATTTCTTTTTTTTTTTTTTTTTAAAAACAAATAAAAGAAAAAAATCCAACAGCAACAATACACGTAATAGCTTAAATTCGTTTATTGCCTAGACGATGGGGTATTCCGATGACAATGCAATCCGATTTGAAATGTCGCTTTCCTCTTATCAACCAATGAACAAAATATATTATTTGTTTGTTTGTTTGTTTTTTTTTTTCATTTGCAGTGAAAAAGCCAGTTGAATAGAGGTATTTTTCACCACCCCCTTTTTAGTGTTGTTTATTTTGTAGTAAGTCGATCACGATTATTAAACTCAATGACAAATCACACACGAATCTTTGACCGACCAAAATTGTCTGAACTTGAATTTGCCACAGAGTGATTTTTTTGTGCTCGTTCTGTGTGTGTGTTTGTGTGTGTGTTTTTTTTTTAAATGTTTGAACGAAGTACAAATGGCTGCGAAACTGCCGAATTGTGTGTGGAAGTTCATGGTTTTACAATGACCCAAGTGGGGCTCATTCATTGATTACAAAAAGAGCGTTAAACGTTTAAACGTTTCCCAATTAAAATTCATTCAATTGAACTGTCCATGAACTAAAGCCAAAGAAAATATATTTTATTGGCGCTCTTTTGTATGGCATATATGGTATCGACACATCGACATTAGATTCATGTTGGCAAGCGAGAAACCCCAACTTCAACCGAAAAATCAGCAGAGTTAAAATTTACCTCCACCAGTTAAAATAGGTTACATTTAGGAATTTAATTACACGTTTTCGCTGAAATCTGTATGTTTAGAGGTGGCTTTGAGCATCCGTTGTCGTATAAAATGCACCACAGAAATCGTTTATCGTTGATTTCGTTGTTGTTTCTTGTTTTTTTTTTGGTTTCGTTGTGTTCACATTAAACGTTCACAAGTTCAATTTATAGCAATTACATGCACGTTTTTTGGTACCATTTTGTGTATTGAAATTTTCAAGTGTATTTTTTTTTTGTTTTTGTTTTTTTCGTTTTGCTATTCAATTTTGATTTATTCAATAATTGTGGGAGTCCTTTGCCTGTTTCACTATACACTTTCCTTTTTGGTTGTTGTTCACTTGGCGTTTGGTTCGGTCTGGTGCGTAAAGTCAGATATTCTTGATGAGCACACCGCGTTCAAATTGACGACAAAAACTTTTAACATTCACATGGAAACAGCCAGCACACAATATAAGTTATCGACAATTGATTGATTGATGGTTGATGTATACAAAACGAAGACGACAGTCCAAAACCATAAATAAGCAATAACCAAAATAATAACAATAACATGAATAACTACAACAACACCATCCGAACAATTAAAACATCTTCAAGCACTTGTAAAGACAAAATCGTACACAATAATAATGCCGATAATCATCAATGGCGAAGTGAACAAAAAAATTCATGAATGTGGAATTGACTCGGTACACACACACACTTAATTAATTAGGTATTTGTTGGAACGTGAAGATGAGACTCAGAGAAGAAGAAACAAAAACAAAAATTCAGTCAATCGATTGATAATGTTAAAAATCCAAGAAATCACAATTTTGCCATTGATTACAAATAGCCATTTAAAAAAACAAAAAAAAAACAAAAAAAGGAAACGAAATAACAACTGTAGAACGAGCAAAATGAAATAAATAAATGTAAACACATACAAACAACAAACAAATCAAACACAAAAATCGCACAAAAGTTCCGATTGTTGATTATTTAATAGCACTTGCGCAAAAACGAAACGTTTTCATGCTATCCGAGCGTTGGTCAAACATCAACTAAATTCAAAATTCAGACGTACAGCAAAATATGTATACACATGTTTTAACAAATGTTGTGTTGATGCCATCTCGCTCTCGTCATTCTTTTGAAAATGTGTACATCTACACGGCACTCACAGAGCAACAGTGGCTGCCATTGCGAACACACAGAGCAATAGAGCAACTCAGAGATATCAGTGTGCTGTGTTGTGTGTTTGTAAACGCTTTTATTTTCGTTGGTAATGTGTGTGGCTTTAGATGTGTAAGTGTTATAGCTGTACAAGAGACGACAACTCTTGTTCATTTATTTATTTGCTCATTGTAACACTGTTACAGCGCAGTTAGTGAATCAACACACAATGATCGGAAGCCTTTGCATGTATTATTCCTCTTTTGATGGTTGGATCTTTTAGGCCAGTTAGTAGTATTAAAGCTTATCGAACCTGGACAACGTAGGTAAATATTTCATCACACTTATCATTCGATATTAGAGTAGATCAAACGATCGACAAGAACCAATAATATACTAACAAATATGCACTTTGATCGATACGGATCCTTATTACACATTGGGCCCAATGAATTCTTTTTTGCAAAACTCACAAATTCTGATTTCATGTAAAATGACCATGGCATCAAAATATGTCAGCGTCTGTTTCAGCAGAAATGCTACGAAGAATACTCTTAATGCGGCACCTCAACTCCAACCAAAAACCTAATTACACACGACGAACAGCACTTTAATGCCTTTGGCTGTTAACAAAATAGTTGGTCTTCGCGTTTTTTTTTTTTTGCGCTAACACTTTGATTAATTTGTGCGCACTTAATCATTTGTTCTGGCCGTTAACAAAAAGAAAGAGAATTCCGACCGGTACTCAATTGTATAGAGGCGGCTCTATTAGTGTGCACACGAAACGATCGAATGAACGAGCGACGACAAGACATCCGGATATATTTATCACTAAAAGTGAATGAAACACATCATTTTTTACACATTATGAATTTGTTTGTTTGCAAAGCGAGTTTTTCCTCTTTTCGGACGCAATTTTGCATATATATCGTTAGAAAGAAATCCTGTGTCAAAATGCGGGAATTTGTTCAAGGAAAATTCACATTTGTTCATTCATATTAGCTTGTGTCTGTGTCGATGTGTCTGTGTGTTGAAAACATTTAGCATTTTTCGATTCATCGCATCTATAATACACACAATTGTGGTCATTTAGATTCGTTTAATGCGTTACAAATTTGTTCTTGAATGTGTTTTTTTTACTCGTTGTCGCTGCTTTTTCGCTATGTTGTTTTTTATTCTCGTGTTTTTTTTTCTCGTCTTTCAATTCTTTTTCTTCGTGAGTTTGTGTGTGTGTGACGGTATTTTTTTTATGTTCTTAATTACAATTTAGCATTAAAATTCGCAATTTTTTCTAAGCGACATCAAGGTCACTGTCGATTTTTTTTTTTTTTTTTTTTGTTCATGTCCGCACATAATAACCACTATTTTGAATCCGGTTGATAGAGAAAAAAAAGTACATGTTAGATAAGTTTGAAAATTACGAAGAAGAATCGATGTCGATTGAACACATCAATCTTGAATTGAACGCGAATCGAGCAATGACGTTCGGGAAGTTATTGAAATAAGGCACAAGAAACCAAAACAAAACAACAACAAACAAACCAACGCAAACGTCGCTTGATATAGAAAAACAACAACAAAAAACGCGTCTATTGGTATAGTCCAATAGAGTCTATGGCTAGCGAACAACGTTTCATTCGATATCGATAGAGTGAGAAACAAACACATAACGAACATACGCATCAAATCATGTTGAATGTTTGCCATTGATTTTCCTATGGATTTTTGTCCAACTACCAATTTTTGTCCAAGTCGATTAGACAAAGCCTTGCCTTTGACGAAATATCACAGCCACTTATTTATTGACATTAAATTATATGATTGCCTCGACGGTGTGTCGACAATATTTTGCTATTTTGGCTGTAGATGCGGGAATGAGCTCACGCACCACACGCTGCTTCAGTCTTTCAGGAATTTGTTCCCAGAATGTAATCATGGAATCGTGATTTGTGTCCATACACATCGTTAAATAATTTCTTTCAAAATTGCTCATCAGCCGCCAATTCATAGTCGCGTTTGAACAATCACAAAAAATATAGCAACAGAAACAAATACCTGAAGAGCTACGAGCACATGGCAGTAATTTATCATATGGTGATTGAAAGGTGAGGCGCTCAAAATGTGATGAAAATGTGTGAGGCACAAGCTTTTTATGCGCATTTTTACACGTGAAAATGTTCAAATTAAAACATTTTCCAAATTGTTCATGTGAACATGTATCTGCCAATAAAATACAATATCAGAATATAATTTATGTTACATCCACAAGTTAAAAACACAACAGTTGTATTTTGTTGATCCACTGGGAAACGGTTGGATAAAAATGTTGGCCACTGCAAACAGCAGCAGCCAAAAAGTAGGTGATTGAGTGTCTTCTAGACACCAGAAGCTCAAATTAATTTTAATGGAAGCAATGAATTCTCTGGCAAATGAGTATCTGAAAATGCTGCTTGAAATTCAGAATGTAGGAAAAAAAGATTTGAATTGCATGTTTATTGTATTGTATTGTACTGCATCAATGAACGAATTCATTTAGCCCGAAACGTTTTTTGGATGATTGTGTACAGACTGTTATTGTTCGCCTCGTACAGAGTAACCACACTTTTGTCGAGCTTCCATTAATTAATGCATGTGATCTCTACTTATACACAAATGATAATGTTTTTTCCTCTTTTTCACCTTTCTTCATCGGCCCTGCGTTTCTTTAGTCGCACCAACGAAATCTACTGTACTTAATTTAATTAAATTGAACGATCACAATAGAATGCGCTATAATTGTGGTTACAGAAAAATGAAATGTTGACCAAAAGAAGAGAGCGAACGAGAGAGAGAGAGAGAGAGAGAGAGAGAAATGAGAACGACCAAAGACGATTTGGAGAGGAAAGTAAGACTAGGGCTCTAACAAAAGATACAGCAAACGAGCGAGAGCAAAGTGATCGAGTGGTCGACAAATTGTAGTTGTGCGTTTTGATGGTAATGGTTGGAACGTGAATAATTGCTGGACATTAGTTTTTGTTTTACATTTTCGGCTAGATATGTTTGATGTGTTTTCCGGAATAATATGTGAATCGAACCGTTAAGGCATTGTATTATGTATAAACACGCGTAGATCCGAAGCAAGAATACAACAGCATCATACATTGGGCCAACCGAAACAGTCAAATACAATGAACAATATGTTCATGCGTAAAATCGTCAAGTGAAACGAACACAACACAAATTTCGGTTTCGTTACAAAAATTGTGGATTATTCATTGAAATATTCACAAAAACACAAACCATTTCAAAACATAACACAATCGACAAATATCAAAAGTGTGGACCATCAATTGATCAATAAACGATATGGTATCGAGCAGCGATGACACGACAAATCAACTCTAATGCAACAATTGTGTGTGCAATTGAGTGCAAATCAAGAGACTAATAAAATCTCTTAATCAACAAATGCCATGCAAGCATTGCCAAACATCACCACATACAGCATACAGATTTTTTAATAATACTTATTCCATTGTATTTATACCATTTGACACAAGCCCATTTCGCCGCCGCCGACGAACAAACCGACCATCATCAAGACAAGATCACAATGTGCTGCCACTCTTTCTCATTCTCATTCACTCGCTCACTCATTCATTCTATCTCTGTTGATCTCAATCATAATATATTTTTCTTGAGGCGCACAATACACCTCTTTCTTTGAATAAATTACCCTTATTAAGACCAATGATCAGTTTTGATTATTGTTGCTTGATGAATTCAAATGCTCAAATGCTTTCGAATGTTCGAATAAGGAAGCGAACCGATGGTTTCATTTGTTCGAATAGGCCTAGAGAAACATCGAAATGATCACCGCAATCTCTTTGAATATTTACTTTCATTTGGTCATTTGTCGCAACTGGGCTGGCGGGCTTTTTAGAATTTCTATCGATTTACACATTTCCAACGATTCCATTTTCTCTAGCAATGTAGAAAATCTAAAAGGCTACGCAAAAATCTTTTGTCTTTCTGATCATCTGATTGCTATTACAGCACATTGATTTACATATCAATTCATCCGTTTCACATTGAACACTTGAACTATAACCCCGTTTCATGGACATTGAGGTGCTCGCGGTTGAAAATCGACCTTTAAATGTTTCAATGAATAATCGATGCTTGAGAATCTCTTAAATAAAATAGGATGATACTTTGAAAAGATGTCTTTTATCATTCTGTAGACGAATATGAGCTTGTAAAAAAATTCACCACATTTCCTCGCCAAATCAACAAATTTCCATGCTCGTCCGTTGTTCATCTCCCAAAATAATTCCAAATAACATTTTTTTTTTGTTTTGTTTCGAGTTTTAACATCAAAAATTCATTCGAAAAAAAAACTGTTTCTGTGTTTTGAAGAGAAAAACAAATTCATAGCGACATGAATATGTTATGCAGAGAAATCAGTCAGACGTGTCGACGCGGTTGGCAATCGCAATGGGAAAAATAAATGAAAACAATGAAATAAACAATTGCTATTTACTTAATCGGTATTGTTGTTGTGACAGTTGTTTTCAAACAACAAAAAAAAAAAAACACACTCAGTTGATGGAAGACGTTTCTGGCCAATGCTCAAACCGAAATGAATGAAATGAAAAAGACCATCGAATGTTAAATGTACGATTTTAATATGAAGTGCGCGTTAACAGAATGAACAAATGAACAAATGAACATCAAACAGGGGGATCCATTCATTTGTTGCTAGGATGATTTCAATGGGCTAAGGGAAATACAATCTGCATTCTCCAGTTGAAGAATAACAACCATGTCGATTTCGGTCGATCAAAACGAACTGCCCACAAATAAAAGCACCAGCTGCACATCACATTCTTTAGTAAATGAAATGTATACTTAATTAATTTTCACCGAAGCACAGCGGTTCTTCAACATACAAAAAAAAAAAAAATGAGAATATTCCCTTCCATTTTTGTTATAGTGAACGAGAGAGGAAAATGGCGTCGACTATTTTGTTGCATGCGCATTTGTTCTTCTGTTGCAAAGAACACAATTCTATGGTTTTTTCCCGTACAAATGGTAATAACTCATAATTTAAAGCGTAAAACTTTAAAAGTGGCCAAATGTGGAATTACATCGGATGAATACAGTTGAGGTGAATGTAAGTCCCTCTAATCCAATTTCATACATCGAAAAGTCAGTATGTAGGCACTAGACACTTTCTTAGTTTCATCTTGCTGACGACACCAACAAAAAAAAACTCCACACAAATGTCGAACGGAAAGCTGTTAACAACGGGGTTCAACTTAGTCAACCATTTCAGGAAAAACAGGTTTGAATCGCGGACATATTGATTTTGAATTGAGACGCATCACATCACCAAGGATAATTACAGAATAACGAAACTACATGAAAAACCACTCTTATGCAATGGCGTGTATTTTTCTCGAATTTCGTTCCATCGGTGAACATTTTTTGGTTTTATGATTATTTTGATGAAAAATTCACAGAAGCACTTTTATAAATAGCTGAAATGTGTATGAAAAAAAAAACAACAACAGAGAAGAGACGAAAAGAAATGAAAATAAAGAATAAAGAAATCGATAATCCCGTAATTGGTGAAGGCAAGGCGCAATCGAAAAAAAGGAAAACTAATGAGAATATGAAAGAAGTAATTTGGTTGCGTTTTCTACATACTAGAAAAAAAGAAGAGCCGAAACTGTTTGCCGGGACGAAAGAAACTAGCACACATACAAAGACCACAAAAACCGAATTCAGAGCGTTTGGTATGCGCAGCCACAAGCTATGGTTACCTGTGGTTTTAGTAACTAAACTCTGCCGGTACCTGTTTTTTTTTTTTGGTTTGTCGAAAAAACCACAGGGCCCATATACACAGCGATTGCATTGTTATTAGTAGCCGTGTGTTTTTATTACTGTTGTTGTTCCTATTTCTCTGTTCATCCACTTTCTTTCATCTGTTTCATTTTGTTCTGTCGGTTACTAGAGGCGTTGGGATGACACCAAATGTTTTGAGATTTTTTTTTTTATTTTTTTTTTTTGAAGAATGTATTTCGAAAGGATGGTAAAGAAAGAGAGAAAAAGAAGGTAAATTTAGTCAACAAATGTAGAGAGAGCGAAAGAGTCTGAGTCCTCGATGATCGAAATGAACTGAAATTGGGTGTTGGTGTGTACAGGTAGCAACGGCCAGTCGAAAATTAATGGAACGATTCGATGGTTTTTTTTTTATGAAGAATGAAACAAAAAGTTATGCCGGAATCACAAATTAAACGGTGTAGACGTTTTACACGAAGAAATGAAATGTTGCTGATTAGATTATGAGATTGTCTTTTCATAGGTTCATTCAATGAACCAGCTTTGGCAGTATTTAACATCGATCTGAATTGGGTTCCACAACAATTTGACAAAACTACAAATGAGATTTGTTTACCGCATGCAGTAGGTCTTTGCATCAAGATCGAGATAACAAAATAATCGATTGAATAACCAACATCAAATAATTTCTATTGGGATCGAAATTAGTTAAATTTGTGTTCGTTCACATCTTCTTCAATCACTGCCAATACGTGTATTTCAAACGGAAACCGGGCTTATTGTCGTATCGATTTGAATTGCTGTTATTCTTTTATCGGAATATGAGACGGGAGTGAGGGAGTGAGAGACACATGGAGAAAGATTGAGAAAAGTGTTGGTTGAGTATATTAAGTGGATTTTTTTCGAAATACCACTTGCCACCTTTTTCGTTGTCTCACTTGTCATTTGAGAATTGTTGACATAATAACATTCACTCCACTTCACTTCACTTCAAATGGTTATCATTGTCCAGCTGGACATGTTTGAGTGCTCTTGACACGGAATTTTCAAGAAAATCCCATTGCGATGAGCACTCCTTTGCTCCTTTTTACGCGGAATTAAGAAATTTCCCAAGAAAAACTAAATCTATTTGTGCAACAATATCAACAGCTACTTTAAAAAAAGAAAAAAAAAATCACTTGTATTTACCTGATGATGATGGGAATGATAAGACGGCTGTCTATGGTACATATTAGTGTTGCCATGTCCATAATTTTGTGCCACCGAACGTGGATGTTGAAATGGTGTCGCTGATTGAATCATCATATCCAATTCGTCTAAATCGTTTGCCTCATCAATTATTGCGCTCAAATCGGCCGAAATTTCTTCCTCAGTTAGCGGAGGATCAAGCAAAAGCGGTAATTCACTGCTGTGAATTTCACTTTGCGTTGTTGTTTTATTTTCGGGCTCTGTTTTGGGCGTTGCAACTTTATCAGTGGGAAATGCAAAATTCGTATCAAATTGATTTGCTGTCGATGTACTTGGTGCGGTTGCAACGCTTGATTCACCGTTTGCGTCTGTATATTCCGATTTTTTCAGTTCTTCGGCTAAAATTTCATCCTACATTTGACCGATTAAATATCATATATTAATTCAAGTTCACAATTCATAAACATAAACATTTTTTTTTTTTTAAATTTCCAATCGTTTTGAAATTGTTGTTCTTGTGAATGTCGCCAAATACTACTTACAACCTGATCGTTTTCGTTTGCAAGGTCAGCCAGTTGTAAAACATCCTGCAAAATTTCCTCCAATTGAAGTGGCAACTGAATGTATTCCCCTGTTTAAAAAAATAAATGGAAACAAGAATTTTCGTGAGAAATTTTTGTAGTCTTCGACAATTTAATATTCTGAGTCTGAGAATTTATGTTAAATTAATTGGATTGAGCAAACATCAAAGATTTTGATTTATAATATGATCCGGCCACCACTTGAAGCCATCTCATTGACAATCTGTCATAAAATTAGTATTTTCGACAAAGAATTTTTTTATTTGTGATCAATCATCGATCGTTGAAAGGATCAAATTGTTTTTAACCGAACACTTGAAATACTCAAATTCGAAATAAAGCAACAGAAAAGATTGTCCAATATTTATTTAGATGTCGCTTTTGGGCCACTTTTTTTTTGGGCCTAAGCTCAAATACAAACAGGACAAAGTAGACAACAAAAGAAACACCGAATACAGTGTTAGTGCACAAACGTGATCAAAGACAAAACGATTGATGTTAAGTCGAAGACGACACTTTCTCTCTATTGCTTATGGTTCCAAGTTCCTGCTTAATCGACTAAGAACAATATTAGTTTAAGCCAGATGATGCAAATGTAAACAACTGACACTTTAGAATGTGTGCCTTCTTAAATTGGCAAGAAATGGAAAAACCAATGTTCGGATGCATTCCAAAACGAAGGTAGTTCTGCACTTTTTAATTCGTCATCGGAACAATGGAAATAAGTGTTACTTCCTCTGTTGGGAACTGTATACAACATAACAATTCAACAATTTTAGCCCACAAATCGATTTCAAAGCGGAAATAGTCACTGCTGATCTGTTTATGTAAAAGATATTTGGTTGTAATTTTGGCTACCGGGCAAGTGGTCGAAGTGTTAAAGTTCAAAGTGACAATCACACGGTCACAATTTTTGTTTACAGTGCATGCAACTGGCATAGCTACGAACAAACACACGGACTAGAGGGTGAGTCTATATATGAACCTTTTGTTGACTATCATATGCTAAGTTCAAATACGAACGATAAATAAACACCTCTCACTAGGCTCGCCAGCACACACCCAGACGGCCTGGAACATTTTATCGAATTATTTTGAGTTTATTTTCGGACCAGACACAATTCTTCCAATTATCGCCTGAAATATTTTCGAGGCAAATTAAGTGGCAACATTATTTCCCTTTTCAACACAAACAACCACATCACATCGGAAACGTAGTGAGTGTTCATGGCTCGAACCCAAAAAGAAGTCATGTATTATCATGTGTCAATAGTGAAATTGTACGATTAATCAACGTGTACACAACAACATTTATTGATACATTTACATAGTACAAACTCTCCGAACCCAACCCACCAAATGTGAATGTGAATGTCGATTCATTATTGAGCTAAATTCGATATTGGTGTTGTATTTGGTGTATGCTCATTTTTCATGGATGAAACGAAAACAACGCATTAGTTAGTGTTGAAGCAGCCATTTTAACATGCTAATATTATTAAATGCATCACATTGACGGTTATTTATGGATTTATGATGGCTGATTTGAAAAAAAAAGAAACAGAACAATTTTCTATGTTCTTGATATTTTCGTTGTACTTTATATAAAGTTTATTGATTAATCAATCTGATCACTTTCGATTACTTCGACGATTTGTTAAGTGAAAATTGGTTCAATTCAAAGAAACCAAGATGTCTACTATCGAAATATGTATCATTGGTACTACCAATCGTCAATTGTCATTTTTAATGTGCGATTTGAATGAAACCCCAGATTGTTCCAATTTGATGACGTCACTTTAAAAATGTTACTCGTAACGTAATCGACTTAGCATTGCAAATCACATCATTTCGAGTGGTTTATGCAACAGTTTTTTAAACTTCGGATTGAACTCTTTGAAAATTGAAATATCATGAACGCTTCGCGCAATACAAGTAAGTTCATTCAGTAGGAATCTGTTTATTCAACGGTGTTAAGTTGCAGTTCGAGAATGAAATTCATAAAGATGACATGACACATATTTTACACTCTTCTGTTTACTTGGTAACGATGAAATTCGGTAAGTGTTGCAAAGTCTTCTAAATTAGAATTGTTTCAAGGAAAAGTTCTTTTGTTTATTTTAAGAAATGTTAAATCCATTATTTGATACAATATTTTCGTTTCAATTCTATTAGAAATGACAACATTTGCATCGTTAGCAGACAATCAGATCAATGTTTAACGGCATTGCCGTTTTTAGAGTGATTTTTCGGCTTAACAATTCTGTTTCGTGTTTAAATTCGTTTGATTTTTGGAACTTTGAACAAATTTGGTGATGAAATTGGAACAAGAATTGCCATCATGACATTTTCTAACTCTTAACCAAAGCTCATTTCCAATGAATGTCTAATAAATCGGCACCGGCAGAATTCCAGCGTGTTGATGAAAGTGTTTCGCTTCAATCGAACTCAATTCATCCACATAAAAAAAAAGAATTTTTATTGACATTTTCGACTGGTTTGGAGTGCGATGCATTCTTGTCGTCGCCGACGCCATTGCTGTGCGCGCCACGCATGTTGTACAATCCCAAATGTGTGTACGTGTTCGCATTCAAACGATAAAAACGTAACAAATTAAAAATTGAAAACGTGAAATGGAAATAATTGAAGAGTAAAATAACGAACGAAAAGCGCACCAATAGTTTAACATATTGAAATCAAACAACACACGGAATGATTTAATGGTCGATGTTTTGTGGCGTGTTCGGGTGTTTGTTGAATTGAATTGAATAAAATACAAACAGCCGAACTGAAATCGAAACAACAAAAACACGATGTAAATGAACTGAGAGATGGATACAGAAAAAAAGGTGGAATGTTTTATCGTGTGCATTTCGTTTTTATTTAGTATAAGCCATCGAATTGAATTTACAAACCGTTTTTCAATCGAAAATATCAATAATGCATTCGGGTGATAAAAGCAATCCATTAAGACTGTGCGTTTTGTGGATTCAATGAAGTAAATTTCATGTTTTTGTTTTCACTCTCTCCCTCTCTCTCTCTCTCTCTCTCTCTCTCTCTCTCTCTCTCTCTCTCTCTCTCTCTTTTTTAGTTGAAATGGAACGTTTGGAAAAAAGAGATGTGACGTTTTGAGACGAAAACTGAACTTCAATTTAAAATGTTCGGTTCTTTGAAGTCAATACAATCAGGTTGACTCAGGTTGATCATTTGCAAAACAAGCACAAGCAACAACCCTTTCGCCCTTTGGAATGAATGAGACACACTCTTTATTTTATTGTAGAAACGCTTTTGTGTGCATTTTTGTTGTTGTTGTTGTAATACCCGTCTGTGCAACCACAATAGCCAGCGGTCGGTCAATCACTGCAGTGATAGGTATTGTTGTAGCACTGGAATACTGAGCATGGGGCATTACACACGTCGCTTTAACATTAATTTACATTTGCATCCGTTTCGGTGCATGGTCTTTCATCTTGCAAGTTGTGCAGATTTGTAGCCAAAATTCATTGAAACATTTACAGGGAAAATTGGCCAAACGTCGAACCGAATCACCAGAGAAAGAAATGGAACGAAAACAGAATTGAATGTCGAATTGTAAAGAAGGTGCAAATCAAAAGAGTGAGTGTACTCAATGATGCTGTTGTGATAGGTGGTATGAAATCAGTTGAAGGGGAAACAGATATAGGCAACAGCAGAAAAACGACAAGTGCAGAACAAAAGCGTCAGATGAATTGAAATACACATTGATGTTTTTCTGTGTGTGTGTGTTTTTTTTTTGGCGGCATATTACTGAGTATTTTTGAGTATACACCAATTCTATGGGTGCTGTTGGTGGTGGTGCGTTTCAAAAGAAATGCATTTTGTTTGTGCTCGTCAACTTGATACCCGAAGCTGTTGAGACAAGACTGACTGATTTGAATTGTGATCGTGCGATCAAGATTGCCGATTCAAAATCGATGGCTTTGGGATTTACGATCTTCATGTTTTGTATGTGCTTTTTTTTCTTCTTTTAAAGTCTTTCTCAGCGCTTGTGTTCAGTGTTCGCGTTCAAAATGAAGTTGTCGATCGAACGGTACAACGAAGCATTTGCGATGGCTTAAATTGACGGATTTTGACATGTTGATGGTATCAAAAGAGGCGAAATGGAAACACATCGCACACACATGACTAATGGAATGGAATTTATCGACACTTGTGTAATCTGATGTAGACAAAAATTGTATTTAAATTGATCGGATAAAATGAAGAACAAAAGATAACAAATACATCAACACAAAAATGGTTTGGAATATTGTGATTTTTCTTTGGTATTTGATTCCTCTGCCATCGCAGGAAGGAAATTATGCGAAACTTATGCAAAGCATTGTTCGATTAAAATGCGTTGATCTTTCTCTATGCACAATCCGAAGATTGGACGAGGTGTGCAACCAAACAATCAATAATTTTTTAATCAATTTCACCACACTCACACACACACACACACAATGGCTCAAACGGGAGAAAAATTAAAGATGAAGCAGTCGGCATCAATACAAAGAACTATGCATTTCTTTCATCATTCCGTTACATTTGAAAACATTGACCATTCCAAATCACCCGTGTATGGCATTCACATATTTGCATGTGTCCGTCTTCTTTCGGCTCCTTTTCTCTTTGAATTTCGAGAGAAAAAAGAAAAACATTTATAAATTATTCCACAATTACATTGCACTTTTTCATTGCACATACGCCATATCTCTTTGCTTTCGCTTTGTGAAAACAGCATTCCAGTTGTGCTCAAAACTGCAACAATGTCTAGTTTTGATTCTTGTTCCGCAACCAGTCAAGCGCATACACACATAGACATGACAAGATGCATTTCGGTTCTACCACTGCTGTTTTGCTTATGTGCACATTTGAAATTATGACCATGTTCACCTTTCACTTCAAGCATCCAGTTGCATTTTTTCGAGCAACTTTTTTTTTTGTTTTTCTACTGATAAATGAACTGTTTTTTCTTTCATCTTATTTTTCAGTATTTGATAAAGTTGCTTGCTTCAAAAAAAAAAAAACTGAATGCCAGTCCAAATTGAATAGCAAATGGAATTTGTTATGATTTATGAAAAATCAAAATATTCCACAACTAAAATTTAGAAATATGACAAGGTATAATAGAAAATAAAAACTGTTTCTGAATTTGGCTTTGAGCATAAGGATTCTATACATAAAATTGTGTGTTTTTCTTCATGTATGTGTATGCATGTTCCAATGAAATACCGTCGGCTAAATCGGCATTCGCTTTTTTCGACCAGTTTGGTGCATTGAAAAATGAACTATTGTTGGTTGTTCCATGGGGAATAAAGATGTTTCGAAACGAACGTCATCTATTCAAAATAAATGTTTCTGTTTAGGTCATTTCCGAAAAATGAATTTGTTACATTTGCCCAGGGGAATGGTGTTGAACTACTGGAAACAAAAATGCGTTCATTTCTTGATACGCTCAACATATTGGGTATAAATCAAATGAAAAGAAAATGGCTGAACTGATGGCACTCGGTGTGTGATGCCTCGATGGCGTTGCCCGGTAACAACAAATGCAAATAAAAACTGAATTCAATAATATTTTGACTAATTTCAATGTAAATAGATTGATTGATTTGGTTTGGGCATATTTCTTTGGTTTGGTCAACAAAGTCATTTTTCGGTGTTGTGAACATGAATCGATCATCAAAGTTGCCAAAATCAAAGCCAACCCTATTTACAAAACCATCATCATATGATCTTATTGCTGAACAATATCCGAAATGGATAATTGATTAACAATATTAAATCGCTCCCAAGACTCTGTTTGTTTAGAAAACAATTCTCAATTTTCTCTACACATGATCGCATGCAAACGAAATCGTGTTCTAACGAGGCAAAAAAAAAAATTGTCTCGAAAAATTTCGAATTGAAAGTCATGTGAAAAAATCGATTCAAAATGAATAACAAACAGAAAGAAAATGATTTATTTCACGGCAAATGCTAAACGCTCGTGCTCCGCATCAATTTTCTCGTAAATAAAAGAAGCGACACACGAGAGAATCGAGAGAGAGAGAGAGAGAGAGAGAGAGAGAGAGAGAGAGAGAGAGAGAGAGAGAGAGAGAGAGAGAGAGTAAAAAATGCAACAGAGAATATGAAATAAATATTCAAACAAGCATTATTTTGGAAACGTTTTTTTTTTTGTTTCCATTTAATTTATTTATTCGATTGGGTTGAACCAATTCTCTTTTATTCATTGAAAATGAAAAGAAAATGAATTGAAAAACATCGTTTCACATTTCGTAAGTGGAACAAAAAACATCGTAAGAAAAATATTTGATTGTGTGTGTTTTTTTTTATTTGAAGAGTTATTTAAATTCGTGTAACCTTCAAAATTGAAATCAAAATGTTCATGTTGGCATCGAATGTTTTGCTCTTGAATTGGTTTTTGGTTTCAATTTGACAAGCGTCTGCTTGACAGGCTGTTGACCATTTAAAACCGATTGTCGAATGCGCGCGGGCACGCGAAAGAAAAAACACATCAGCACCAAATAATTTGTAAATTGAATTACAAGAGCAGACTATGGTCTGGTTTCGTGAGTGGCATGATGAACATGATCGAGGTGAATAAACAAACGATTATACAAACGATGAAAAATCAACTAAATTGGCTATAAACTCTGCGGTTAAGCACATTTTTTCCACGTCTCGACAGTTTTAATTAAGAAGAAAATAACCAACAACAAAAAAGCACACACACGAAAACGATTGTCTCTCTGCGTAACAGTTGTGGGTTATATTGTGACCATCTTTTGGCCGTTTCTATTTTTCGCATCACTATATTGCATTGATTGGACTGAGATGAGCGAAAAAAAAACAAACGTAATTGTTTCGGAAATTATACGTCACTTGTTCGGTCATCGATTTGGTGCTCAACGATTAAATTGAAAAAATACACGATTTAAATGAGCTTTGCAAGAAAAAAAAAACAACAAAAACAACAACAGCAAACACAGAATGCCGCAGCATTCGACGATTATATCTAATTTGGGGCGAAAATCCCAACTAATTGAAAATCTTTCACAATGAATTTACAACAGCGCTTATTATTGAATCAATTGTGCGCTTGTTATGTACAATCCGGACCAAAAACATCACCGCTTTTTCCTCATTTATTTAGTTAGGAGAGTAGAAATTACAAAAAAAAAGTGTAGAGAGTCGGTAATTTAATGACGGCTACTTGAATTCAATGAATTCTATTTCTACCAATTGTAGTCTTCCTATCGGATGCCTGTTTCACCATATTTTCGCATTGAATTTAACGGTTATTTCAAGCTGGGTGTGGGATAACAAATAATTACCCAGCGATGATAGCAACGAATTACACTGCTCAATGGCTTTCTTTTCTCGCACAAGAAAATTTAAAAAAAAAAGCCACAACGATTTTTTGTGCCTTTTTTTCTTAAACAAGTCTTGTAAAATGGTTTCAAGCCAAATTGTTCGGCTGCTGAGGTAGTTCAACATCAACTTGAACATTATTCAGTGGCTTTAAATAAACGGTTTTTGCCCTTTTTCCATTAATTCAATTGTGAATAAAGATTTAACTGATAGAATTTGGTCGATAGTTTCATGAAAAGAAAGAATTTGTCTAGAACTTACGATTTCGTTTTGCACACCTCGAAATTGAATATAATCCTTATTATGCAAATCACGAGTCAACGTATAGTATGGTTAATCCAAAATGTGGACGATCCTGATAGATGTTCAATCAAGTCACAATTTGAGTTTATTTTTTGTTTACACAAGTTCTGAACTTATAATTTCATACGAAATCCTGTTACTATTTCGTCACTGAAAATGCTTTGATTCAACTTCTTCCGATTGATGATTACCTCACAAGTATTCTTTGCTCTTTTTTTGTTGTTGATTTTTAAATTCACCGATTTTTCTCAATTTGTCATATATTTATATATTGTTAATCTTCAATAAATTCAGCACATAGAAAATCCCTTTTTCGAAACAGTTTTAGTCGTTTATCATTGGATTCAACAAAAGTTCACTTTGTTGCGAAATTAGCGTGCAGATTTTGTTTTTTCTTTTTGGTTTCTTCTTCAAAATGTTCAAATATCACTGCGATGAGAACGCCTCAAAACACAAACAAAATTTGACCAGCACAAGAAATGTTCGATAGCCCAGTTGGAAAGTAACCGAACGAGTGTGATACATACACGAAAAAAATCCAGAATGAGCCTACAAGAAGATAAATCAAGTGGGCAACAGCATAACGATCGATGCTATGGTGTTATGTACTCATGGCGTTGTATTTCACGTTTGTTTATTAGTTTTGTCTTTCATTGCGCTTCGTACGCTGTAAAAAATGGGCGGAGTTTGAGTGCGAATCGATTCTTATGTACTACATAGCAAGGGAGAGAGAGAGAGAGGCCTGCACACCGTGTGCATGTTGAACGCGTACGCAGTACACGATTGATGTGTAGCATGGAACCAGTGAGACCAAGGGAAGCTTCAACGTTGCATGCTTTGTTGCTTTGTTATGCTGTTTTATGAACTAAAGAAATTGTGTTATGTGTGCACGAAGCATGCGCGCAAACGGAGAACCATTCAAATTACGGAATGGGCATGGTTTACACATTTTTATGGATTTATACGCCAGTAAAATACATATTACATAGCATTCGTATGCACTGTGGCCATCAAATTGAATAAAAAAAAATCGTTCATGTTTTCATACAATCGTTTTTGCCAGACACAAATTAAATCGAACTAGTCATTTACATTTTGTAAACACTGCATAGAAAAAAATGCTTCGTTAGCGTAAATATCTTTCAACATCATTTTTGTTTAAAACTTTATATCCTTCTTGGTTAGCAAAACAGCTATTTCGTGGACATGAAGAAAAAAAAAATGGGTCGAGAATTAGAATGTTTGAATTCAATCGAAAAAAAAAACGGTGAAAAATCACATATGAAAAAAGAACTAATATATATGCAAATGCTAGAAGATATTCAACACAACAACAAACATTTTCTCAATCAAATCAACTCACAACCAATGCATGAATTGGATTCAACTGTCAACGACGATAGCGTGATTGAAATTTTCGATTAAAATTTCGATTTAAATGAACAAAACAAATGCCAAAGCGACATTTAACATGCCGAAGAAGCATTGAAATTATGAATACAAAAAAAAAGAGTCATGGATAAACTGGGAATCGCAATGAAATGTCAGTACCACAGCAGGCGATAAAATGTGAATTCATTCATTCAATTGGCTAAATTGAATTTTATTTTTAAATTTGGCACATTCAAAATGTGAGCGGTTGATAGCACCTTCTTTTTTTGTTGGTAGTTTGATGGTCGAAAGAGGAACAAAGAAACTGTACAAGTCACATCACAATCGTAACCTAGCAACCGAAATATGTTGGATGTGTGTCAGTGTGCGCGGCATGGCCTGACATGGCCTGGCATGACATGAATCGATGTGCTGTGGAAGAGAGTACAGAGTTGGATGCGTGTCTCTTTTTCAAAATCCATTGCGTATATTTTATGTAATTTGACGAAAAAGCGAATATTTTCCATTTGAGAGTCATCCCTTGAACATTCCATTCATTCTACTCAACCCCAAAGACTTGTGTGCCGATACATAAATTCGAAGCATTGAAACCTTCAAGCAAAAGTCGTGCAATTGGTTGCGTATTGCTTTCTCACACATACACACAACGATCACTGTACAAGTATATAAAATATACATAAAGTTGATGTGCGTTTGCCAACACCCAAAAAACGTCAACGAATGGAACGTTTCAGAGGATTCATGGGCCAAACAGCGCATAAAATACTGCACATAAAATATACATTCATTAGAATAATGTGCCAACGAGAACCGAAATCGAGAGAAACAATCTATTAACGCAAAGAAAGCAAAATCTATTGACGTTGAGCTGCGCCTGCTGTTCGCTGAAATTTCGCCATTACTCATTCAAATTGCTTCAAACGAAAAACCATTTTTCTCTGCCAATACACTGGAGAAGTATGTGTGTGTGTGTGTGTGTTTGTGTTTGTGTCGTCAAGAATAGTGTGTATGTTCGTATCCATCCCATATCAAATGAGATGTTTTAAGCGAGTGAAGTGAAATTGTGCGCTCGATGAGCGAAACGAAGAACGCAGATAAATATGGTTGAATGGTTTTAGGATTAATGGATAAGGATATGCGGTTTGAAGGATCTTATCGTTTATTATCAGAGGCTCAATTCCATTTAGGCTTCCCTTAGCGCTCAATGAATGGTGGCACACAAAAGCAAGCTCCACCACAATTGTTGTTGCTTGAGAAAGAGAGGGAGAGAAATCGGTTTTTGTACCAGGGCCAGAGATCCATTATAAATGCATCATATGCGTGCGCGCGCGAAAAAAAGCACAATTTGGGCGACGATTCATGAACCATCTATATAGGCTTTTAGTTCTTCATATTTTAAGAATCGATCGCTAAAAACAAGCACACTCGCACGAAATCAAGATTTGCTTGTTTGACATTGTCATTTTCGGTGCCTAGGCACACAAATTGAGACATCATGAAACAGCATTGCTTTAATTTCTATTCACTCAAATGGTGCTATTCAAGTGAACAGCATAAAGGAGTCGATACACACACACACACACACACACACACATCAAATAACGCTAAATGAGAAATCACAATGCTTCGCAAATGAAAAATTGACAAATGACATAAAATGACAAAGAGCTCAAAATCAACGAGAAATGACAATAACAAAACTCTTCTCGTGCTTCTAATGCACGATCAACCGAAAATTGTGCATACGTCATTTGAAATATGACTTTTTATTTCTCGAATTTATGGAACGCTTTATTTCCTTTTGTAGCATTCGATTGTTGGCAGAGTATTTTAAATATACGTCGAATAAAGTTTTTTTTTCTTTTTCAAAATTGTTCAGCTACACTATGCAGCCATGGGAAAAATCAAATAGAAAATGTTGGAATAGCTTCTGTTCGAACATCCAAACTGATTGTCTATTATTTTCGGGGAATGGTACAGGGATCCGGGCTCTTCTTCATTCGTTATTCATGATGGTGAATGGCTGATATGTTTCGTGTGTGTGTGTGTGATTTTTTCCAGTTTTTTTGCTCTTCAACACCTGGAATTTTTCAAGCATCTCATCTGGCCAATGATAGAAAAGTCAAATAGTTGAATACAAACATATTCATTTGTTTGGATGAATTGTTTGGGATGGCAACAGCAACATCATCACCTATATCACCATCAGCAATAGCATAACAATTTTCCAATATGCACAAAGGGGCAATTCAAAATGATTTTTATCATAATCAATGTTGCTTTGGTAAATAGAAATTTTAAGTCCACTTTTTTTTTGTCGAAACATTCCCTTCGTTCTCTGGAATTTACATTTGAGCAACATTCGTGAAAGCGATTGCATTGTTTGCCGGAAAATGAATGAAATCTGAAAGTGAATTGAGATGCGTTGCTGATTTGGTTGCTCCCTTTTTCGCTTCAATAAGAATTAGTTAGTTTTTCATTTCATTGAAATAGCATTCTCACGGTTTAATGTCAGATTAAATGGGAAACCTGCAACTTAATTTGCTGCTTTAACTCAATTAGAATGGAGATTGCTTTATGATAGCTTAATTTTGATTTCATCTCGTCATTTTGTCCCCTTTTGAATGCCAAACAGACCGATGATGGCCACGACAATCTTCTTGCGTTCAATTCGATTCGTGCATTGTGGCTATTTTTTTATTCATTTGGATGTTTAAAAAAAAGACCATTTGATTGTATTACATTGATTTCAATGAATTGAGTATTCACTTTAAATAGTTTGTATTTATTTAAATAGCATCAAGTTCATTGACGATGTTTTTTATTCGATAAAGATAAATATCGCAGTGATCTGGCAAAAAAAAATGAAAAATTTCAAATGAAATTTGCTTGGGAAATGAAATAGTTTGACTTGGGCTGAGTTTGCGCATGAGCCATGGCTTGAACTATCGCTAAACATGGTCAGCTCTGGTCTGAAGCTAATCATTGTCACTTGCGAGGAGTTCAACAAACGGTAGAAAGGATGTGGAATTCTGTGGGTTCATCGCATCAAACATGACAGGCGATTGACAAACCAAACATGAAAATCTATCAACCTGTCGTAAATGTACACACACTCTTCTTTCTCTCATTCTCGTTGATGCAGCACAAGTGACGAGTAAATTTGCTTTTTTCTCGATCTTGAAAATAAACACTTGAAATGACTCGCTCGTTAAATTTATTCGGTTTCGGTCCGATTTAGTGTCAAATTGAAGTGGACCAACATCGATCTTGTCCACTTCAAACAGTTTAAATTCCTTTGAAGAGACAATACAATAGAGAAATCGATGTGATAAATAACAAATTGAAGTTTCGCCCAACCAAAACGATTCATTTTTTAAAAGAACAAGAATATGCTAAAGAGGTATGTGTGTGTATGTGTGCTTGATGGCAACGAAGAACAAGCAATCTTGTGTCAAATTCAATGATTCACTGAAGAAGAAAAAAAAATGGTTGCTTGACATCGACATTCGCTGGGTGTTTCACCTCAAGAGTTATTCAAATAATCAAATTGTGTGTACGTTGCACTTAGAATCACGCGTTCTATGCGATCAATATGAGTTCGATTTATCCTCAACGGTGAAGCAGCATATTCAAGGACTGACCAAATCGACACACTATGAGACTTACAGCATAAATTGAGCACATTATGTACTTTGTACTTATCAATTTTCTGCTCTATTCAAAAATGAATTAAGTCCAAGCGCTGCAAACATTTACTCGGTTGTTTTGTTGAGCGCACAATTAAATACTTCACAAGAATGGCTGTCTTTCAAATCCGAATTGTGTAAAAAGCCATTGACTTTGGTTTTAATACCCATTTGGCCATTAAGCAAATGAAACATTTCTGGTTCCATGAAGATTCAACCAGTAATCAAATGCTTGAAGTGAATACATTTTGCTGCTGCTTTCCAATGCACCTGTAAACAAAAGTGCCAACGTGTTCACATCTTCAAGCTCTAATCAGCAATCAAACGCATCGAACCACATCGTACAAATGAAAGTAACGGAACATTCTGTGCATTTCAACGCCCTTTTAAAAGTTCATCATTTTTTTGCCATTTTTCTTGAATGTTGTAGATTTTGCGTTTCGATGAAATCGTGAACCGAAGTGTGAAATAATAGCTTTATCATCACTTCAACCAAAAAAAAAAAACAACAACACACAGGCGAAAGAGAGAAAGAACAGAAACACTGACATGTCTAAAGATGAGGTCTCTCGCTCTCTATGTGTTTGTATGCGGAATGAAGAAAAATATACTTGAGAAGAATAAATTCAAAATCATTTTTATTGTGTGTAGCATTGCTGGGGCAAGAGCTAAACTCATTTGATTTGTTATTACATTGATTGTTATTCCGTATTATTATGGATCTGGGTACTGTAATGCATGTTAAAGAAAACATTTCTTCTTTTTTTTTTTGGAAATTTTTTTCCAAAGAAAAATCAGATTTCCAAGAATAGAATTGTTCAGACAAAATACTTGAGACATTGGCCGAGTCTAGATACGAAGAGGTGTGTGTCGTGCGCTATGGACGCATATGAACGATCGAATCGAACGTTTCACTTGATTTTATTGGAATTCCATGTGCATATTTCAATTTTGATGGGCAGCTGAACACGATGACTTGAATCTTTCATCACATCCAACTAAAATAAATGTCGTTTGATTATTGGCTCATTCAATAAAAATTTGATTGAGCTTTAGTACTATTAAGGTTATTTATCTAATGTCCACCATTCAAACATGTTTACGGTGCGAGCTCACATTTTAGTTGGTTTCAAGACCAAGACCATTCAAACCATGTTATTTAGCTAGAAATTATAAATGGTCTTTAAAGAAATGATATTTAAAGTTTAAATTTAAAACTTTGTTGATTGGCCAAATAATTGGGAATCTTTTATAACGTGATGCTTGAGAATAATTCAACTCAAAATTCTACGAAAATGATGATAATTTTCCATGAAGAAATATGAATCAAATTTCAGTGGTTGTCATCTCAACCCAACATTACTTTGGCTTGACTGCTTTGATTCGCCTTCATAAAACGAATATGTCATCTTCCAGGCCAAACGCCACCATTTTGAAGTGGCTGAGCTTAGTTTCGATTACCATGCGATTTCAGCATTCTCCATGCTTCGAACTCAATACGATAAAGTTTAATCATTTTATTTTGATTTATGATCCCGACATTGGCCAACATGATTGCTGCTGGGAAAGTTTAATTGGAAAAAAAAACCCAAGAGCCCGTTTGATGTGTGGTGTATACACCAAAACCAAAAAATATAAATTGCTTTCAATGAACAAGAAAAAAAAAAAACGAAATCCCAAGCGCGTCCACACATCGTCCGCCTTTCGACTTCTTTCGTGTGCGTGCGTGCGTGTGTGTGTCTAAAACAAAAACCAATTTATTTAAATTCAAAACAGATCGGTTCGGCCATTATGTGAGCGCGCGCTTAACACAAAGCTAATCAAGTGAATGCGATCGTTAAAAATGTCAAATCCAAATTAAAATAAATTATTCTATTTCGGCAGCGGTGAGTTCATCACCATTTTAGACCGATGAACTGCATGGAGCGTGCTTGAGTTTGATGAAAGGAAGGCGCGGAAAGAAAAATTAAGCGAATATAATGAAAAAAACAACAACAACAACAACAAAAACGAAAAAAGAAAAAGGCGAGCGAAATATATTTTATGGTTACATGCTTGATTAATATTTAAATTGGAATAAAATGAAAAATGGTCGACGGAGGCAGACCCTGCATAAATAATAACCCGATACTCATACCCGTTTGTGCACACCCGAACATAACCAAATCCGCCAAACAAAAACCATGTATCGAACTCAGTATACAATATTTCTAATGGGCACTGAAACTCGATTGCATGTTCAGTCGGGTCTTTTGTTCGTTCATTTCTTTTCATTAACATTTTTTTTTCTTTTTTACTGCTCTAGCTACAATTTGGCTCACCAACAATGTCTATTAACGCACATCGTATGTGATCGATCTCTTTATATTCATTCGCAGAACGTTGAATGGATTGGAATCCATTTTGTGCTTATCGTCCTTTTGAATATTCATTTCGTTGAATCTTATCGAAATGCAAAAAGCGTACATTTCGTCGGATTGGTTTCTTGGTATTGCAAATGGCGGATACTTTTCGCTAATATCAAGGCATAAAACAAATATTGAAATGTATCGTTGATAAAAATGGCGAACGAAAACTCATTGGATTCTTTAGTTGGATTCTCCCTCGAAACTAAACAGTATTTAATAAACACAACTTGTTGCATTGCGGTCAGTTCTAGGGTCAGTTGTTTGTTTGCCCTACACAATATTTACTCATAATTTGGTTTTTGTTTACTTATTTGATTATTCTCTTTGATTTGTCATAGTTTCATGACCGCGTACACTACACCTTACGGTCTGTAACAACACGGAAAAGTCCAAAATCTCTGCTCAATCATCGTGCCATCGAACTGAAAATTCCACATTGACTTGCTCGGGTTACCCCGTCTCACTGATTCATATGAATTTGGTTTCGTTTCACGCTAATTTTTCCATTTCATTGTTAATTTTACGTTGTCACCATTACGTAGTTACATTTCAATTTTTGCGTGCCCAAAAGCAGAGTGAATAAAAGTGTGAAATGGATCGTCATTCAAGAAAAAAAAAACGATAGAGCGAGAGAGAGAGAGAGAGAGAGAGAGAAAGAAGAAAAGTAAGAGTGAAGTGAAGGTGATTCTGGGCAGAAGTCAAAAACTATCAATAAGTTCTGAATCATCACATATGAGAACAGGATGAAACAGCCACAATTCACACCTCAACGCAACAAAATGCATAAAGTGAATGTGAATCTGGACTCGGATGTGAGCTACCAAACAAGTCCGGAAACTGTGCGGTATCTCTTGTGTAGTCACATGATTGTTAGACAAAAAAAATAAAAATAAAACATAAACAGACATCGACGTTCATTGGAATCCTTGGAGAGAAAAAAAAATGCCTGATTCTCCGATTCATTCACAGACGAATGAAAACATTAACACGGTAAAGTTGAATTGGTATAGTTGTAATTGCATCAAATAATTACAGTAAGAATCAAAATATACACACCTAAAAAAGATAAATTCACTTGATTTCTGATTCTCTCACGTGCTTTTTTTTTTGAACGATGAAAAAAATGCGCTTCCGTTACGCGTGCGAACACAATTTGCTCACACACAAAAAACCCAACTGATCGCACGTGATAGACACAGACAATTGACACAACATTTGATGTGGTCAAAAAAGCTGAATGCCAAAAAAAATATAGGTAAATTATAACATTACCATTGAAAAATAAATTATATCGACGTCATGATGATGACGATGAAATGAAACACAGTTTTAGTCATCATGATAATTCTGCGGTATGACTAGTCTGTTGGAAGTAAGTCAGTGCACTTTTTCTCTCTTTTTCATTCCCTATCCCATCTCTCTCTGTCTCTCTAGAGGTTGTTGAAGAAGCGTCAAGATCCAATTTATTCGGTTTAAAATTGTGCACACCATTAAAAACGAATCGTCATTGCATGAGAGCCAAGTTGAAAATAACTGGAACAATACTAACTGCGAGCAAAGAATGCGTTCGGCCACCGAAACAATTTCGAGTGTTTATTTTGGTATGATAATGGTAATTATTCAATTGATAGCGGTTTATGAGCTGATGTCAACAATGATTGCGAACTATTTCCATATAACTCCGTTAAGTTGGGGAGATGTAGTGATTCCGTAGTCGATGTCATGTTATATGATCTTTAAATAACGTTCATAGGTCACCAAACAAACAATAATACACAGCTTAACATGCATTCAAATTAACTTTTACCTTTCCCGTGTACGAAAGTTTGATAAAGAAATAAATGGCCACGATTCGACTTCCATATGAATGTTTCGATGTGTAAATGTGAATATTTTTCTACGATTAGAATTCCCAATGAACGAAAAAAATAACACGGGAATGCCGAAACATAATTCCACGAGGATGTTTTTGTACAGAAAATAACACAATCGACGCTATTGGATATATATTGACATGATCTATCTATTTGAAATCATCGGAATTCCAATCATTACCGACTATTTTGATTGTTAAACATTTCAGTTTTGAAACAACAACTGTCTGGCGGATCGAAGGCAATCATTTTATCGGTACCAATCAATTCAGCTATAGATGAAACATCGGTTCGAAGCAGGTTCGGGTATACGAATAATTTGTCCTGTAATCAATGTGAGTTCCACCATGCTAAACTGACAGCGCGACGCATGAAACGTGGACCGCTGGTGTGGTGTTTCCTTTCGGACTTCATTTTAATGTTATTTCGTTTCTCTGTATTTCTTTTTTTTTAGGTTATATTTTATTGGGTTGGTGTGTGTGTTTTTTTTTCTCATGTTTTTTTTTCCATATTTTCGACATGACGTTCGATTGATAACAATACAATTAATCGTATATCTGAAAAAGAGTGAGAGAGCGACAGGGAGAGAGCATGGAAAAAGAAGCGTTCGATTGCATTTATCGGCGTGATGAAACAAGACTGTGTGAAAAAGCGCCATGTCATGGTGCTGGCTGTGAATGCGCGGCAGAGAGAAAATGAACATGCTGAACATGTTTTTCATTTATTTTCCTATATTCCGATTTTTATTTTTCAAATAGTGTCTGTCTCTCTCTCCGTGTGTGTGTGTGTGTGTGGAACTATATGTGCCCACAGACCACATTCAGAAACAAAAATTCCAGTTGATAAAAATGCGATAAACTATAAATATGCACACGTTTAATTGTAGACATGGTCATAGCATATGACCATACGGGTGGTCGGCGAAAAAACAGAGCACCATACATCGTTAGACTTGGCAATCAGCCCGATCAATCTAAGGTTCGATCAATCGATCGATCGTTCAGAGAAACAAAAATAATTAGAAACGCTATTGTCTTTGGGACAGAACATCGAATGAGCATCGAGATAGCCCATTTTTTTTTATCGGTTCGAAATCAGGCAATTGTCGAATGTTGATGCTTATTTGGTATTGTTTGTGAATACGTTAATTAATTTTCATATGGCTTGAGCATCGAACAAAACAAGCGAGAAAGGAAGATCAAAACTCATTTTTTGTACGAGATCATTTTAATCGAGAAAAAAAAACACATCTTCAAAAATCGGTCTTAATGACGTCGAGAAAGCACACATCAATGTTTTAAACAATCGATCAAATTGTTGGCAAAATAAAATAACATTCAATTGAATGGCATTCAATTCACTCAGGTTTCGGGTTTTTCATTTCCATCATGTGCCCAAAACAAACAATGCAAACCAGGCAAACATACCCATGCGCAAACAAAAATCAACATAATTCGTCTTTACATTGGTTATTCCAAAATGCAGTTCATCTTGATTATCGCCGTATAAAACGTAATTTATACCGAAAATATGCAAACTATTGACTTTTTAATTGGTGTTCATACAATGCTTCCACATTTTTCTCTTTTACAGTCCTTACAATTTTTTTGAGATGCCCAATTGATTCTCTCATCTAAATGTTGGATTTGTATATATACTTGTGAGTTCTGAAAAAAAAATTATTCTGTTTGCCTTAAAAGTTTAAAAGTGTGACAAAGAAAATCTCGCTGAAGACAACAACATTTTGAAACTTAAACCACAAAAACTGGATTCTGTTGAATTAGCCGAATATCGTTGAGTTGAAAAGTTGAGCCAACTTTTGTTGTATATATTTTAAGAATTAGGGTTACATTTTCATAGCGTGCGCCATTTTTTCTCGTAGTTATTTGTATACGGGGCGTTTCAAATTCTGAGCGAGCATGTTGTGCAATAATAAATAATAAATAATGCTATTCTTCCGATTTGGATTGCCGTTTTTAAAAGCGGAGTACTTTATATGCATCGATTGATTCCTTCGGCGAAATTGAAGTTCCACGAAGGAGAAAATAAAAATGGTTTCATATGCAAAAACGAGACTTTAAAAATAAAGAGGCAGCCATCGTTATACTGTCGCGTTCATATTATTTTTTTTCTGTACCTTATCCAGTGAGTTTGCCATTTTTGCCAGAGTAAATATCGAATTTCCGCAGTTCAAACCACGACGCAAAAATGGCAACATTATTTTTTGAAAGTATGACACAAAAACCATCAAGTATGTGCGCCATGAAAATATTTATGGTTTTGTGGAACGGTTCATGGAACAACCAAATTAATTAATTTTTTTTTTTTGTGTTCATTTACCATCATTCTTTCATCTCAGTTATGTACGAATTGGTGTACGAAATAGCATATGAACCATAATTTGGTGCGAGGTGGTTGGGTTAAATATTTTGCTACACGATCTATTGGTTGCTCTTGCTGCTAGTTCGTTTGCTTTATATCATTTGGGGTTTCTGCCGGGCGCAACATATACTTCGCATTCATTTTACATGGATTGAATATTAATTATTTTATGAATCAAGAGAATAATGCCGAGACGGAGAGAAGGCGTATTAATGAACAATTTCGTTCTCTCTCGTGTTGTTTTTTATAGCTCGTCTCTTGGCCATGTATCTATATATACCGAGTACGCCATCTTAACATCACCGCACCGCATCACATGCCATTTAATAACATTCACCAAGATACACACGTCGAGAATAGAGCAAAGAAAAAAATAAATTAAAACTTACACAGCGACTGCTAAATATAATTTAATAAACACTTTGTGATCTGTAATTGCAGCTTTATTATTAGAGCAGCAAACAAAAAATAGCGAGGAATTATTATTAAATCAAAATCGATTGTGGCAGAACAGAACACACCAAAGAAAATCAAATGAATGAAAAAAAACGTCGCGCTCTATACAGTCGATGCAAACATTTTCTAATAATAATGTATAATGCGATGATCATTCGAATTGAGCATTTCATTTGGTCTCTGATAAAGAATTTAAATTGCGGTCAGCTTTTCGTATTGTGAGAATACACACAAATAACACGCGATGAATCATGCGTTCTGAATTTAGAAAGCTCAGTATATGATTTGCTGGAATTTGACGGTGCCAATGCAATAAATAACCAATAATTATCGACGTTTTTGTTGTTGTTGTTGTTTTGCTTTAAAGCAATCAAGTGGCGTGCAAATTGTTACGCGTTTTTCCTCACAATCGAGTTTTTCTCACTCGCTCGGCATTTATTTGCCAAATCTTCTTTCTTTTTTTCCCCATTTTTTCTTCCACCGTCGATTTGTTTCAATTGGTTGCTTGTGTTCAATTTCGAGCCGTTTTATTTGTTAATTAAATTAAATTCCCGGTTCTTGTTGAATTGCTTCGTTATTTGTTTGAAACCAATGACTCTCATTGATTTCGATATCACTATCGAAACGAAATGTTAAATTGAATGCCTTCATTTGTAGCGAGAAAAGGAATTAGAAATAGAGACACAAAAAAAAACACATTTAAAACACTTGATCAGTGAACAAAGTATATGGATTTTTGTTTGCCGTACACACGATTTGGCTTACACTTACTTTAACTGTGTTACCGTTTTACTTGTAATTGATTTAAATCGAAATTTAATTAATTTCATTCAGTTCAATGCAACCACTAAATACTTCATTCGATCGTCAATAAAATGTTGATCGCATTTCGTTGATTCAATGATTTAGTGGAATTAAGTGAAAACGCCAAAACCATAGTCACATCTATTAATAATTTTTCAATTTTATGTTTTAAATGAGATAAATTTCAAAATATTGCGATTCATTCCGCAATAGTTCGTCAATTCGATTGAATCGCATTCAGTATCGTATTCGGTGACATTAAGTCCCAACACCACAACAGCAGTTGTAATCGCATATTTAAAATATTCTAGGTTTTATTTGATCAATTTGAAGTGGATAAAATTTAGAACATAATTCGAACCGAAACGAAAAAATTGCCACCGAAAATTGATGAGTCGGTCGGAATAAATGTCTGCCATATGGTATATTTCATTAGAATGTGGCCCTATTCTGTACATTTTCAGTATTATTCAATTCAACTGTTGACTTCTCAACGTTCAACGCTTATACTCATGATGCTCATTCGATCGAATCGAAAAAAGGAACTGTTTGAACAGTTTTGTGTGGAAATTAAAAACGACTGTTGAAAAAGTTGCCTATTTTCCGCTGTTTGAAAAGACTGAATTTTCAAACTGAATGGAATGAATTTGTTGTTTGGCTTCATTGACCATGTGAAAGGACTGGAGTTTTATGCCAAACTGATATTGAATTGGGCCACACAACAACAACTACAAAAAAAAAACCCAAAGATGAAAATGAAGATGTCCAGCTTCGATTAAAATTCCAATTTCCTGTGCTAAAATCGAATTAAAATGTTAGTTGCTTGACATTTGAATTGAAATACCTGTTAAAAAAAAATTGATCAAACATTGAGGTATTGTTCGGCGAAATTGAGCAAGAACGTTCGATAATATGCCTGATGTGTGATCTGTGTGATCGATGGTAAAATGAAAAAACATAGACAATGCTAAATTTCGTTTGTTCATTTGTTTATTTTCGACTAAATGGCTTAATTAAATTAAACTGAATCGTGTTTAGTGCGCACTGTATTATACCACATATACGTGATCCGCCGAGTGTTTTGCCATGCCCTTAAATTGTTGAAATGAAAGCAAGTGCCGAATTTAGAAATGAAAACAATTACAAGCAGATTTTTCATTAGCACTTCCATTGTTTTAGCGTGAGCATTCAGTGTAACAGAAATTCTCTTTTCTCGGTAATTTCTTGTGATTCTGTTTTTTTTTCTGTTATTTGTTTCCAAATTTCAAGCTCGGCCACGTTTTAGTTGGATTTTTGAGAATTGCAATTCCCTTTTGCTCTTCATGGCGTCCAACAACGGTCGGTCAATTTGAATGTCAATTAACGCATTAAGTTCCGCTAGGCCAAAAACAATCAAAATTACAATGTGAAAAAAAGAAACAAAATCGTAGCAACAATCCAATTTGAATTCGTGCAATGCTCTTTTTCTTCGCCGTCAATCGATAAATATTAATTTCTTCATAGCAATTCAAATTGCTACGGCACAACACAATTCGTAACTGGCCTATTAATATTGCGCTGCATTCAGTTTGTGTAATGAACAGCACAGAAGAATCAAATCAAGAGAAACAAAAAAAAGACACACACACAAAATGAAATTGGCCATCGGCTAAATTAATCGAAAGAATCGTGTGAACATTTCCACAAGGCTTTCTCTCCATCATTTCCAACAATATTTGCTGCATATGATTCATTTAAAATGGAGGAGAGTAGAAAAAAAAAAGAAAAAAAATACACATTTGAAAATTATAACTATAATTGCTAATATTACAGAGCCGTTTACACATATTTCACTTTCCAAAAAAGTTCAGCGACGCGCGCGAACTCCTCATTTTCGTTTTTATTTCTTTTTTGCCGTGAATCGCGTACAAAGCCACAGATAAATGAGTGGACAGAGTGAGCGAGAGAGAGAGAGAGAGAGAGAGAGAGAGAGAGAGAGAGAGAGAGAGAGAAAAAGAAGAAAACAATATCATTTCCAAAGTCCCGCTGACGTTTTCAAATTAAGTGTATTGCCTTTCAAATGTGTTGAATTTTGATACGCTGTGCGTATTGTTGAATCGTGACATGAGACCGCCTTGCCCATAACGATATCCAACAACAACGGCCGTCGCCGTTGTACCTTTTTGTTGTAGACAGAGAAGAGAAGAAAAAAAAAATATGAAAAACACCATTCTTTTGGGTCAGTTTTGATAAATGCGAACTGAAAAGACTGAAATCCGATTTTTAAAACGAGCCAGCGCACAGCGAGCTCACACAAAAGGTGTCCGTGCATGTGTGCGTGTGTGTATGTGTGCGCATGTGGACCAGGCACCAGGCATGCCATGGCCAGGGCGAATGAACAAAAATACACAGGTGATGAGCGTCTGAATGAGAACGAATGATAGTTTCTTTTTCAGTTGTTGTGTTCAAACAATGGAATCATATTTTTATTATTCAATGGAAAAATGTCTTCATTATTTCGACAACAATACAAAATTAGATTCTTCAGAGATTTTTCCGCCTCAGTTCTCGAACCTAAAAAAAAAGCAAATCGGAGAGAATCTCAAGCAACACGTCAAAATTGTGTTTCTTTATCTCTCACACACTCACTTCTTTTCCATCCGTTCATTTTGTTGTTGATTCAAGCTCATATATTTTGATGGTTTATGTATTTCGTTCACTCTCTATTCATTTTGATTGGCTGCTCTGTTACCCACCGTGTCTGAATTCAAGATGCAAAGCAATAAGCGGATTCAGAATATAAAAAAAAAATAAAATCGACGGTCAAAGGAAAATAGTTGAATACCTTTGGTTGAATTTATCGAATCAAATAGAACACATAAAAATGAAAAAAAAGCGCATCATCAAAAATGTTCAACGCATGCGAACTGACAACAGTACGTAAAATACCAGAAAAAAATCAGAGAAAAAGAGATAGAGAGAGAACATTTCGTGATATAATATGTATTGCACACCGAGCTATAATCATATAATAAACATCTAAAACGCGTCTATATCGCTCCGTATCACATATTGTTGTCCGATACTCTTTTGTCGATGGGTTTTATTACTTATTCGGGCACACCATGCAAGGAAAGTATTGGATTCGGTTGAAAAAGTGAAACCACCTCAGGCTAATTTGCTGGGATTAGAAAAAAAAAACAATCAGTCGAATTCTTTCTGTAGCATTCAATGAATGCGAACAATTAGACAATGTTGCGGAAAAAATATGAATTGCACATATGCACATTGAAGTCCATTCTCAATCTTATTTTAAACAGTTCAATTTTATGTTTTTTTTTTTTTGTATCGGATTATATGTGTCGTAGTCGTGGATCGGTTGTATCGTCATATATAGACGTAACCATTTTTGTATAATCATGGTTCTGTGTATGCGCTTAAATGTATTATTTTCCACTATCTCTGCTGTTGTCACTCGACTTTACCAAAATGAATGTATCTCCGAATACGCAATCTGATCATTCGGTATTTTGTCATTATTTAACATTATTCACATATTGTTGTAGTATTTTCTTGGCATATCTCTTTCCCTCGCACATTTACACACACACACATGCACAATCATTTCGTTGGATACATTAAACTATTGGATTTTCAATTCGGAACAGCCACTTATAGTTTGACTTTGGCTGCCATTTTGCGTAAACTATTGCAAAACCATCCAAATGTTTATCAAATTTCTGCATTCAGCAGCATGGATGGCCTGAGCTGACAGTTTTCAGCCATGTCTGCAACACTCTAAAAACAAGGAAATCAATTCATTCTCTTTGATATTGTGATAAATATGAATTTATCATTCATTCGTTCGGTCGTGTGTGTGTGTGTGTGTGTCGTTTCAATTTTGCGATTGCCCATGGATTTGCAGCAATTGTCAGCTATAAACACCGTTTCTGTAGCCCAATAGCTTATAGACGCAAAGCTCATAGGCAAATAATACATTGAATAATATTGAATCCATTTGAAGCGTTTTTGTATCGGAAGTGTGTGTAGATTGTATAATTGAAAGTGTCCATGGAATTTATTGCTTGTGGATGTTGATGATTGAGTTATGTTGGGCCTTTGTGCAGGCAGCGGCCATAAGAATAATTCAACCCCAATATACAATATACATACAATCCGAAGCGAACAAAATGTAAAATATCCGAAATATTCACCAAATAACTTTTACACAACAATTCCCTGACTTCCAGTCCAAATGCTTGATGAGCATGGTTCAAAGTGAACAAACGAAACCGCTTTGTTTTCATGCCCAAACGCATCCATGAAAATAGTGGAAAATCTCATATCATGAGCACTTGGACTCGAGGTTGTTCGTTTGTCTAACAACGAACCCTCTGCATTCTCTCAAGCCCAATGTGGCTGCTGATGGTTTCAATGTTTTTTTTTCTCATTCGTTGTTTGTTTCCCGTTTGATTACGATATGCCATTCTGTTGGGCTGCTCTCCGATGCTGCGGCTGTTGGCTTTAGTGTATTTGAATCGATAACCATGCACAAAACCATTTGCTATTTCGACATATACACACACACACACACAAAACGCAACCATTTCGAAAATGCTTAGCAAACGAATCGAAAATTCGTACCACGCACACATCCCAACGTAAATAACAAAATTCTAATATCAAGGAAACGCAACGTAATGTTTCGATCATTTTTCACCAAATGAAAAAGAATAGAGAAATATCCGAGGCGAAAAAAGAGAATTGAGCACGAAACACGCACACACACACACATACAATGAAAAAGAGCACATAACGTCAGAAAATGGAACATTTGAAATGCGTACCGCATTTCTGAAAATTGTTCGGATATTCATTCGCGTAAGCGACAATATAGTGTTTGTGTGCGTATACACGCGTAGATTTGATGTATTATCCACATTATCTGAGCAGTAAGTGCTTAGGCCCCTTTGATTTTTTTTTTCTTTCTCTCTTCCTTTCTGTTTTTTCCCGGTTTACTCCATCCCTTAACGTTTTTCGGTTGGATATTGCGTTATGTAAATAATAAGGGCGATATATCGCTTTCATTTTTAATGTAATCGAGAGAGCCAAAATCCGAAATTTATATTTAATGGCATTTGGCCCGAAAATCTATGAGATGGAATCTCTCTGCGTCAAACAGCCACACAATGAGCTGCTCC
Organism: Aphidoletes aphidimyza; assembly: GCA_030463065.1. NCBI lineage: Eukaryota > Metazoa > Arthropoda > Insecta > Diptera > Cecidomyiidae > Aphidoletes > Aphidoletes aphidimyza. The sequence goes on from CM059998.1 coordinate 35,972,913, forward strand.
ACCAAGTGGTGCGCACGAACTCATCGAAACAACATTAATACGCGATTGGTGTTTCTTTTTGTTGTTGTTGGTTGCTTTTAATATGGCCAAGGAGCCACTGAAGAAAGATGTGGTTTTTGGGGTAAAACATTCTTACATTAAAATATGATGTTTGCTCAAATGGGCAATTTAAAAATTGGCAACGGAGTTGATCCAAAATGCGGTAAAATTCGATAAAAGACGGTAAAATTCAACTTATTTCTATATGATTAAATATATTACGTACCAGTTTCGTTGTCGACGGTAAAATTAATGCCGGCCCACTCATCGTCCATAGGCGATTTACTTTCTTCCTGCTTTTGCTGTGATTAAGTTATAGAAAATATTTGTTGTTGTTTGTCAATGTTTAATGGGAAATTTTGAGGCGTTGAAGGTTTATGGAAAAAGTATTTTTCACAACAGCATTTGGTTTTCTTTGACAGTATAAATGTTTCCTTAGAAAATCACTTCGAATACTTACCTTTTCATTTTTGAGCTCCTGAAGTGCCCTCAATTTTTCATTATCTTCGGTATTGAATGACGGCCCTGATGTGTATGTCGATTCTTTGGGTGAACCGGCCTTAACAGGTGCTAAGGTGTAACCCAAATCTACATCTTGTTTCCACAAAACCTCAACAATTTCACTTTCCTGCGAAACGAATGCAAATGTAGAAATTGATTAGATTTAAAATCGCTTACAAAAAATCTGTTTTATTTTTGCCCAATTGATGTTAATTTTGAAATTGAATTAAATATTCAAAAAAAAAAAATTAAATCACGTGTTTCCCATGTTTGCGATGACGACGCATCAGAGCAAAAAAAGAAATGTTATCACAACTCGTGTAAAGTGCAAACAAAAAAATGTCAATTGAGCAATAGAGCTCTTAAAATAACAAAAATTGACTGTTAACTCAAAAAGAGTGATCGTTGATCTCAATGAAATCACAAACTAAATTGGGCTCCCAAACGGACATTTCAGTTATAGTAAGCTTCGATTAACTGGACATCGAGACAGACGATGTAAACGTGTTTTTTTTTTAAAACAAAAAGCACACATTGGAAAAGACACAATCGCACGATACGTTATCAGTTTGAAATTCCTCCATTTCTTTCAATATTTAAAAGTACAGTCAAACCACAATCAAACGATACAGACAGACACTTGTTTTTCTGGCCCATACCACTTAATCTCGTCGTCGGGTCACAAGTTTACTGTAAAGATTCACATATTTGATAAAAATTATATGATAATTTCACATTATTCCATTCATTATTGCAAAATCTCTAAAAAAAATATTGCTTACGATGCTTTGTCTTAATATTACTTTTTTTTCAAATATAACACAGAATCATCAACTGATTTCTGTCAAAGACAAAGACGTTGCATTCAAGGTTAAAGAAAAAATTGGTCATAAATAATCACGGAGTTTGATTCTATGAAGAGAGACAGCGAGAGAGAAAGAGCGAGATAAAATGATCTGCATGGAAAAAGGCAGGTCTTAAAGTGGCGTCATGATCATGTCAGAGATGACCCAATCAGTAACAATGACCGAAGATTTTGCTCAAAATCGCATTCAAATATTCAAATGAAGACATTACACATTGCAAGCAAAGCAAATAGTACTTTTATGAACTTTCATTCATCCATGTCTCCATTTGAACATTCGTTTCATTGCTTTTTTTGTGCTGATCCTACGTTAAATATTTATAAATCATTTCATCAAATAAATTAAACAAATTTCTCTCAACAAATTTAAATAGCTGGCTAAATAAATCGTAATTGCATTTGTGGCTTTATTTCCACAAATGTGTGTGTGTGTGTGTTTTTTTTGGCTCGCTGATACGAAGTTACATTGGCCCTCATTGCGCTTCGTTGTGAAATTACAAACGTGACACTTAACTATCGCTAAAAGATAATCGTGTGTTTAGTGACATTTATGATGTGCTAAGCTTTTAGATAAATACATTCGGGACTTTGAGACGCTAATACACTTTTGCCAAGATACGAATGGAATATTTTCTATTCATTCATTTCGCGGTAAATTACATTTGTGAAATGTATTTTCTTAAAACATTTTATACTTAAAACTTTAAAATTTAGAGCACAATTATGTCAATATCAATCAAATTCAATTCAATAGTCTGTTCGCGCAGAAGTGACAAAAAGAACGCAGTGAAAATTAGATTAAACCGAAACAAACAAATTATTGATGAACAGATTGATGATCTTCATGTTGACTACAACTATAGATTGATTTGCCCAAAATAAATAAAAATGCCCACAAATTAACGATAAAATTTTACCATTTCACGTCGAATGCTGTTGAGATTAGCCAACAATTGAATGGCCGAAAACTTAAACCCAATTGTTCAAATACATTTGGCCAGGGCAAAACAGACTAAATCACCAGCCGCTTTTCTTAACCGTGCACCACTGTTCACTGAACGATGCAATCGAGCCAGTTATTTAAAAGCATTTTTCAATTCGCATAATAAACAAAATCAAATAAAAAAATCAAAAAATTATATATTTTTGCCCGTACATATATAAATGTTCATGATACTTCTTTTCATTTCTCTTCTCTCTATCTTGCTCTGTCGTTCGATCTCTCCTGTTTACGTCGCCTCTTTATCTTTTTCACGGTTTGTGTGTACACGTCTTTTTTGTTGTTGTTGTTCTCTGTTTCATTTGCTGCTGCCGATTGAACCGAATATTCAATGTCCTTTTGCCGAACAGTGTTGTGATTTGTTTCGCTAGTATTGCGGCTGTATTGTATCGTACGTGCTACGATTATCACCAATTATAAAATTTCATACGTGCGCGAAATTTATGTCAAAATATATTGCAAACAAATCGTTCGAATGTGATATGTTTTGATGAGAAATACGTTTAGAGAAGAAAGAAAAAAAAAAAACGAATTGAACAAAAAAAGATGACGAAAATAGTACGTTTCTTGTGTTCAAATGAACTTCCATCATTTAGAGAATCATTTCCTTTAATCGTTTTGTTTCGATTTATATTTATTCATCTAGCGATTGAATGGAGCCGCCAGTGTGGTTTCTGTAATCAATTGTATCGTTTGCTCCCGATTACTACCACCAGCAACCTTTTTAATCGCAGTTGAATTTGAAATTCATCAGTTTTCTAACAAATACATACAATAATTGTTTCCCTAAGTCGGATGAGTCGCAAGCCCATTTTAGATGAAAATTCAAATAGAAATTGCTTAGACTCGCGCTTTAGATCAAACATATTTGTTGAAATAATATGGTTAATTTGTGTGTGATGTGGCTGATGTGTGACACACACACACGCACACACAATGTAATTGCGATCGGGTGCCAGGAATAAACAATGCAATCAATGCGATAGATTCCAGTGAATAAGCTAATCGCTTCACTAGTATTCAAACGTTTTTCTCTGTTCAAAAGAGTGTTTGAACGTTCACTTACAGTGATTAAAAAATCAAAATCATCTTATCAATTCTTTCCGAAGTAGCAACATCATTAGAACAACAAAAACTACGTTTGTCTCGAAAAGTATTACAAATAGAAGAGAAAAAAAAGACACGAATATATTGGCAGCGAAGCTGCAGATAAGATTTAATTTCGTTATAGAATTGGAGTAGCTCGCTAGGCGTATGATCCATTTTTATTTATGTAAATGTTTTTTTTCGATGATTTCTTCGTTTTTTTTCACATCAATACACATAAATCAATTTGCATTTCATTTAGATGACAAATGTAATTCCAAACAATTCTGAGGCAATAGAGTGATATTCTATATAAGTTCAACTGTTCAACACTTTGATAACTGCTTGTTAGTGCTTTACTATATAGATTTGATGGTTGTTATTTGCAATTGCAATTCTCATTGCATCATGTATTTTTACGCGGCATGTAAATGGGTGCGCTTTTGATGCAGATGCCCCCAGAAGACACAGAAGGCTCAATTTTAATCTATTTTCTTGTGCTCTAGTACTCTACCTGTCTACAACTGCTGTGGTTCAGTAGTTCTTGATTTAGTATTTTCTTAGGTTTAAATCAAAATAATGTTCAATGTTATTTTATTTGGATTGTGGCAAAGAGAAAAGAAAATACTGTCACCATTTGAACAAGCCAAGTCCAACACCACGCAGAACCATGTCATGAGAAACATTTTTACATGTTGGTATTTATTTTACCCGAATCTGTTCCAATGAATATAAATAAAAGGCCGATCGAGTGGACCAACAACAACTTAAACAAGTGATTTTGAAGCATCTTGTTGTATATTATCGTTCTCCTATTTATTTCTATTTGCGCATTTTTTTTTTCGTTGTTGATGTTTTTTTTTCGTTTTCGAATATAACAAAAAAAGAATGCTCATTTCGGGAGTGCTACTGGACATGGTGCTCATCGTCTTGTTCAGCAAGATGCTGAGTTCATTGGAACGAAAACATGCAAAGGAAACAAGGAAGTAGATAGAAAATACAATCGAAAAAAAAGAGAAAAGACAAATACGATTGCATATAATGCCACAACCAGAATGATGTGGTAGTTGCCAAATTTTAGTTTTAAGTATGAAAAGCAATGGGTGTTAAGCTGTTGCAGTTGAAAACCTGCTGTGTACCCTTTCTTATGTGCTACCAAATGCAATAAAATAATAAATATTGCGAACAATAACATTAAAGCATACAAACGCAAAAGAAATTTAAACTAAAAGGCAGATCGAAAGAGAGAGCAAGAGAAGACAGAGAGCAAGAGAAAGTGCCGCTAGTGAAGCAAACGTGCAAATGACAAAAGGTGCATGGCCCATGGTGTACAAGAAGAAGAACAAGAGAACGACAATAGAATGTGATGAAGAAAAAACAACACACAAAAATGGATTATCCCATTCTTATCTCTCCATTATCAGAATTATCACTTTGTTAGTCAATTTATGCATAACGCTTGGTTTTTCGTCGCATTTTGGCCACAGTCAATTTAATTCAGGTATTTTTGAATTGACGAACAAACCCACTATGACTTGTCGTTCTTCATCGGCCAGCTTTTGGCCGTTTTCCTCAAAATACTCAATCTCGTATTTTGGTAAATGTTTTGGTGTATGTGAGTGTGAGTGTGAGTGTGTGTGTGTTCAATTTGCGGTGAACAACATGCTATATGACTAATTGAAGTATTAGCATGTGATATTAAAATATTTAGTTTAACATTTTCAATTCATGACAAAATCTAATGTTTTGGTTTAATTCGGTTCGATTCGACATATTCATGAAACAATTTCAGTAAACAATTCGTTGCAAAATTCATCATTTGATGTTCCGAATGGGACCATTCCATTTGGTCGAGTGAATGTGGTTTGATGGGATATTCAAGTTATATTTTTTTCACAGACATTCAACGAGCTTGATTCCCTCGATGGTGCAAACTGTATACAAGCGTCGTAAGACACGCCCAACAACCTATGTATTCGAATAAATAACTAGTGCCGATTCTGAACAGGAGAAAGACGAAAAGAAGGTGGATAAATAGTGAGATGAGTTAGTGGTAGGGATTACAGCTAGCATTGGTCATCAACTTGCACGATCTGCGCATCGACGCTTGGTTTTCTATTTGGAAATCGAGAATACTGTCTCTACAATTATATTCATCTAGATATTATTCATTATATTGCAGAACACGAACGAAACAGAAAATTCTAAATATAAAGTATTAAGCGCATTGAACTAAAAAGTCTCCAATAGATGGCATTCCCCACTCAAATAAGCCAACTCTGTTCTCGGTGTGTCTATTTAGTTGCACTTTATTTATTAGCTGACAAAAAACAAATTTGGGTTGATTGAATGAAAATCGGCACAATCGATCTTTCAAAAATTCCATCAATAAACTAACACTTTCAATCAACTTTAAAACTATAATATTTGTTATACACATATAATTAAACGGCATTCCATTAGCATTCAAGGAAATCGAATTTTAATGTCGCCAGGCTATTTAAATTAAATTTAAAAAAAAAAACATAAAGCAGCGCGCAATATTGAAAAAGGCATTGACAATTATCCGCACGCGATGAACATGTTTTGGCTGCAATCAATGTAGTATTTATTGCGAATGTATTGAAAATTGTTCCCTGGTATGCGTTGAATTGGTGCACTTGCAACCGAGAAGTTCATGAGCATAAGAACGTATTTGCACCAATCGAGTATTCAGTTTCAATAACATTCCGATAGATTAAATTTGTGTTTCCACCCGATGATTGTCTTTCAATTCCATCGAAATCGGAATCAATTTGTAATTTCCATTGAATAGATTTAAATTAAGGGTCCATTTATGTATTTTTATTAGACACTCGCTCAGCCACCAAATTACTAACTAAGTAATTGATGAATGTGTTTGTTGTTTGTACATATCGTTTTTGTGTGTGGTTGCTCATGTCAAGAGAAAATCAATTATTCATTGAATGTTTTCTGACATTTGTGCTTTTAATCGGGTATTAATGATTGGGCAATACAAAAAAACCATTGTCGCCGCTGCCGCCGCCGCCGCCGCCGTCGTCGTCATTCTGATATCACAAGATATTTTCGCCAAAAACATGGGCCGGCATGCGGTGAAAGGCTTTCTTTTCGGATCCTCATCTCAAGCGTCTCAAGTGTGTGGCATTTTGTTAGATTGGTATTGAAAACACACAGTGCGCTTGTTAATATATTTTCAGATAAAAGTGTTTGTCCATTGTTCGATTGTGTCATCCATTAATCAATAGGATTTGTGTGAAATGGCATCAACAATAAATCATCATTCAAGGCTTCAATATCCAGAGCAAAAAAAAAGAAATTAACCAAATTGAACTAATGATCTTTTGGAACAATTAATTGTTTCTTGTTGTTGTTGTTTTGTGTGCGTCTTTTTGACGGACGTTTCTTTTCGTTGTTGCTATTGCCTTTCTTCGTTAATCGATCTTTTTGAGCCTCTGAAACAGACGATGAAACTTGGTTGCACTGTATCGTTTAGCAGTTCATCCGATGGATGGAAGTAAGAGTATCGTTTGGATGGTTGGCTTGAACCTGTTTCGATACTGTTTATCTGAGTGACCTTTTGCGCACTCTTAGCTAAAACGTGATACCAAAATAAAATGGGAAACAAGAAATCATTTAACCACAAAATGATTACGAAGAGGCTCATATTTTACCACATATTTTCAAAAAACAAAGCAAAAAAAACATTGTGAAGAAGAAGAGATGCTATGAAATCAAACGCCAAACAGATATATGTCGCACTCATGTATCATAAACTGGTAAACATGATCACTGCAAAGAACCACATTTTGAATGAAATAAGGAACAAAAGGACGCACATGTAAACGATTTTAAAGAAATGTTAAACAAGTATCGCAGTTACAAAAGGGAACGGCACCTTACATCGCATTGACTATCTCGATCACTCGATGCGAATCAAACAAATGGAGCCTGCGCCTAGTTGATGCCTCTTTAGGTAAATGCCGCTTTGTGTGAAAAGAAAGACAAACGAAGAAAAGAGGCTCAACAGCGATAAAAATCACTTTCTTTGTTAAGTGTTTTAGAGAGACAATGAGATCTGTTTAGTTTGTTGAAGAAAATATAGAAAAGATAGAAGAATTGAATGCCACAGATTGATGTGATATTCGAGTGACATTAAACATGTCGCCGCTAGACAGACAGCTAGTTTTGATCAATTAATGGTAAATTTAAATTTTACAATCGTTTTATCTTGGAGACAGTAAATCATATATGATGATGAGTGAATCACTGAAAATATCATAAATTACACGGTAATTTGCACATTCAATAAACAATGATAAAATAATATTTACCGTTAATGAACCGAAATTGAATTGCGTATACAAATCTGACAGATATCGTTTATGTTCATTGCTCTTTGAATACGCTAGATGCGCTGGATCTACTGAATATGTTGCTGATGAATGTTTAACTAAATCACATTCGGTTTCAAAAAAGAATGCCATCCTCAGTTAGTATATTCATAACTTTTAACTATTCTTTTCATGTCACTGTTAATTGTACGAACAAAATGCGTGCAGAAAAGTACCACTACTGATTTTACAAGCAGTTTACTGGACTGAATGGTCGAATCGTACTTTCAAACACTAACTAACAATTATAAGCCATTCTCAATTTAATTTTTCAAAAAATCATCAGCAACTGATCATATTTTCTTATCAATATTTTATTTACGAAAAAAGAGAACGACAACAAGATTTACCGCACAAAAAATCTGTTTTTCGAAAAAATCCGTTCTTCCCCGTATGAATTTTTTTTTTCGTGATATTTTTTGCTTCGGATTTTTGTTTTTGAAAATAACATTCGATTTGTATTTTTTCGAGTCTGCACTCAATAATAAGTATGCAGATACAGTCGAATATGTCTTATTCAATTTTTTTTTAGCTATAATAAAAAAGAGAAGATATTTAAACTAGAAAATATTGCGAATGTTTTTTTTACTCTAAAAAGTGGTAATTGTGTGTGCCACTGTGCAATGCAGATTGTTGTCTTTAAGTGAAAATGGCCTTCGATTTTCGTTATGCGTGCAATTTGGAATCTTCTGATGCATGTTCCGTAGTCAACGTATCAAAAGTTGTCAAAAAGTGTGATTATTGACACCATGGTCATGCATGGCATAAAGAATTAGAGCATTTTGGTTGTTTTTGATACCAGTATCAATCTATATTATTTTAAAATATTTGCATGTTCAAAACATCCAAAAATAAAACCATTTGAATTTCATAACAATGAGAATCCAAATACTTGATTACAATTTTATGGCACCAAAAACATGGCCTGTTTGGCCTTTAATCGAACATCGCAACTAGATATTTTCCACCTTCTTCAAAATTGCTGTTTTTGTTTTTATTGGATTCGATTGAACCAGTTGGTAACAAATCGATGTGCAAAGATCAGAACTAGACTCAGAAAGCTCAAATATAAATGTTGACGGTTCAAGTCTCGACTGAAGGCTTTCACACCAGATGAGATTTTGAGCTCATTGAATAAAGCTCGGTAAACTTTTTCAACTGGCTATCCGCGCCATCTAGGATTTGTATTGGGAACTTTTGCAACACATGCTTAAGCATTGGTTGAATGTGTTGTGCTTTTTTTTAGTTGTTTTGATTTACTTTCACCAACAAAATCCGATAATTAACCGAATGGACCACGACTAGTCGACCAACGCAAGGCATTCGCCTTTATTGAAGTAATTCTTAATAATAAATCAACACGCACCAGTAGATTTTCGTGATATTTATAAAAAATAATTGGTGAGGAGTTTCTCGTTAATAGGATCAGATTCAATAAATATATTTATATAATTGAATTATTTGATTGAACATCAACTTTGAGGGGTGGCTTCATTAAAGCGTGATCATTCAATTTGATATCTGAATTTAGAAGTATGTCATTTCCACAGTAAATCAACCCAATTAAACCTCATTTCCATTCAATGTACTGGTGTGCTAACGTACTTGATGTGATTTTATAAAACAGATTTGTCTCAGCTTGAGCTGAATAGCACAACAAAATATACAAATTTTATTATTGTAAAACGAAGCCATAAATTAAAAGATTACATTTGGATGGAAAATTTCACCAGTTACTTTGATTACCCAAGAAAAAAAAAAGAATCGCCATAAACTAGGCAATCTTGACATGATTGTATCGAGAACACAAAACTTGTAAGCCCGCACATGTTGACTCATGTGAACAAGTATGAACAAGCAAACACATGATGAAATCATACACATTTCTTTGTTTGTGTGTTGCTGCGACACACACGCACACGATTGTCATATTGTAGTGAAGCATATGAGTGTCAATCGATGAATTGACAGAATGGTTTTTTTGTGCGCACAGTAAATCCAGTATAAATATATATTATTTTTCGCTTAAAGTCCATCGATTCATAGATCGTAGCATGTGAATATTGCGACGGAATAGAGGAGATAAAATGATGCTAATCATACTGAATGTGTATATATCTATAAGTTTTCTGATTTCCGAAAATGTGTGTTGACCTTGGTCCTATAGAGCAGTGTCCGGCTTGCATGAGAGAATTTAATTCTCTTTGAAGAGACAATGACAAGAAGTGAGGCTCGAGAGAGCGTGAGCGAGAACACATTCGTCAGTGAGAAAAATTTAAGCGAATGAGTTGAATGTACCGGTAACCGGCCAAAAGAGTTTATGAACCTACAACATTCATACGCAATTTAGCTACACACGCAACGAGAGCGTTCTACTCGGCGAAACAAATTACACACAATACTCCGTGATTCGGTTGTTCGTTTTGATGGAAATTGAAGAAATTCATTTCCTTTGTTTCGTTTTGCCGTATATTTTTGGATAAACGACATAATAGACAAATTAGAGCAGCCAAATTTTTAAGAACAAAACAACATGAAATAAACAACGATCTATGGAAACAGTGTGCTTCTGAATATTTAGTCAGCTTTGCCAAGCAGCAAACAACAACAACAAATATTATATAAAAGTAGAATATATTTCACAACACAACAACAAATCACAAGAACATTTGTTGAAAAAGAAGCCGGCTAAATAAAAATGTCTAGCTTGTTGCTATTTTTATGGGTAGGTTCTTTTTCGTGCGCTGCGGCTTGTAAATACGCACACGAAATATTTCGGTAATTTGGAAAGTACATACATTAAAATCTCATTTCAACCACATTCACACATATTGTTTGTTGTTTGTCGTTAACGCACTGGTTTAGCGAAACACGGAAAAGACAGAGAGAGCGAGAGAAGGAGAGAGAGAGAGAGAGAGAGAGAGAGAGAGAGAGAGAGAGAGAGAGAGAGAGAGAGAGAGAGAGAGAGAGAGCTTATTATGAGAATGAATCAATAATAATTGTGTGTTCGGTGGACAGGCATAAAATAGAACATCGTTCGTGATAGGTTTTTGCCATCCAACAAAAATGCTGCTATCTTCTAGCATTAACATCGCTATCCAACCAACAACCGAATAACCGAACAACCGAACCGGAGAAACGATATAAAAACGAAAGAAACAAAATTCATTCTCGCGAATTCAGCTATAAAGTTCATTGCACTTCGTTATAGGTTTTTTTTTTAGTCAGCTGTTCATTCTGTCTCGCTCTTGTTGTTTTCCATCAACAAGAAATTGCGCAGTTTATTTTCAAAGAAAGAAAAATGCTTTTGCTTGGTCGCAACCGTATATATTTTATTGTTCCATAGAATAAAAACGATGCCGATGATTTTCAAATGGAGCATTTTCGACTTGAGTCGATGAATAAAATAAAAAAAGATATGCCAAAGATGAATGGAATTTATTCGAGAGTTGTTACTAGCCAACAGTGACAACAGTGACATATTCAACAGTGAGATATTCTAATATTGATGTTTTCAAGCAATTACATCACGTGTTCGCAAATAGTGCGCATCAATTTCCATTTGAATTGGATGACGATGCGGTGTAAGTGTGTGTTCGACATGCACGAACTTGTTATCAGTCGAAAATAGGCTGTAATTAAAACTGAATGAGATTATGCGAAACGTGCGTGAAAATGCATACTGTACTCATTCGATCATCGGTTTGCACATCTTTTTCGTCGTTAAACTGATAACTGTTGAGAGCTCATTAGATTGATCACGAAGTAAATTATTTTATTTTATTAACTCATTTTTGAAATGCTGTGAAAATTGGGCAATTGGACGACTGATCCATTTCAAACATTCTGCTTGCCTCATATCACTAACATCAAATTGAATTGAAATTTATTTAAATTAACAATTGTGACGTGATATCATCAAATTGTGATTTGCAAATCGAATGCAGAACATATTAGCCAATTTCTTCGTTCTATCATATCTTCGGACATAATTCGACAGGAATTTGAATGGAAAGATTCTGTCGAAGTTATGATTGTCGGAGTTTTGTCCGACCACCATACAAAATATGCGCACACATTTCATTGTAACGCCAAAAATGAACTGAAACTTCTGCGCAGCTTGTGAACCGTGAGAAGCCGACACTCAGCTTGTGTGTCGTATACTCGAAGAAACTAGAAATTTTAGTCAATCACAAACAAATAGCTTTGTAAATGTTAATTACAACTTAAGTTGCTATTTTATTCTGTTTTTAGTTTTGTTCTTATTTTTCACTAAGATTTATGCGTAATCGTTCAATTGTAAAAAAATCATATGATTTCAACAGGACCACGAAGTCAGACAGAAATTGTAAGTCAGATCTCGGCTTTTGTCTACAAATTTGAGCATAATCAAATTTCTCGGATTTTGGTCGAAATTACAAAAATTTGTATTTTTTGAAAAGTCACATCTCTGTGGATCTGCTGATTTGCAAAACTGCAAAAAGAAAATCGGTCAAAGAAATAACATCTAATTACACGTTTCTAGACTGATAAATATATCTGAGACGAGAAAATTCTGATTCTCTGACTAAAGACGTTCATGTGCACAAAAATGTGTTATTTAATTTCATAATTTTGTTTCATGGTTGACATGGCGTAAGGACATCACACATTCGAATTTAGCATGTGCTAAGAGATGCTTTTGGGGCGAATCACGTCAAATATAAACAATTTTAGAAAAAAAAAACAATCAACAACGAAAAATGTTCTCTATTCCGTCTAATGAATAATATATTCACTGTTTTGGTTATTCTAATTTTTCACCGTTTGAATCAGCCACACATTCACGCAAAATGAACATTGCATTTAGTATTATCTCAGGCAATTTCCGTGACCTGAATCCACTGGCTGTTTTCTTTTATATGCCAAATATATTAATATTTTACCCACATTTAAAGTAAAAGATCAACGGTGCACACTGCACATATGCTCGAATGGTGGAGCCGATGTTCTTAATTGAATATGTTTATTTCCACGAATAAATGTTCCCACTTTTTAAGTTGAAAATGGCGATTTTCCCCATTTAAGTAATCAATTAGATTTTTCTGGAAATCACTAAATCGTCTCACGCCATCTTTTGTGCCACCAAAATCAATGATGTATTTCAATATGACTAAGATGGAAAATTACCAACATGTAACATGTAAACCATCAGGAAAATGAATGAACGTTGAAATTTGGTTAGCGAGCAACAACCAATTTATCGTATTTCAATGACGGAAAATTATTTCGTCGAATTTCATTGTTGTGCCCATGAATAAGTTTTTCGAACAAATCCAGTTTTTTTTTCGAATTGAAGAATTGGCGATCGGATCGGCCGTTGGCATGGTTCATCGAACGATGACATTGCCATGAACGAAAATGAAAATGTGATTAAGTGCGGTTTTTAGCATGTGTTCACGTAAGCTTCAGCGGAAAACAGTCGAATAGAGACACAGAGAATGAAATGTGTCTATGAATTGATCGAATGGCTTGTGCAAATAAATACATGGCTCCATGTGAAATGTCAGACGAAAGACGGTCTTCGGTCTTTGGTGCATCGCGCGTGTGTGATTTTCCATTTGTTGTGGTGTACACACATTGCGAGAAAGAGGCGAATATTCTGTGTATTTTGTGCCCGCGTCCCGCCACAATGTGCGTATAAATCAGGCAACGAAGTCTGATGTGCTGAAAGAAAGGAATTAGGTGGGTGTTTCACTAGCATTTGTTTATTTTTTTATACTTGTTGTGTCTTTCACATTTGAATATACGAGTGTGTATTGGTTTTTGTCTGTAGCGTGCCCAAAATTCGTATACGAATTTGTATATATTTTCACATTGTTCACTGCTCATTGCCAATGTGCTGCTTGGTATTGCCACCAAAATGCATTGAAATGTCACTTGTATTCACTTATTATTTTTTTTTCGCTTAATGGCATTCGCTTTTCCAAAGAAAAAAGAAAACATTCAAGACATAAATAAATGAATAAGATGAAACGAACGTAATATGTGTTCTTTGTAAACTCCTTGTCTCCTTTCATTATTATTATTATTATGATTGTTATTATTTTGAAACGAATCCAAGTCATTTTTCAGCGTGAATGAGACAAAAATGAGATCTATTTTCTTATCATCTTTATTTTTGCATCTAAACTTTTTCATCTTTATTTTTGCACAAACAACAAATTGAGAAAAATTAAGACGAAGAAAAAAGAAAGCAAACACGAGTAAATAATAAATAATGGAAGAAATTGCTCACGGTGCTGAATGCGTTTAAGTTATTTTCTTGGAATTGGCTGTCGATCAAATCGAATACATAAGGTCCGTTGGCTGCGTTTTTGGCGGAAAAGAAGCCACATTTAATGACCGAATCGCTCTACATTTCGTTCTCTTTTCTCTGCATCTCATCCATTGCATGTGCACATGTTCATATGTGCAGCAAGCGAACTGCTATTAATTGACTACTTCCGAGCTATTTGCCCACGATAAAGACAATAATGGGCACGGCACACACACACACACACATCCAAAGCAAAAAAAAAAAAACTAAATAAAGTATGGAAAATGATTTTGAGGCAAATCGCGTTCATATTCTATGATCAATTGTACGGTGTGGAAGCATATGAAATGGGGGTAGTCTTAATTAGCAACAAATCGTGCATCAATTTAGCCGAGGCATTCAGTTGCACAACCATTATGGAATCTATTGAAAACAGCCATACGAACCAGGACAAGGTCAATCAATTCATTTCGAGTCGCAATTAAAACGATGACAATTTTGAGTCGTCAAACTCACACCGCGACAACACAAATTTTCATATTCCGTGAAAGGATTGGCAAAAGAACAATTTGTACATGTATACGTGTTTGACGATTGCGATCGCATTCGAAATTCAATTTCGCAGAATATTCAAGTTTAATGCAAGTTTTCATACGTATTGAATGTGATTTAATGGATATCGCATCTCGAATTCGTTTTTTTTTTTTTTTTTTTTTTTTTTTTAATTGAGATTTTTCACATTTTTACTTTTGTTTTAAACTCAACATCAATTTCTGACTTTACCCTATATGGTTTTATAAACACTGGTTACATGCAGTTGCCAATTGGGTCCACTTTTTTTAAACCGATAAACACATATGTCACTTGAATTCGTATATGTTAATATTATTTCCTTTTACAGATTGCACAAACCATGAACAGAATACACGAGTTCAACTGAACAATTGGTGACAACAACAACTGGCAGAACAACAACAACAAGAGAAAAAAAACGACAGAGAAAGCGAAATGAACAACGCAAACACACAATTTGCAGCACAATCAAGGAGAAAATCGATTCAAGACATTCACAATTTCATGTGATTAAAAATAATAATGGCTAATCAATTAGATGAATCGATCTAATTGAAATTCCCACGAACTTGGATTTTTTTTTTGTATTGAACTCAAAAATTAACAACATAAATCATTAGACAAAACAAAAAACCTAATCAAATCAAATGAATTAAAAGTGTGAATAGAACTGTAAAATGATTTCGTTTATGAGTCGGAAAAAATGGGATAAAATCTGAGTTATTGCAATTAATTTGGTTCGTGGGCTGTACTATAATCGATCATCAACATTGAACAAAATCGGCAATACATCCGAATATAGGAAATGTATGAACAATTTTGGTCATCCGCAAGTGCATCAACAAATAAATGTATGTGTCATAGCGTTCAGTAACGTGCAACGACGCTACTTTTGTGCAAAACGGCACACACACACACACACACACAAGAGACGCAGGCGCGCGCGCGCGATTGTGAACGCACGATGTTATTGACACACGGCGGCTATAAATAAGGCAATGAGAACATGGTCACGTTTACGTTGCGTTGTGCCTCTCCTTTTCTCGCGATCAGTACACAACACACACAATATATTGTATTACACATATATCACTCTCTAGATCAATCGCAATGCATCCAATTTCAGAGACAAACTGTTCACAGCATTTAACATTTTAAACGCATTTATTCGTTTTCCAAGAGCAACGCATTTCGCTGATTTGATGTAAAAGACAACAACAACAAATTATTACGTTCAAGAACTAACAATAATTGGTATAAATATGGCTCGGGTGAAAGTCAGTTCATATAAACACCAAAAACGTTCATTCAATAAATTCATGTCGACTTATTTTGGGTAGCTTTAAATGTGTTACACAAAGCTAAAACCATGTTTAGAACAAACAAAAATACAGCGATTTTCATGATAATTTACTTTGCCTTGGCAGAGTATTTGAAAAACAAAACATTCTTTTGTATTGATTTATATTTATTTGAATATTCAAGTCCTTCCATGTCAATTTTATGTGATCACCACCGATTTTGTGTAATATTTAGAAGTCATATTTTCTCTATGGATCACACATGCTCGTTCACTCGCTCGGTTTCTCTCTCTCTCGCTTGTTTGTCAACTAGTTTCTTTTTGCTGTTCAAATCATTGAATTGAAATATGCCAAGCACGCATGAAAGTAAACATCTTTTTTGGACGCTTGTGCAAATAAAGATATACGATTGCATATGTAAAAATTGATTTTTGGTAAACATTGAACAAAAGCAGCGATTCATTGTTTGCATGGTGAAAGTTGATTAAAATCGTCTATTTATTTTTCGCTTTGATTTATTCACATCGAAATTAATATTTTCACACTTGAAAAATTGAGCATCGGATAAAAGCTTCGTTCGACGCAGTATATATGGTATATATGGGATGATATTCAACCAAATTGCTGTATCAGCAGTGGCGATATACGAATATGACCTAGGTATAGAACTAGGGCATTAATACATCGAAATGAGATTGGTCTATTGTGAGTACAGCCAAAGAAAAGGTGTTATGGTATCACTTGTTCATCAGCTATGATAGATAGCGGCTAGTACGTTTTGGCCAGACGTGATACTTGGTTTGGTGTGTAATTGATTTAATGCGGACACATGATCACGCAACAGGCATATTTAAATAATCATAAACACTTTCATTATCTGATTTCAAATCCCTTTTTTTTTTGTTTAAATTTTCAAACATTTTTCGCTACGGTCTGCACGATAAATGTTTATGCATCGCACATTTAATAAATATAAAATGAAACTGTTTGATTGTGATGTCGTTCGACGTGTGCACGTGCTTAAGCTGCAATTTTTGAAATTTTGGCAAACGCATTGGTTTTCGTGTTTATTCATTCACTTGAATTCACGTTCGACAAAATATAAATCGGGGTGTGATCGATGGTGCATTGACTTCAAACCACCGAAACATTACGATTTTTAACGTTCGAACACGAATAAATATTCAGTATAGTTGTAAGTTGCATTAAGTGCAAACATCGGTGAAATTACATGATTCCGTTAAAATTTTGACGCTTTGGTTAACGCTTTTTTTTAGTGAGCAAGGTTTTTCCCGAATTTTTTCTCTGAAATTCCATTGAAAACTAATTATAAATTGAAAAAATTACTGTAAAATGATTCAATTGTAGTCGTGTTGCCATTTTATTGGTGTGAGGTACTGGTGTTTGTGTGTGTGTGTGTGTGTGGAAATGTATCCATTTTTACTTAATTTCGTTGTTGGCACACGCTTAGATGCTGATAAAGTGCTTTCCATATCAATTACCAGTTTCAAACACGAACAACGATCAATTCGTTTTCGGTCTTTGCATCACAATGGAAAGTTTTTTTTTTGTTTCTATGCAGGGTTTGTGCTGCATCGGAAGTGGTGCACTCTTTTTCACTGTACATTCGACGTCACTCGCAATTTATTGCAATTCGTTAGAAAAACTTAAGCGATTTTATAGCAAATATATTGCCAAGTATGATTTGGTAATAGTGCTTGATGCATTGAATGTTGATGAGTTTGTAGCTATTTATTTGTCTGACTGTCTACAATGTTAAATATGTGAATTCAAATGTTAAACTCATGAATTTTGGTGAAATTGTTGTACTAAGAGTAAATGTGCTATTTTCTAGACCGCCGATTACAATCGTTAACGATCGTTTCCAAGGGTCTCTTTAATATGTACATAAATAAATGAGCAATTCATAGAAAAAGATCAATTTTAAGGAGCATTTTTGTACCATAGACCGCTTTACAATGACTAACGGGCATGTCCATTAAATTATGATAAGATCACCATGGATATCTCTTGTCTATCCGAAATAGAAATTAACGTCACCAAAAGAGACAACAACCCGTCTTCTGATTGAATTTCAAAACGTAAAAAAAAACGGAATATTAGCGTTCAAAATCCTTCATAAAAGTTCTAATTCCAACGGATTTTAGATAATGCGTCGTACATAATGCGATTCAAACGTTTGATGTGATAAATCAAGCTAAAACAACAACAGCACGAGAAAGTACTATATGCGCACAATGTGAAAAACAAATGATATAACAATACTACAAAAAACTGCGCATGAGAAATGATGCGTAAAAAGTTCTATAAGTTTCAAATCGAATGTTTTATCTGATGCAATGCAATGCAATGCATCAGCTCATGAGCCTCTCGATTGCGATTTAAATTCAGTTGTTGATTACAGCAGAAAAAAAAAGTTGTTTCAGGGCCCAAGTTTGATGCAACAAGTAGCTTTTGCACTGTCTCTTTTGAATGAATTTTCGGCGTATTGACTCTGAACATTCGAAGTCAAGAGCATATTCAATGTTTACCTAAGAAGCTGACTCAAATTTTACATTTAGAATGGTGATCGCAGTTTCAAATACATTTGCAGAAGCAGAGAAAAAGAATTGCTACTCTTGGAATGAATACTTTAAGCATGTTAATGTATTCGTTTGAAATGTCAAAGTATCACCATTTTAGACAACTCGATGAAAACCATTTGTTAACGTAATCAAGAGGTGAATTTCACGAGTGCTACAGCCAAACGAACACGTTCAAGACATCAATACGAACAATGATTGAATTTTATGTGCGCATTTGTGTTATTTTTCTCCGTTCATTTCGTTATTTTTCGATCGGTTTCTATGAGTGTGCAGAATGGCAGTTTGTTATCAATTACTTATGGCATGAGTGTTAGCAGAACACTCGTTCGAAAATAATCAAATGAAATTTAAGGAAACAACGATAACATTTGAACATGTGGATTTCAGACCTGTCGCAGGTCTGTTCTAAAATCCGTTTTCAACAGATACGGTAATATGGTTTGAATGTTTGTTTTGAATGCATTAAAATTCCAATAATTATAGCATTCACTCCAGACGGTTTGTTATTTACTCGAGTAAAAACCAAATGAACGGTTGAAATTTTGTTTACCTCTTCGGTTAGTTCAACATTGCTGCTAAATCCACTGGTTGAGTTTTTTTCATCGGATGATGTGTGATCGTCATCGTCACCCTCCGACTCCAATTTAACACGTACATTTTTAAAATCCAACGTGGCATTTGGTTCGGCCGTTGTATTTTCCACTGTAGTTTCTATTGCAGTTTCGTTGTCATTTTCGGTTTTCGTTGCATTTGAAAAGTAATCGGACCATTCGATGACTTGGCTTAGATTCAATGTTGGTGATTCACTGTGTTGTAGCATCCCACGCAAATGGCTATTCGAATGATTAAAAACCAAATCATTGCTAGTGCTGGCTGTTGATAAGGCCACTACTTCGGCATCATAATCGTTAAATGGCCGAAGTGGATCAAATCGATTGTCATCAAATAATTCGGGTGGTTCATCTTTGAGCGGTAAACCAGCGTACAATTGATTAAAATTCCATGTTTCATTGCTACGTGCACCATGTCGATCCAAACCATCACCATAATCATTGAGATCCGCTAAATTTTGATCCAACACCGATACACCATCGCCAAGTTGATCGGAATTTATTGTAAATAAATCGGCCAATTCTGACACAACGGGAACGTTAAAATCAGTCGTGTTACCCGATTGTTGAAGCTCATTTGATATCTGATTTTCCGGTGCATTATTATTTCAATCGATGATCAAGGGCGAAAAGAGAAGAAAAGAAAAAGAAAAACAACGAACGAAAAAATTGATCATTAATATATGATGAAATTTAGTTGAGAGCACGAGCTTAGGTAGCTGAGTGTCGATGTAAAATATAAACAATGAAAATTCGCAGAGATTGAGACTAGTGTACTAGTTCATATTACCTGTGTCGGCAACTGTTGATGATTTGACATCGGGAGTGAGGTGTTTGTGTCGATGGTTGATGTTGGTGCAAGTGGTACACTTGACAACGAGATCTGTTCATTTTGCACATTCAGCAAATATGTTTGTACATCGTATGATGATGGATTTGTTTGTCGATCAAATCGCACCAGATCTTCAATGAGCGGAATCAATGCTTTTCGATTTGAGTATGGAAAATCGGTTAATGGTGCGGCACGCAATTCCAATTGCCAACCATCGCCATTCTGCAGTGCCAACTGTGATTCCCATCCATATCCAATGTAATTCTCTGGATCGACTCGCAATAAGCTCAATGTCAACGCCAATTGTAACAGATGACGTGCATATGACTTTTTTAATGAAATCATATTGAAATCTTTCACGTGTGTGGTGTTTGTGTTGATGATTAAAGATTGAGATTATATAGCTGATTATTAACAAAACCGGCTTTATACTGATGCTTGAGTTTCAATTATACAATTAAATATTATAAAATTGTAATTTTTTTTCGTCTTTTTAGAATGACGAAAAAAATCGTAGAAAAATCTTATAAAAATTACGTTACGATTAGTATCACGTTTATAAAAAAAAACACCTTTATATTATTTTATTTTTTTTTTAAACTATTTTATGCTCACAATACTATGAGTAATTTTTTGTTCTTAATGAGAATTTTTCAATTAAATTTCTATTAAGTACGTTTCTTTTTAAAGCAAGTAAATCAGTGCAAACGTCTTTTGTTGTTGTTTTTCGTTTAAAATGTAAATTCGAACCGGAATAACTTGAGCTTAAATGAATTTGTTTGGTTTGGTTTGGTTTGGTTTTTGTTATATATGTATGTGTGTGTGTGTGTGTGTGTGTGTGTGTGTGTGTGAATTAGATTGCTGAATTGAAAATCTAAAACGTTTCTTTTTTCGTTGAGTTACTTGGAATTGGAAATGCCGACAATTTTGAAATCGAAAAAATTCGCAAAGAAATGAGTCTTACACTTTTTTGGGCGACGCATTTTCGTGTGCGCAGCCCAAATTCATCACAGCTGAATTATGCACATAATTTCCATGTTGAAAGCCATTTGAATCTATTGTGGTCTATTATCGACCGTAAACTGTAAAACGATCACGTTAACGATTTGCAGTAACAAAAACAATTAGAATCAATCGAATGAACGCGTTTTGTTTGTTTTTATTTGTAACAAAATTGTATTCAAATGATGTCAAAATTTCAGTCAATAGCCGAAGTCTCGAGAGAGAAAAAAAAAATCAAACGGAAACAATCACGCAAAATTTAGTTGACACGTTCACTCATTCGATGTGAATCATAAACTTTTTGGTTGTTTTTGAATGTCATTTCGCAATTTTGCACGATATTTTTGCCAAATAGTCTATTTTTATTATTTTTTTTTCGTGTTGTTTTGGGGCGTCCGTGTTTTGTTTTAATGTTGTACACAAAAAAAAAAAAAAAAAAAAATGAAGAGCGATTCAAATTTTTCCTTTTTATTTCGATGTTGTTCGTTTAAGCAAAAAATCGCTGATACTTTATGTTTTCGTGTTGTTTTTCTCAGTCTTTTGCAGTTGCACAAAATTTTGAAACAAATCAAAGTGAATCGGTCGTTCAACTGTTTTGCCCGCAATTTTTTGTATTATTCATTTTTTGACGTCTCTCTGAATTGTTCCAGCATGTCAGTTGACGGGCGAACGAAGTTGTGTGTGAGTTGTTTTTAGTAGTTGTTGCGTTGTTGCAACTGCTGCCGTATGCAATCGCGCGCTCTCGCGATATGCACATATGAATGTTGATTTGGTGTGTTTTGTTAGTGTTCACGTTCACCCTTTCTGTCATAAACAGTGACACAACACAAATTAGACACACACTTCAAAACCAGATGACTTTGTTTCAATTGATGAATGCTCTCTGATTTTGTATATTCCACACGCACTCCAGCACGCACTGCACTACACTGCACTTAATTCAATCGCAATGTATCAAGTTGAGTAATATTGTTTTGATGAGCTTGATTTTTTTTTTCTCGGTTTGTTGTTCACTCGCCAAAAACACAATTCAATCAAGTCTGAAATGCACAAATTGGTGTAACTTTTGCGCGCTTCCTAATCGCTGATATATCGATGGTTTTGAATCATATCACGAACAAATGATGAAGAAAAAGAAGCAACAGAAAAATAAGCACACATTTAAAAAAAAAAAGTTACACACAAACACCGCAAACGAACTTCAACAAACCGTGAACCAATCGTAGAACACAATCCGTAGAAATAACTAGAATTTGTTGTATTCATTTACGTAAGCATGATTGTTACTAATTTCTTGTCTTGTTTTCTCTTTCCGTCATACACTCACACACACTTTTTTCTCATGTGTCCCGCTGCCCGTTTTGTTCGAGTACTAAATTAATTTATCGTTCGTTCGTTTGTTCGTATGCGGCGAAACAAATATCAATAAACTCTGACCAGATTTACCGATTATTTCACCATCAAAATCACACAATGTTTTCACACAAAATCCAGTAAAACACACAGCTCGGTTTTTAATCCTAAGCAAAATGTCAAATGTCTTTTTCGGCACACCGCACTAAATAAATGCCTGCTTTCTTATAGGAAAATAAAAAAAAAAAACCAAACAAAAATGTTTGCGATTATTTGAAAAATACACAGAGAAAGAATTTATTGTTTGTTTCGTATTTAATGAATGTGATTTTGACAAGTTTTTGCTTACAATGTTCATGTGAAGCGATCGGAACAAACTAAGCGAATGAATTCAAGTTGGTATTTGATATGATGTGTCAGAAGCAACAGTATAGCGTTCTGTGTTTCGTTGCTTTTTATTCTGGTTCGTTTGTATGTGCATGTGGTTCGGTTGGTTGTTTGTTTGGATGGTTGGTTGGTTGAGTGTTCTCGCTTGAACGTACGCTTGTATGCGTGTCGCTCGCACGATGTTGCTGTCAATTGTCGGTGTATTTCAATCATAGCTGTATATATTCGCATGGACTCGCGTGCCCGCGCTCGCATTTGTGTTGGTGAGCCTCCATGAGAGCGCACATCGTATGATGCAGTTATCAAAGTACATTGTCGAACGGATGTGGCAATGTTAGTGTGGTGATGAATCGCGTTGCTGTTGCTATTGCTGTTGCTGTTGTTGTTGCTATTGCTATTGCTATATAGTAATATCGCTTGTGCTTTGTGCTTGTTGTTGGAAGGCCTACCAACATTCATGCCAAAACGTATACCGAACGATGACATTTCCGTTTGGTGCCAACAAACCACTTTAAAAAAAAAAACTAAAATTCGCCGTTGTTCAGCTATAGTTTTTTTTGTATTATTTATTTAACTGCCCGAAGGCAGGCAAAATACTTCAATAGCAGCAACTTTTCGGTAATTTTAACAGATATTTTATCGCAAGTTTTGTGATCTTAACTTGAACAATTATCACGACAATTGTTTTATTGGCTGCAATTTCATCATTTTCATATTAAATACATATGAACATCAACAATTGCTGCTCAAACGAATTCAAGCTGGAGACGAAAAAAAAGCAAACATGAATCATCATTTCATTTATTTGTACACTTTTTTCACAAGAAAGATAAATGCTCTTGTGAATTTTACGATTCGAATGAATTAAATCATTAGTTTCAAAATAAATCTTTTTGTCGATTTTGTTTGTCTGTTTTGTAAAATCCAATTTTGCACTTTTTAATGATTGCATTTATTAATCGAATCATTCAATTCTTCCTTAAAAGTCCTGAAACTAATTGCATTTTTAAACAAATAAAAAACTGGATTGCAAACATTAACTTATTGGTTTTTGGTTGGTTTTTTTTTTCGAACAAATAATATTCGCTATGTGTCGTGTGCTTTGGGCTGCTTGGATGTAACGTTTAAATAGACGTTAGCTTGTTTTATTTTTGAAATCTAATGTCTAATGGAATGATCGTCGAGCAATTAACTTGTGAGGCAGTCGTTGTACATATAATGAACGATTCTTGACACAAATTTTCCTAAAATGTATTCACTGTTTCCAGGTCACTCACAAAAGCGAAACAAATAAATGTAAAAAAAGGAAACAACTGAATTTACAGGAGTCGCCATAAATATCACATCATTTACATCAGATGATTTATTTTGGTGAGCTGTTTCACCGTTGCTGCATAGTGCACACAATATTTTCACTTTCAGATCGTAATCTATTTTCTCTTTCTCTCTCTCTCTCTCGCCTTCTCTTGCTCTGTCTTGACTTGAATTCTGGTCACAATCGTGCCAGTATGCAACTACAAAATGACGACAAAAATGATCGTACCGATGATATAAATACGGTAAATTTGTGCTAATAATAAGATTAGACTGTAAATTGTACTGGTTGATATTGAACAACAACACAAAACAGCCACACACAAAATTAAGAAGCTAACCAAAGCAATGCTGTTGTTATGCACTTTCACTTGAATGCCGAACGCCCGAATTAGATTGTGTCGCAACGATGACACCATGACACCAAAATGCATATAATTTATTTCTGGAATTGAAAATAATTGGAGCGTCTCATTGCCTTTGTAGCATTTTTTTTTATACTATTTTTTTTTTTCAAATTCGTTGAGAATTATTATTTTTGTTGAGTATGAAGTGAGTGTTTTTTTAGTAAACATTTCGACACACACAAACTCTTTATCGAATAATCATCATAAATTAATGTGCGTTTGTAATCATTTATGACGATATATTTATTTTTAAAAGCAAAATCACAAAGAATTTCACCAGATGTGACATTCAACTCAAATAACAATTAGTTATTACATATTAAATGATACCGTATTATGTGTTGCTGTGAGCCACATAGGTTCTCAAGTAGGTGGTCTTCAGGGGGGTTATACGAAAAGCTTTCTTGGGTGGGTAACGAAAAAAGTCAATTCTATCTAGTGTTAAAAAAGGGATTTTTGGTTCCACTCAAATCAAAAGTGATGAATCTCTTTTATGGCGAAAAACCTTAGCAAATTGAAAGATTTTTTTTAAACTCCATTCTATCTAGTGTAAAGCCGTTTCGAAATCTTCAAGGGGTAACGATCGCTCAGGGGAGTGGGGATAATGGGGTCCAATTCGGGTCGGACCCCTCGGACCCCTTGTGAGAATCTATGGTGAGCCATGGTCAATGCTTTATTGACATTATCCCAAAACATACAACTCCTTACGAATGCTTAAATTGTGCAATGTAAAATGTGTGTTATTAGCAGTCGCTCAAATAATATTTTTTTTTATAAAAATTTGATCGTCGATTTAATAACAACGATCACACCTCCCCACTGAAGAGTGCCTACTTGTGATAACATTTATTTTCTATTAGAAGATTCACATTGAGAAACACGTGTCACTGAATTTTTTAATTCAAAATCAGATGAACTCACCTTATTGATGTATTTACAACCACAAACCGTTTTGCATCCGCACATATCCGATTCGTATTTCCAATCACAGGTCTTTGTTTCATTTGACGAAGAGCTGGTTGGATTTGAATTTGGATTTGGATTTGAAGTTGGAGTTGGATCTGGTTCAGGTGCTTCGGTTATATCCGGCAGGTTCAAATTCGTCATTCTGGGCATTGTATCGATCGTTGGTGACGTCGAATCAAAGTGTGGTGATAACGATCGCATTCGAGGTAAATCAATTTCCATCATTTTGATTGTGTTTTGTTGTTTTTGTCGTTTTTCTCTTGCCAAAAGTTTCAAATGAATGAAAATCCTGTGAATGGATAGCATTTAATTGGAGATTGAACACATATCTTTCAATAATAATGCACACGGTGATCTCTTATCGACACACTCGATGCCAAACGAATGTTGATAAATTCAATAAGGAATGATTAAGTTTCAATGGTTTTCAATGTGACAACAACAATGTGACATCAATATGAATATCTATACTTTGAACTATTACGTTTAAAATGTTGCGTGTATCATTCAACTAACAAAAACATTCGCACGAACTTACATTCAAACATTCAAAACAGTTTATGCTCCCAAATAAAAAACGACGAGGTGAAACAAAAAATGCCAATAGATTTTATTTTTTTTCTGTACGCCAAAATCTTAGTGATCTAAACAATCAAACACCGGAACATTTCAATTTTAGATTTATACTACAAGTCAAGGTTGAATGTCATTGGTTCGGAGCTATCATTTCCAGTTGTTAATGGAAACATCAAACGTGTTTTCAGAAGAGAAAAAAAAATGCGTGCTGTTTGATGCCAAAATGACAAGTCATTCGAGTGAATCGCATTTATGAAATAACTTGAATATGTTTTGGTAAAAATTCGGTTGGTAGATAAAACTCTGAAACTAACTCAAAAAAAAAAATAGTGCGCATTTGAAAATTCCCCATGTAGTCCACATAACTTGACGCATTCTTGATAAACTGGCAAAAATGAAGAGCCATTCTCATAATAAATGCTCGAATCTAGCACAAACATTGTTCATGTGAAAGAGTTCACAGTGTCAGAAAAATTGAAAAAAAAAAATTATACTGGTGATTACTGACAATGTTAAAATTCTTATTAGATTGGGCCAAAGCAGGTGATAAGATTTCACATGTAAATGATGAGCTTAACACTAAGGCAACGTAATAAAATATAAAAATAAAATGACTTGATAAATAATTTAATTACTGTTGCCACTGCTATTGTTTTAGAAATCATTTCAGAATTTATCCATGCGGGAAATGATCACATTTGGAACTATGATTACAGCAGATTTATCAAACCGATAGAGTTAGATAGAAATACTCGGCTTTATACGATGAAGATGGAGATGGAGATGAAAATGCTGATGTTATCATGTTCAACTACAACAGAACACTGCACACAAAACAAAAAACGAGTAACATTTACTCCAAATGGAGTAAATTTATTTAAAATGTATGAAAATTTACTCCAATACCATAGAATTGGGAGTAAATATTAGTAAATTTACTCCAAGCCAAAGAGTTTTGGAGTAAACTGCCATACATTTTAATTAAAGAACAGTGTTTCAAAGTTATATCATTGTTGAACTGTCACTTCGTTTCTATGTAATTTGAAGTCTTATTTACACTGAGACTCAGTGACAGTTCAACGTGATAGTATGTTCTTTACTTCAAGTGGAGTAAATTTTACTACATTTTCATTTTATGTGTGTATTTAAATTTTAATTCAGATATATAGAATAGCAATCCAGATCGTGTTTGCAAACTCATTGAATCAAATGAGATTATAGTAAAAACAAAATCTATTACTATTTAGTATTTTGAATAGTGTGTGTTAAGGTTGCTTGTAATTGCGTATCACATTTTTGGGAATCTTAATGTATGGCGCCGCAATTTGTATTCAATTCAAATACAACGAGCTATGTACGATCCAAATTTGCTGTCTCATGTTGCACCTACACACCTCACAGACGTTCACTCTGTGATATAGAGCCTGCGTTTCTCGCTAAACCTGTATTGTAACACATGTGACAGACATTAGGTAATATTTGATGAAAAACAAAAATATTTGTTCCGTTTTTTAACCATATTTCCACTACAACGTTGATGTTAATGTTCAATTCAAAAACTATAATTCCGGCGATGTTCACTCGATTCAGTTTGTTCCAAATCTAAATATTTTTAAGATAAATGAGCCAAAAAAACCTCTTATCTAGATGAGATAACAGATCTATCATATCTTATCTTATCTAGATAAATTATCTTGGAACAATACTGTTGGCAATGACTTAATGTTCCCTCTTTTATTAAGATACTTCAATTTTGGCAATGACAGGGGTCCAATAACTGATCATCATCAAACTAACACCTTGCCTACCAAAGTAGGCATAGTTAACCAATTGTTGTTTCCCCTTGGGACAGTTTCGGCTATAAAAGCAAACAAATTCATCATATTAGAACGTGATAGATATTCTTGAGTACCAACCAACCAAACCATTGATTGAAAATCACTTGGCTAATCTGTATTTTGCAGAGTGAGTGTTTGAAGTGGAAGATTCATTCCCTATCGTCATAAACTGGTGGTACTGCTTTAGAGATGTTTATCATGCCGTCACTGTGTTACAGTGTGACAAATTTAGAAGTCTATACAAAATAAATGAATGAATGAATGTTTTTGGGGAATCTTTATTGTGGTCAGTTCTGAAACCACTTTTCAAAACAAAAATTACTTTAGAACCCATTCAAATATGTATTGGAACGAATAGAGTAGTGGACAAACAAAAGAAATTACGTAAGATTGTAAATAATATTGCGACACCAAGGCACGTACCGTTGTACATTTATTGAAAGTGAACCAGAATTAATGAGGAAACTCTTTAAAAAAAAGTCTCGAATTGGATGTGATTTTTCCGACACACCGGATAATTTATATGAGTCCGCTATTTTGTTTGCATATTTGGTACGACAAGACCAATAATTTTGCTGAAGATACCAATATGAAAGCCATATTAGTGTGAGTTTTTGTAAAAAAATTCGACATATGCATGGAAATAAATAGAACGAGTAATTTGTGCCACGCCAAGTGAAGAAACTTCATGCAGCTATGATAAACTATCCGATATCATAATGACATTATGAGTTGGTTTTGAATAGCTTCTGTACGAGGGGTAATTCCATTTTTCATATAAAGTACAACGAAACTGAACAGTTTTTTTCTTTTCATGATTGGCATTTTTGAGCATATCAAATTGTATCAATTCCAATGAAAATATTATTATTAAACCCGCTCTGTCAGTGGTATCAATTCTTTGGTATTATTTAGCTTTGAAGTAGCACTATTCGAATTTTTCGGATCAATAAAATTCAAAACTATGAGTTTTTCTTTCAGGATTCTCTTCTGACACACAATTCACAAACCTTGCTCTTTCATTTTCAGTGCCAAACACCTGGATTAACACAAGTTCGAAATACGTTTCCAAACGTTTTCATATTCATTCGTCATCCATCGGTTATCATTTTTACAAGCGAAAAATAAATCTTGTCAGAAGATTGCAATTGCACTATTGACTTATCGTTGATATTTAAAAGAGATTATTTCAAAATCAATTGAACGTTTTAATGGCGTGTTTCAAAGCATCGAAATAAGTAAATTGACACTATCAAAACAAATGGAGTTTTTTTTTTTTGTTGGCTCAATAGCCACTTGAAGGTGCAATATTATTGATATTCAGCATATGAATATTTCGGTGAATATAACAGACAACACTATTTACGATAGAAAACTCTCTTTGTATTTGTTTCGATCCATATGATCGCACGATCACTAAATATACGATCTTTCAAACAGTACATATCATTTATGCGTGCACTTTGAGCCCGTCAACAGACTCAATTTCACCAAAGCCACATGAACAGTGGACACACAATTTTATCCACATGCAAACGTTTTCAAATAGCTCAATCGTTAACAGCGATTTAGCCATAACTGGACACATTTCACTTTCAAAATAGATACCAAATCGATGTCGTCGATGTCAAAGAACACAATTTATTTCTGTTGCTGTTGTTGTTGTTGTTCTTTTTTCTTCTTTCAGCCGTCGCCGTCGTCGTTGTCCATTCAAACACTTTTGTTTTGCATGCAAGAGTCGAGTAGTTCATTTTATGTAAACAAATGAACAAAAAATTTGAAGACATTCCACACAAACATACACATTCAGTTACATTTATACACAACACAAACAGAATATCCGGAATCAAACTGAACAAAAACAAAACAACAACAACATACACAATGAACCAATTGTCCCAATCGAATTAAATTTATTGAAATGGTGTAAACGACTGAGATTTTTTTTTTCTAGGCCAATATCAATTGTTCAATTGTTGTCACTTTCAAACATTCACTTCCATTCTATGGCAATTGCATTTGGCAATGCTGCAACAAATGTTCACTTCAAAACTCTATACTCACCGCAAAAAAATATTACGCACAATTTCGAACGAAAGAGTTATTTCCACTAGTTTTATTCTTTAATTTTCAATTGTTGATGCACTTCCTGTGCACGTTTCCGATTTCGAATTGATTACGTTATTGGTAGTCGATTGCTAGTTACGAAGTGAACCGGTTTTCTACGTCGATTGAATACCGCGTGAGCTGTAAACAGTGGTTTGTTTAGTGAATTTTATATGACTACTAACTTTCATTCAATTGAAGACAACGTTTTGCATTTAAATTTTGTTTTTTTCTGTTTTTTTTTTCTATTTCTTTTGCTTTTTTTCTGTTCTTTTCGTTTTTGTTTTAATTCGACTAGTTACGAGGAATAATGGCGACTGGTTTTTTGTTTGTTGTGTGTGTGTGTGTGTGTGTGTGTTGTGCTTATTTCTTTCGCTTTGTTATTTCTTCACGTTTAGTTATTGGCTCCTTTCAATTAAAATAATACCATTAATAAATAAGAATCGTTTTAGCTGTATGTTTCACTTCGCTTTCGTACTCAAAAATGACTTTGATTATAGATTTGAAATAACGTATCGCAAACGGCGCTCGTGTTATACCATATCAAGTTAACTCCTCGAATGTATACACGAGTCTCGGATTGATAATATATTTGCTGGTGCTGGTGCTGCTGTTGCTGTTGCTCGCTAAAATATAATAAAAAAAAAGTTATCCGTTTGTAGTTGTAAATGTGATAGTCAACACACATGATTTTTGTGTTGTTTTCATTTTTGATGTGTGTTGTTATTGTATGTGCTTAGTTGGTTCCGCACACAAATACAAACCAGTGAACTGGATTTAAATGACTTAAGACAGTGTGTTGAGTACAGCATTCAGACACATTCATTTGTCATACTGATAAAATGGGCGAATAATCTAGCTATTATAGCGATTGATAGCTATTATAATGACGCCAAATGATTACTTTTATCGCGTAAGTTGATATCGCAAAACGTAATCCAAATGGCCGAATGTTCATAGAAAAACGGTCACAAGAACGGATCACTCGAATCAGCCACATGAAAATAAAAATCGAACATTCCTCTGTTTTTGAAATCGAAACATTTTGGATTTGAACTTTATTGGTACTTGTTTTACAAGGTACAATTCTTGTGATAGAAATTCAATGTTTCAACTGGTGGATGAAAGCGTATCATCCGAACCAGTCATTTGACAATTCCATTTGATTAGAGTAATTGTTTGTCATGTCATTTAATCATCAATTTTAATCATATGGTTGCAACATATAGATTAAGCTTTTTCCACATTCTACAACTATAGTATACGGCTGCGATTGTGCTTATGTGTAAAAATGTGAAATACACAATAAGACGTAGTTAAAATCGGACGGCAAAGCAAGTAAACATGTGTTTGATGCCGTCATATGACTCAATTCGATTGTATTCGCCATTCAATTGTTCAATGAAACCTTTTATATCTTGTGATTTGATTCAGTTTCGGTTCTTTCAAAGATGTTAATTGGTTCAGGAAGTAAATACTTCTGTATCGATAACTATCTAAAAGTGGCAAATCGATGAAAACAAAAACCAAACGGCTCTATGGAATGCATACGATGCACACACACACACACACAGATAGATCTTGTTCATTTACAAGCAATGCAGAAACAGTGATAACGTGTTATCATGTCTCGATCAATAGGTGAATCTCAACATTTGTTTGTGCTACGATATGCGTACTCTCCGATACATTGATCTAAAGTACATTTGTGTGCCAAATACATAACAGATTATCTTCAAAACGACAATAAATGTCAATTATCAAAACAAAACAAAACAAAAAATAACATCAAAAATTCTCCGAAAGTACTTACACTGATTGTTTGCCAGCTTGTTTTTACTGTCTTATCCGCTGACAGATTGGCTGCGGTGTATCGCGTGTATGTGCTACACGTTAGAATAGTTAGTTGTTCAAACATTGGACTGGGTGCTTGTTAAAAGCAACATTTCAACAAAGTCATCGTATTTCGCCAATAGCCGCTTGTCTTTATGAAATTGTTGTCTTCAAATGTACAAAATGAGGAATGAAGGTAATGAATAAACAAGAAAATAAAACACACACACACACAACTTCTTCTTGTTGTTCAAGCAGTTTTTGCATTTTTTTTGAGTTTTTCCACTGGTAATTTTTATTTGAATTCAAAATCAAAAGAATAGTTTTACACTGTAATTGGTATGATTCGAAATGAATTTTACAGCAAATATTAACTTATGGTAACGAGAGAGATAACGTTTGTTTGTTTTTATGCAAATGACTCAAGTGTCATCATTTTCTTTTCTTAACCACTTTTCTCTTGCGGCCAGTCTCTCTAATTGCCACACAATTTTATTTTACTCCCATACTTGATTAGATTTGTTATTTTACTTCAATTTCATCTTGTTATGCTCATATGCGATTTTACATTTTATTTTATTGGTTTGTTTTTGTTGTTGTTGTGTTTTTTTTTTGTTGTGAAAAAGAAATCCAATTTCCAATGAAATAATTACAATAATCATCAAATCACATTTGACTGGTACAAAATATTCAATGAAAATGTCTACATACAGCATTTAAGTCTCTTGAAAATTTGTTTGGATTTGTTTACTTCTTTTTTCCAGACAGTTGTTTGTGGACGATTGCCACAAAAAGGAATATGTTTGCCATTACCAAGATTGATCGAGACAAATGTTTAGCGCTTTTAGAAAAATGAAAATGCTTCATAAATGCTACGTTCACCCTTTTTTTCTTATTATCTTTTAAATTTCTCAAAATATCATGTTTTTTTTTATTAGACAAATAGGTACAATGCCATTTTCGTTACTTAACCCAATATTCGATTTTCGATATTTTATTTTACACGCAGTGTTTTTTTTTTTTTAATTTTCATTTTTATTTTTATTTTCTTACAAAACAAAAGATCCCAACTCTTGCAAAACAATTTACTAATTCACGTTCCTAAGCCCATTTTTTTTAAATTTCATTCGTTATTCAAACATCGAAATTCATTTAAGTCTAGAAAATGTAGGGTTGTCTTTATTTGTTTTCCTTTTGCTATTTTTGCATATTCTCAATAATCGATTGTGTCTGAAGTCAATTGCTAATTCATTTTACGAAATTGCGATCTAGCGACTTAGCAGAGCTCTGTTAGCAGAGACAAAAAAATTATGGAAAAATGGAGTCGAAACTATTTCCGAATATTTCCTTTTTAGTTCATGATATTGAACGTTTTGTATACGAAACGACTTCAGAATGTTACTCGCCAGACGATCGCTAAAACCTAGGTCCAACGGTCGTTGACAAGCGTTGAATAGTTCCAAAACATACAAAAATCACATAGACACACATCTCAGAGGTCGCTAGTGTCTATGCGAAATTTTTCGCATTTGACGTTTGTCAACGACCGGTGCCTAGGTCGTAGCCAAGTTGTTGCTCCTCGTCCAAGTAACAGCGGTTTATTTAACCCAAAGTCGGTTTGTTCCTCGCAACTACTTGTCCACCTTTTGTCGACGTTTCATATAAAATGATCGAAGTAGTAGGCTTCATTCCGACAATTCGCAAGCAAAGACGCTACTTCTATAATTCAGCACTTTGTAAAATTAACAAAATATAATGCAAAACGTACGAGTTGTGATGTTCCCATTGGGCATTAGTATTTAATGCACACTATTTATATGCCTTAATTTCACTTTGGATATCATTTTTCCAATTTTGGGACTCATTTGGAAATCGTTTTGTTTTGTCCATGGAATGAATGTTTCCTACTTCCAATTAATTAACCTCACGATTAATGTCAAAATAAGTATGGCGCAATTTCACTAAAACATCAAACAAATTCACGGATATTTTCCAATCGACTTGCACAATTATCAGGGAACTTTAAAATTTTGCGATTTTGCATGTGATCCCAAACATCTAAACAATGCCATCAAATATCCGTTATCGTGTGTTTTCATTAAGCATGCTTACTATCTACGAAAATTGGGGACAATTTATTTCCAGTTATGCTCAAATGATGTCACTTGGGTAATTTAACGAATTTCCAAGACATTTCTTTGTTTTTGCACTTCTTCATTTTCCATTTTTCATTTCAAGGTAAACATTTTCATCTTTTTTTTTTGCAAGTTTGATGTCGGTGATCACCGAGTTGCAGATTTGAAAATTTAATGGCAATTCTCGTTCGGATATGTTTGTAGTATTTTGTAGCTCAGTAGCTCAATAGTGAAATTTGCAGCCGAAAGATTACCGACTATCAATATGCCGAAGTGAACATGTTCTGAAAAACGAAAATTATGTAAAATTGTAATTTTATAATTTTTTTTTTTTAATTCGAAGACGAGATCGATGAGACTAATGGTAGATCACAAGCTAAAATCCTTCCATTAATTTATAAAATACTACAAATGTTTCCAAACAAGATTCGTTATTAAATTTCAAAATCAAATCCACGACCAGAGGGCTAGTGACATGCATCTTCTTGCGCGGATTTTAAATGGTCAACTTTATAGTTAGCACTTTGTTTCTATCTATTCAAACAAAAACTTCATTTTTACTAGGATTAGTGTGTGAGTGTGCGAGTGCGAAGGATTTATGCTTTCTTGCGATAAAAAAAAAAGTTTGCTAATGATTTCAAATTTATTTTGCTTGTTTGTAAAAGCTGTTGTTTTTTCATTTGTATTGTGTAATTAATATTAATTGAGTATTGGAGATACAAATTGAGGGCAAAAAAGAACACGGAAAAACCATGGCCTGCTTATCTGTTGTCCCACTCAGTGGCACCAATCCCACGCTCATTATCGCTGGATACAAATATCAATTGGTGGCTATCGGGCAGATTGGAACCGCTTTGAAAAAGCAGTTGATGCGGAAAACTTATGTTCATTGAATGGTTTGCACGGAAAGTAAAGTCTTAGGTGTATAGTTTAATTAAAAGCAACTCGTTCAGAGTAGTCTTAAATAGTTTCTTTGGTGTTTGGAGTAGAATTTTGTTGGTATTGGAAGTAGGCGTATGACTTGGAGAATGAAAATATATGTAAAAAAAACATGATTTATTTAATGAGTTTCATTTGCGATTACTGTTTCATTGTGAGATGTGTGTATAGAAAAGGTAAATAAAATATTAAGCGTTTTCTGTTTATTAGTGTGAGAAAACAGAAAATTTGTAGACTGATGGATTTTCAGCAAAAGGACAAACTCCTTTAGTGCTGAGGATTCTTAAAATTGATTTTGACTGTCATTATTTATGCTTAAGAAATAGAAACATAAAAAAAAAATCAACAAAAACTGTCTGTGTCGGTTACTTGAACGGGACTTAAAGCGTTATTTGCACCATTTCGAGTTCATTTCATATGTGTTTTGTTGCTCTGTTTTCATCTTGAATGCAGTTTATATTCTATTCGATCATAAATATGATCTATGCTTTTCGAATTATTTTCACTAGGTTTTTATTTTGCTTTTATATTGGATATTCTTTTTTTTTTAATTTAGACAAATCTGTAGTCATTAGTATTGACTCATTACAGCAATTTTTTGCGTATCAATATATTGATACAATTCTATTCCATTCCCGATTCAATCTATACGCATTTATGCATTTTACCATAATTATTGATTCTGAATCAATTTTTGTGTGTGTGTGTTCAATAAATGCCATTTATCGAGACAGATCAAGAATTGAGTTGTAAATGTTAAATTGGCATTTTAAATCACATGCCATAATGTGAAAGGGGACCGGTTGCCTTTGTATTTTTCTTTTTTTTTTTTTTTGGTTTGGTTCCATTGCATTTTCGGACGGTAAAATTAATAATATAGAAAAAGGAGCAGGATGACAAAAAATGAACTTCCTAATTTATCTACCAATTGCTATTTTTTTTTTCAAAATTCTTTGGAAAAAATTCAGTTGTTTCTAACATGTTGTTTTGTGTCAAATGGACAATTTGGTCATTAAAATTGAAACCAAAATTCCAAAAAAAAAACAAATTGCTACATTTTTTTTTATCAGACATCTACTGATCTACTCAAATGATTTTGTTTTTGGTTTGTCTGTTTTGTTTTTACTAACTGGAAGTAGATTCTGTGTAAAATGGTGTATGATAGATTTGGAAGTTGTTCATTAGTGCCAACTTATTGTTTGTCTTATTTTTCGCTAGATTTTTCGTTTCATGTTGATTGTTGATTTCATTACGTAACGTAATATTTCCTCCTCTAGCCTTTTACACTGATTACAAAAAAAAAAACACAAGATTCTCAGCATCATCTTTTGCTCTCTTAAGTGTGTGTTGTATGTTATCTGGTTTGTGTCTTTCAATTTAAGCTTGTTTAGTAGTTTCATATAAAAATAGGTATTTTCATCTCTGTTACAATCTTCTCTTTGACTTATTCGATATAAATTGGTTTCATGTTCACCATTCCGGTTTTCACATTTTTTTTCTCTGTTTTTCTATTTTTTTTGTTCATTTTTTTTTTTTTTTTGTTAAATCCATTGAATATGTTTTCTATATCATACATATAAATTGTAAGAATACATTTTTTCTTATACACAAAATCGT
The DNA here is from genome assembly GCA_030463065.1 of Aphidoletes aphidimyza. Lineage (NCBI taxonomy): Eukaryota > Metazoa > Arthropoda > Insecta > Diptera > Cecidomyiidae > Aphidoletes > Aphidoletes aphidimyza. Next base: position 36,009,510 of record CM059998.1, read on the forward strand.
ATTTTACGTCATTGACTGAAATGTGTGTATGTAGTGTGTGTTAAACAATATAAGATAGATGACTGTTTCTGAACATTCACCGAATCACTCCAATTAATCCTCGTAATGTTTTAAATTGCACATATTCTGGTCGAGCCTACAATCAGTTTGTGTTACTGATATTATTCTGACATTGATTATTTCTAAATTGTCTCTCTTTTTTTTTGTGGAAGAGATTGCACTCAATTGAATATTTTTCGATTTAGATTGCCATCAAATTCAATCTCTGAATGTATGAGAATGTCAGCGGATTTCGTGAAATGGAAATGGATCAATTGTAAGTGTGTATTGGTAAATACATGTGAATGTTTCTCTCATCTATGCTCTTGTGAATGCTTTTCACATTGCCATTCATTGAAATAAACAGCTCTAACTCTCCTTCGATGTAATGGTGATGGAATTACATGTAATAAATTGAGTTGTGTACATAAAAATAGATTCGGTACGTATGATTGAATTTTTTTTTGCGTGGGTGTGTGTATGTGTGTGTCTATGTGTTTGTGAGAGAGAGAGAGAGAGTGAGTGAGGGTGTTTGTTTGCTGCTGTGTCTTGCAGATGTGTTTTTAATATGCAAATGGAGTGATTTAATGCTGACAAATGGTTGTTGTTGTTGTTGTTGTTTTACCATGCTAAAATCTAAATTTTTAAATATTAAACTTAATTTATTGGTTTCCAACAAAAAAAAAATATCATTCACTTGTATTTGTTATCATTTTGCACACACAGAAAAAACGATTGGATTGGTTTTTTTTTTGGATTCAAATTCGCAGTGTGTTAAAGAATTGTTCAGTTGTTTTGTCGTGTGAAATGTTATTTGTCTTTTTATAGCTGAATTCAAACTGATTATCTTCGTCGTCGTGAATTACTCTCAACCCAATTGAATATAGCATTTTGTGAACGTGATACCCATTCAACATTTGCCGCAACACTTTTCAATGTCATGTTCAACGTTCGCATTCCAGGACCATCACCGAATCGATGCACCAATGATTTTAACTGAAATATTCAACAAACCATAGATTTAGCATTGGCTCAACGGTTGATGCTTTTGAATCATAAACGAAACAAAATGACGTAAACATACCTCATCATAATCGAACTTTGTGGCACCGTATTGCGTAATGGCTGATATCACTTTGGCGAAATTCACGCTGCCGGCTCCCATTTTCGATTCTAGATCATACCATTTGGCTTGGAGGAAACGGCATGCCATTGCACCACCGGTTGGTGTGCCGGCAATCGCTTGCAAAACTTGTACCACTTCGGTGGGTGGTAATGTTATCACATGCGATAACAAACGATTTTGGAACCTATCGACATCGACACATTCATTAGTTTTGTATGGTGTTGATTGAAACAAACAACTTTGACAATTATTTAGTTTTTTCAATTTACCAAGCATCTTTTGTTTTTCCCAATGCTCTAAGCAGTTGCAAGCGTTCCGTTGTACCTTCAGGAGAACCACGTAACGATATGTATCTTTCCCAGCAATATTGCCAAAACGTGTATTCACCGGACAGTACTGCACCAGTATACACAACCTATTAAAAAAAATCGACGAACGTCGATGAATTCGACGCATGCACAAATGTTAATGAAACGAATTTTTAATTTGAAAATCATCAAGTGTTTTCACCTCTCTTAAATTGGCTGGGATAACTTGTCCTTTGTTTAGGAAATTATGCAACAGTTGTTTGGCCTGATTGATTGCCTCACTATCTTCCCAGAGTACAGCTGCTAATAATACCTCCGGGCGCAATAATCTACATTTTTGTTTAGTTTTTTTTTTATAGAAATAAAAAAGAAATCTCATTAACAAATTAAATAAGAAACATTCGTTGAATTTGCTTGAATCAATATAATTACTTGACTTCATCTTTGCCACTATTATTCCAACCCATCGATCCAACTGGTTTCGATAGAATTTGTTTCACGACTTCCGTTAACATTAAAAAGCATTCCGAGTATTTTAGAATTCGACGCCATTTTTCGAGATGCCGTAGTCCAGTTGTCATGGGACCCCAATTTTGCTCCTTGGGTAGGTATGAAACCAAATTCATTGTTATTTGGCATGGCATTAAATTAGCATGACACAATGTGAATGCATCTGAAATTAAACCAATGCGATCCTAGATGGTGGAACAAGAAAATGAAAAACGCAAAACGAAAAATAAAAAACGATATTAGTTCAAGTTCAATATCAAACTCAAAAGCATCAAGTGTCTAATTGTCCATTCCATACCAATGGAGAGAATGTTTCGTGATTGGCTTTCAGCTCTTCAACTATGTAGCCCCAATTATCTTCATCGTACAGCACACGATAGTAGCCATTTTGACCAGAATTCACTTTAATCCATTTCACACCAATCGGAATAGTGAAGGTCACTGTATTTAACAATAGAGAATTTGGAAAATTAACAATTGTGGCTTATTAATTCTCAGTCATGCAATTTCAAACTGAATCGCCTTTCCAAATGCGAATTGGAACATGCAAAATTGCAAAAATTACCATCAGAATTGTGAAACCAGAGTGTGTCGGTGACGTTGGCTACATTTGTTATATAATTCACTGGAAATATCCATTTGGTGGTTGATTTCTTTTTCGTTGGTGCCGGTGTTGTGGTTGTGCTTGATGTTGACATTGCAGTAAAATTGAGCAAATATGGATCATCCAAAATGGCCTGAAATTCCATTGGATGGAAGTCTTTCTGTGATATCGTAACGGTTGATCCAACCTTTGAAACAGTTAACAGTGGAAAACTCTCTAATGTCGTCCACAAATTCATCATTTCTTTGATGTTTTTCGTATTGTTGACCTTTTTCGAGCAAATATTCCACAAATCAACGGGTTCAGCCGTTTGAAATTTGAATTGGCTTAAAAATGAACCCAAACATGATCGAAAATTGGTGTCGCCCATTGATACATGCAGCATTGCCATGACCGCAGCCGATTTATCAATGAAAAATTCATCGTTTTTACCATCTTCACTGGTGCCCGCCAAAATACTGTCCCAACCTTGAATGGCATCAATGTCCATAGCACGCGTTGCAATGTGCATCAATTGCATTTCGTCCATTGGCCAATCGGTTTTCAATGGTGTCAACACCAAACGGCCTAAATATTTGATCAGACCCTCCCACAGCCACGAATGTTTCCAAATTTTTGGCGATGTTATACCACCGAAAAATTGCTTAATTATTGCTTCTGATATTTTAATCGCAGACAAGTGATATTGCTCCGTTGTAATTGCATCTTGGTTTTGTAAAAATGCTGTCTGCAATGTTATCAATCCCAGCGAGCTGATCATTTCACGGTCAAGTGATGGCAACGCAACAAAGTCTAAACGAAGAAATAAATTAAATTAAATAAATTACTGAATGAGCAAACAACGTATTTTAAGTGGCATGATTTGATAATTGTTTACCGAGCTTTGCCAGCGGATATTTGACATTCAGGAATTCTTGAAGATATTCCAGTACATCGCGTGACATATCCAGAACAAATTTCGAGCGCTGTAAAATTTTTTGCGGTGCATAAAATGTATATGATGGCGCTGTTCGAATGTCGGAGTCATCAATGAGCTCCGTTTCGTTGGATGATATTGATCGATTATTTGGTTTATCACCATAACCATTCAATGTGATATTTTTGACAATCTGTAGCTGCTTGGTGAGTGAAGTTGTGATGATGTTTTTAATAGGCCGTTTATCCGAACGATACGTATAGTTATCGCCCGATGGTTTATTGGTCCGGGCAAGGAGGTCAGGTGCAGCTGTAGTGGCTGTTAATTGATATGTTGAAGATGGCTCAAGTGATTCTCGTTGAAAATCGCTTACAATCCATGCAACGGCATCCGGTGGCAGGGCAGGCGTTTCAATGAAATCGTCTCGCAGCTATGCATCCATAACAATTGAGCCAATTGAAAAGAAAAGTTGAATCAGTAAAATGTCACGTTTCCTTGGCATTCAAAAGGGGCGCTTAAAATAACACACACACACACACACACACACACCAAATATTGGTGTTGACATGCCATTCTCAAATCGTTTTTTTCTTTTATTGAAAGAACAATACTCATACCCCATAAATAATCACATAATAAATGCACACGACAAAATTGCAAACAGTGAATATACATACACACGCAATCAAAAACAATAGCCACAATTATTGTGAACAATGAATTTAAAAAAAAAGGGAAAAACGGTACTCCTTTTTTAAAGAGCAAATAAGAGCAAATCCTTTCGTGTTTTAATATTTCGGTCGAGTGGTTGTCGTAAGCAGGCGAAAATTAATTGCAAAAACATATGATTTTTAAAATAATGGAATGGAAAGGGAAGAGTGTGAGTGATGAGCTGAAAATGCGCAATGTGACGACAACGACGATGGCAGGCGGTAGAACAAAAGACACTCACTTAGCTGTCGCAATTTGCAACACGCGCTGCACCGGGAAAAATTGTACACCGTGTGTGTTCGGTTTTATGTTATAGATTTCAGTGTGAAAGAGAAAGTGAGCGTGTAAAAAAAGTGTCAACATGCACACAGTACTTGGTACTTGGGAGGCAAAGCCAGTATGACAACAACAAAAACAGTCAACGCGATCGGAGACGGAAAACGAGGTAAGAAAGAGAATGGAACAAAGTTGAGTGTGCCGCTTCTGAATTTTGTACTCTTATGGTCGTTGTAATCACTACTGATTTTTTTTTCTCTTTCGAGCTCACGATATTCGTACGCTTCACATTTATCGCCTGTTATCTTCTAGTTTCGTTAGGTACTACACGTTGTGCTCTCATTTTTATCATAATTTCAATTTAAAAATTGCGTGTAAAATCTAGCAGTACTAATTAAAAGACATTTTAAAATCATAACGTGCTCGTTGATATTTTTTTTTTATCCGCACTGCTTGCTGTTGTCTGTTGCATTTTGCGTTTGAATGCATTGAAAATGTAAATGAAGTGGGACACTTACCAGCCCGGTGCCCATGTAAAATCCAACATCATCTGTTGCATGTACAATTGAGTTGGATAGTCCAATATGAAAGCGATCACGAAATACAGATATTCGAAATGGAGCCCGGAGATGAGGCTCATCAAAGCAGGGAAACGCTTGTCGTGCACCACCTGGCCGAAATACAGTCGCTGCCAAGAATCTGAAAAATAAAAGTTGAAAAATAAAAAAAAAAAAAACACATGAAAAAGTGTGTCAAACTTGGAATAGCAGTTGAACAGCTTGTGATAAATGTGCTCATGCAATCAACTAAACAATCACCTCTTTACACCGTTTCCACCATCATATTGATCCACATAAAATCCTTCTGGTTCTGGTATTAAACGTGAATACCATCGTAAATTTAAGGTGAAATTCGTTTTTTTGCGTAAACGATCCTTTAGCTCAATGTACAATTGTTGACGCGGTGGAAACTCCAAAACCTTTTGAATTTTCAATGCAAATCCTTTGGGACCGACAATTGCCTGTCATGAATATTGGATGGGTCATCATTAATTATTGGCTTTCTAAGCAAACGTTAACGAAATTTATTTGATTTCATAAATGAGCATAAAATGGCCAAATTGAAATCTTCGCGTTAATGCGTCATTCCATAAATTTATAGTTTATGATGTACAGCAAATTGATTTCAATGACAATTTAAATGCAATTTTACTAATTAAATATATGCTAAATTAGTTGCAATTTACCTTCTCCGTGATATTCAATTCTTGTGAATGTAATACAATGAAATTGGTCTCTTTCTCAACATGAAACTCTATGGTTACTTGACCTGCATCGAATTAAATCAAACCAAAATTTATATATAACGTTAATGGGTTTTGCTATTCGACTTGTGATGCTATCAAAATCATTTTGAAATAAATGTGATTTCAATGAAATGCGTTAAACAATGAAAAAAAAATGAATAATAATAGTCATATTTTCGAAGTACCTTTCACATCTAATGTCGTTAAATTTGGATGTATTGTTAATGTATATCGCAGCGGTCGCACATTATTCGGCAAATTCGGTAAAAACCATGGAAATGGTTCACCATTTGTTGCTATTGGATTGAACGGTAGTGAACTATTATAATGGTCCAAAATGTAGCCGGGTGGCATTTTGCCAGCACACGAACAGTCTAAAAATAAGGAGAAGAAACAAAAACGGAATGGGAAAAAAAGAGAAAGAAAAATGAATGGTTGAGTCTTTGAATGAGAATTACATTTCGAACGAATATCTTATGAATGACCAAAACTATACTCATTTAATGTTTATATGGATAGACAGTTGTACTGGATAATAACATATTAGTTATTCGGTTCGATGTGAATGGTGAATTCCAAGTCAATTATGTGCATTGAAATGCGTCAAGCACTGGATAAACGCTCGTGAGAGAGAATCTTGTATGCAATTATGAAAAGTTAAAAACACTTGAATCCCACCCAATCGGCACTGAGACTGATGTATGTGCAATGCTATCGTTTCTCTCGTTGGTTGAACAAGGGCAATTTACAATTAACCATTTATTAGAACATGTTAAATATAAATATATGCACTCGTAATCTATTTTATAAGATTAGGGCAATTTGCAAAAAAAAAACATAATATTTGAAGGACATAATTGCTGTCCTTGTACACATTGATTTTCTACACCCCTTTTTAAGGATACCTTTACAATTTGTTTCAACAAAAAAAAGTTGCTGGCTTTCATTATAGCGAGTTATTCATCATATTTACGCTGTATTCATGTGGCCTCTTTTTGCCAATTATCGGAGGGTTAAAGCCTAACTGTAATTGTAGATGCTAATTAATGATAGAATAATTTCACAGTGGCATTCAATTTTAATGTCTTTTCCCATTCTTTCTCTTTCGTTCTTTGTGAAAATCAACATGAATCCATGAAAATAAAATATTTGCAGAAAACACGACTCCCTAATAATAAATGTTTGTTTTAATATCTGTTGAAAAGAAAGTTTATACCCTATAAACATCGTGACTGTGCATAATAGTTACATAGAATCAGTTGCTCGAGCCGTTTATGTTTCATGTTGCATGTGAATATTTGTTGTTAAATAAATGTTAACCGTCTTAAATATTCTGACGCCAAATGATTGTTTCATTTATCGATTCCATTTAATTAGATACATCGCAATCAGAGCTAAACATGAAATATATCAACATATTTGACACTATCAATGCTATAATTTCAATTGGGTTGAGAAAGATTGTCACAAACGCTAGTATTGAGATTGAAGCATAGCAGAAGACAATGGACTGAATTCAATCGATGTGACTTTTTATTTGTGTTTTTCAAAATTTACATATTATTGTTGTTGTGGCTATTTTATTGACACAATTCATACATACACCTGCCCCATTCTGTCTTTGTCGAATTTGCAGAAAAAATAGATATTTATAAAATAATTTACAATACTGCCACTAGACGTCAACACGGATTCGGAGAAAAAAAAATGTTCTTTTTTTTACATTTGTTCGAAAATCATTTCACTATCTGTGATTAGATATTTTTCAGACTTTATAAATATATGTATTTTTGCGGTAGAATTGAATGAAAACATTATGCAATTTTGCCTTTTAATAGCTATTCGAAAATGTAATTCATGATATTTACAAATATTTCACTGCTTAATTTCAATAGAAAAAAAAAACGGTCAAAATCGTGGTCAACAATTGCGGAAAATTGTCTGATGAATCTCAATCCATATCATTTGTCAATCTTATCGGACAAAATCCGTTTCGTGAATTGAATTGATTTTACATGATTTTGAAACGCATACAGAAACACACGTGAGCTCAAGATGATGGTGGGTGAGAATAAGTTTGGAGAAGGGGATCGAGAACCCGTTTTGTTCAACCTAAGCATTATATTCTTTGGCAATTTGACAGAATTTGCGTTTATTATAAATGGGATTTTTTGAATCGCTTAAAAGCTCAATGTTTACAGTGGCATGCGTGCATACACATACAGAGGCACTTGACGACTTTATCTGTATAGCTTCTTGCAATGAGGATACAAATCAACGAGTAAGAGAAAGGATGGAATTGAAAATTTATGACTGAATTATGAAGCCATATGGAGAAAATCGAGTGTTTGTTGCTGGTTGTTGTGGTGAGGGCAGAAAAGATCACGAACAACTGAATGCATTTATAAAGCAACGGTAGTAATAATCATGATGGCCCCAAATAAGCACAATGGCATTGCTGATAAAAGTTTTTGTATTTTGATTTTTTCACGCATTGAACAGCAAAAAACAGAATCAAACATGATTTGGTCATGCCGGAAATGAGAACATACCAAAAGATTTTCAAACTCATTATAATGAGCTATAGCCTTTGATTTGAATCATTTCCGATGTATTAAAATTGTTATTGGATTAACAACTCATTTGAGGTTTGTTGCCTACATCGTACAGAATACTCAGATCGATTGGTTTTGTTCACCAACAGTCAAACATAAAATATCGGGGAATGTATTTTACAGTGACGATACGAATAAAATAAAATAGCTAAAAAGGACTTTACTTAACTGTACACCAATAGATGAAATGTTATGACAAGTGGTCTTTTTATTAGTGTAATATAATGTTTCAGGCATTCGTGTAATTTCCGTTTTGCGTTAAGGTAAATCCACTTTGGAGTCTTAGAGGATACCTTCAGTGTCACTTGTTTGTATTGAAAATTCGACTGGGTGTTGAATGCGCACGTAATATGTGATTTCAAATAAAATCATTGGCTTGCAGCTTATGACGCCATTAAGTGATTTATCGCTTGAATAAACTTTAAATACTTTCAACCGATGCCAAGTTATTTTGCAGGCGGCTATTTTTATATTTACAGTGGCAATTTATTGCCTATTCAATCAATTATTATTCATATCGTTAATCATATGACGCATCAAGCCAACACACGGAATATTTTCCCTACTTCCCCCCAAGCTTTCGTCTCTCTTAAAACAAAAGAAGCTCAAGTGCAATTGAACATTTCCAACCAAAGTACTTCACGATTTTATTTTATTATTCAAAGAGCGATACAAGTGAAAGTGGAGAGAGAAAGAGAGAATGAAAAAATAGGGTTAAGTAAAGTCCAAATAATTCATACAAATAATCGAACAAAGATTTCCTGTCAGCCAAAACAGACTCAGTTCAGACTGTCACATTCGTTTGACTTTTTTGTTTCATAGACTTAAGTATAAGTAATTGTCAATCTCCATCCTGAAACCGACGTCTTTAATGACAGATACTTCCATACGATTCTATCATAGCACAAATACACCGCAAATGGTCCAAAAAGTATTCTGAACAATCAATTTTCAACAGATAGACGAATTGTAAATGAGTGCTTTTTTTCTCCACTGCGTGCAAGTTGTTGACGTAAATCGACTCATAAACATAACAAAATGACAGGACCATTATGGCCTTTCAATCAATCGCATTCACTACGCCCCGCTTTATCTAACTAGCCCTAATGATGACTGCATTCCGAGTTATTGGGCGCTACTCCATTGGATTTTAAATCACGGTTGTGTTCTTCATAAATATCACGGTGAGTGAACAACAAGTGAAAACATTGAAAACGAACAACGATTATTATTGTTGATGGCAATAACCGAAGGGAAAAACGAAAAAAAAAACTGTAGCGATTCATTCGAGCTTGCATTAACATCGTTATAATTTTATTACCATCATCACATGCACGGCTTTTAGGTACCTGTCGACGAGGCATGCATTCATATTTGTGCTGTTTGCCCATGCTTAAAAACCCAATATACATGAACTCAATTAATGTTTTCGATGTTAATTTGTTACGAAAAAAAAAATCCGAGAAATTCATGAAGACATGGCAAGACCGACAAACAGAATCGGTGTACTTTTGATATTCGGTGCTAAACGTTAATGCAAACCTCAAACTACACCATTTTTGAGCCAATTTGTGTAAAAATGGATTCATCAATGCAACATAAATGATATTACTCTACCATTGGGTCGACGCTTCACCTTAAAACGAATACAATAACAAAATACACAAAGTGCATACGGTTTACCTCAGTCCTTGTGAGTTTTATTAGCACTTAGCACACAACAGCATCAATGACTATTCTCGTCAAATGCTCTTGATGAAAATGCTGATGTTTTAAATTAAATGAATTAAATGAATTGAAGCCATGTCAAAGTTTCATTTGAGAATAATTTAACATTATTTTGCTCGTCCGCAAAATTAGTAGCCATTGTGAGTGACCACCACCACCAAAAGTTTTCCATTACCACACCCTGTAGCACACGAAACCCTTAAATCATTTTGTGCATTCCATATTTCATTCAATTATTTCACAACTTCATTATTTTCATTTCAATCTGTAGATAGAAACATATTTGCCTTTAAATTGAATGATTGATATTCAGTTCATTCAAAATTGATTCATGTGATTTTAGGTCGATATTTTGTTGTCATGGCCCAATCGCCTCCTACATGAGCTATGCTCGAAGAAAACGGAACGCAAGTATTGTTTTTATATTTGGCGTCGCATTTATTGACGTAAAATGTTTGAAATAGGCGTATTTGTCTTTTGACACCTCAGCCAAACATTTATATTAAAAATGTTGCGCCAAACAACTATCGATTTATGTTGATGTAAACCATAAACTTGGCAATAGTCTAATGAAAATTAAACCGTTTTCAAGTCTAATGAAAATTTTATAACTATATTCAGGGCTATGTTTGATACTTCAAGTTTTCATCTGAAATTAATAGATTCCACCATTCTGTTGACCTTTCTTCTAGAAAAAGGAAACACTCCGAGTGATTGGACAAGGGACATCTGAAAACTTTTGGAAAATTCAATTATTTTTGTCATTTGCTGGTAAATGACATCATTTTTATTTTCAACGAATAATTGTTCACAACATAGTGTAGGGAATATAATTCGAAACTCAAGGTGTCATCGTTCATGCTTCAACCGTTCACTACTTCGTTGTTTTTTTTTACAATTTTTATTTTTCATTTGCATTAAATTGATTGATTGATTCAAATGTCTGGATTTGAATATTTTGTCATGATGAATTCACAATCAAATCCTCTAAAACAGCGCGATGTCAACGAACAGAATTGGACTTTAATGAATATCGCCTCAGACTCCCCAAATGATTATGAAAATAAATGTTGCACCCCAAATGGGGTGAGTTGGGCTGGGGGTCGGAGCTACAGGGGACGCTTATTGGCCCTTTCGATTCCGGCAAGTGGCATTAGCCATCATCAAAATCGAAATAGAAAAATTCCATTAAAAAACACACGAATTCAAATGAGCGAGTAGTAATTCATTTGTAGTTTTCGAAACGACGATGTTCCAAAAGTAGTACTGTAATAATTGTCTATATTAAATGTTTGTCACCGTTTCATCTGTCAAACTAGACACTTCAATAATAAGTTTTGATTTGACGAACAGTTTTGCTTTATTTTTGGGCCTGATTTGGGATCAATGGTTCTGAATTAACTAAATTAATTTTCAACTTGAGAAATGGTTCATAAAATAAATATTATTTATAGTAAATAAGTGTTAACGAATCTGTACATATTGTGTTCGCGACATTCTTGTGATGTTTTAAATTGAGAAATTTATGCTGTTTAATGTAAAGTGCAAGAAAAATTAAGCATTATTCTGTAGGGGGTCAAATAAAACAAATAAACATTATATGTTATGCAATGCATGATATTGGGAGTGTTTATTGTTAGGAATAGTTCAGAATTTGGATAAACGACGATAAAAAAAAAGCGTTCTTTAGCACGAAAATGTCATGCTATGGAACAGAAAATAATTTCACATAAATTAGTACGCTAACGCGAAACATATATATTTATTGCATTAAAACACCCGGTAGCATAAACAAAGTTGGATAAATCCTTGGCTTGTTCTTTTCTCCAGATTCGATTTTTCTTTTGAATTGTCACTGCGATTTAAGTACTCAGAGTGCATTGTGAACGAACTGAGCACACTTTGCAGCTATATGCCTAGAAAAACATCAGTCGCTCTTTTTCTCTGTTTTTCGCATTCTGTTGAAATGTATTACGGCAAAAGCAACAATAAACGACAACACCGAAGCAAAAAACAACAAACAAAATAGGAATGAATGCGCAATGCTATTTGCATAAATAAAGTGAGCGGCAATATATTCTACGTATGCCATGAACCGGTACACATGATTATCATACAGATTTAGCCATTTAACCGATTGTTGGTATTTATATGACTTCAGTATTAAAAGGCACACACACACACACACACACACGCATACACATGCACTTACAAGACACAAGATTATGAATCTTTGTCGCGTGTCATTGATGATAATGATGTTTCCGGCAATGCGATTTTTTTTTCGTTCACAAAAACGAGCAAAAGGTGAAAGCGAAACAACGAAAAGATATACAAGTATTATATTTTTGCCATACTCTTAACACCTATGCCGTTGATACGGTGGCCTATTTGCCATGCAAATATTAAGAAATTGTCAGTTTCATTTGATTCAACATTTACCACCCCCGCTCGCCACCCCACCATGATAGTTCATAAGCGCGCGTATCGCTATCGAATCGTAACGCAATGTTTGTAATATGAATTTTTAACATTGTGTGCACAGTTTGTGTGTAAATGAATGGCATAGAATTGTCGTTCGTTTGTTAGTATGTTTGAATCGTGTTTCTGTTTTATGTCAACGATCTGTGTGTGCTTTGTGTCCCATGCTGCGGGATAATAATGAAGAAAAACATACATTTTAAAATGGAGAAAAAACAAACGAACTATATGTGCATATTTATGCAACAGGGGTGAAGTGGTTGCCTAAGAGCCTATATCTTTGCTATTGCGTTTGCTTCGTCAGGCCGGGCTGTGCATTGTTGCCGTTTAGGTGTTTTTTTTTCTTTTTCTGCTTCTTCTTCTTTCTTTTCCCCACTTACATAAATGTTCATACAAAGCGCGTTGACGAAACAAAGCGAACAGGCGTACAATAAGTGACTGGGGCGCGTTATAAAAAAGTCTTTGCTAGTAAAAAAAAATACAGTTCACCTTTCACTGTCTCTTCAGAAATCACATAAATTCTTTGCCGACTTCGAACGCATGAGTACATTGGCATTCAAGCAATCACATAGTGAAATGATGGAGCATGTTTTCAATGTACCATACTGACATGGTCGGCAAATTGAGGGAGTCTATTCAGGGAGTCTAATCGGGGAGTTCAGCTCTTGAATATCTCCTTGAATTTAAAATCAACGTGAATAGCTTGTTAAACCTAGTAAACAGCTTGTCAAAACTTCCGAAAAAATTGTTACCAAATACCAGGAAAATCAAATGAAATTAAGAGTTTAGCTCCTTAAATTAATAATGGCTAATGCATTACAGTGGAACAAAATTGTAATTTTTGCATGCTTTCGGGCGTTTATTCGACTGTGGAAAAACATTCTATAGTTTTGTGGAAATATTTTGTGTGTTTTTTTTTTTGTGACCGGGAGGGAGGTAGCTCGACGAATCTATGAGGACGATAATTTGTGCTTACTCCCTTTCTGTACATCATACTAGTTTCAATGCGCTCTCTATGCGCTCTCTATGCAGACCACTAGGCAAAAATGAAGAAATCGCAGCCACTTATTCACAGCTGAAAAGGAATGAATACAAATGGTTGTGTGTGTCGATACAAAGCGACAAACAAATTGACAAAAATATATAGAGCACAATAGAATTGTTTTCACTGCCGCCTTTTGCCATGGGCAAACGATGGTGTGTGTGTGTGTGTGTGTGTGTGTGAGTGAGTGTGTATGCGTGCGCTTGTTTCATTAAATGAGTTATGAGGTCATAGACTTCCATTTATGTGTTCACTGTTTGTAAACGAACATCGGTCTATTCTATACACCGGCCAAGAATTAGTTTTATTGGCCATTCTTTGACACACAAGGAATGCGGCAACACATCAATTGTAAAGCTGATTGCCGCAACGTAGCACACATACTTACGCTTCCAGCTCACTGCACGCACGCACATAACGCACACATCAAACATTTTCTTTCGAATTTATCATTCATGCGTATTTTGCCACAAAATCGCATTCGCTTGTTTAATGAATATAACCGATTTCGATAGCAATCGAGTTGAACGGGATATGAAACATGTTCTTCAGAATGCCAATAATAATAGACCGAACATTTGAGTAGCTCAAATTATTGGCATGTCACTCAATGAATATTTCCAATTAGATTACCACTTAGGTCTCAAGAGACAAGGAAGGAGATCCGACGAATTGTTGAGGATTTTTTTTTTTTTGAATTGCTTCAATTTCAAGCAAATTAATGTGCGTCAATAACCCTTAGACTTGATATATTACGGATGAATTCATAAAGAGATTTTAATTTCCGATCACATTTCCACAATTTTAGAATCGAATACAAAATGGAGAACGAAAAAAAAGAAGCGTTTTCGTGAAAGCGTCACGTCATATCCGGTTCACATAGGGCACAAGTCATGTCGAAACGTCTAATACTTATTTCCTTTAATACAATTCCAAATTGAAATGGCTACTTTTTTCGCTGTGCTCAGTTGTGATTTCATCATTGAATTGCATGAATTATTCCCTGTCTATCCGCCTTTATTCAAAACTGACAAACCTAGATAATTTTCATTGACCATAATTACTTCGAATTTTTATGCCGCACAAAAGCATTCCGACCATTTGAAATAATGTTTTGTTTATTCAAAGGGCAAACGTCATTATCAATTCACTTGTCGTGAATATTAGATAAACAACGTATGCATTATCTTCGTTCGACGTTATCATAGTACGATTTAACGGTAAACGAAATTCAGGCAAAACCAATTTTTATGCTGAATCTATTTTTTCCCCAGCCCAAACTTTATTTTCTATCCTTTTTTCAGTATGAAAAGCAAACCTGAAACATCGAACCATTTATAATTTTTATTTGGCATCACAAAATGTGTTGATTTCACACTTAGTAATGCTCAACTAACCGATACCACTCCATCGGAGTATACATAAAAAAAATACGAATTATTCGTGAAATTGTTTCATTTTGGTGTTTTTTTTTAAAAAACTCATTATTCAATTTAAGCGCATGCAGTTCGCTAGCTCGCTCCATTTTGATGAGCTGGAGATTGAGGTTGAGTTGTGCTCATTTGGAGTTACATTGAGTTATTCATTTTGATGCTTGTCGTTTCGATACACTTGCTGTTGTTGGTGAAACAACGACACATTCTGGCTGGAATTTTTCGGTGAAGCCGATTTTCGAGGGTAAAGTTTTTCAAATAACAGCAATACCAACAAGAGCAGGGGCAAATGAGAAGCGCAACGGAAAAAAGTGAGGGCGGTGAACTGAATGACGATGATGACGATGGCGATGATGACGATGATGACGACGATGACTGTATTCGACAAAGAAACCGTACTGCAAATTGTTCGACGAAACAAACTCTCATATCTCAACAAAATCTACCCTTCTTGGCATCGTATCACACAGCACACGCTCAGTACTCACGAACTTTGGAATTTGGTTCTCATTTTTTTTTCTTCTAGAATTTCGTTAACGATTCGCAACGCATAAGGTTTCAAAATGCATTACAAACAACAACAACAACAACAACAACAACAACTTCCAACTAACACATACACAATCAAACATTGTGAAACGAAAATGGGAACCGCCAGTAGGCTATTTGGTAGTTGCTTTACCTTCTTCAGCTATGCACTAGCACTTTTACACATTCGGACGGTAACCGCTATGGTATAAAAGCGACAAAATAGATGGGAAAACGATAGAAATGAAGAGCGAGAGAGAGAGAGAGAAAGAGAGACAAAATGAACATAATCGAGAGAAAAGAATTAAAAGAAACGTTGAAGTGAAAAAAAGAATGTGACGAAAAAAGAGAATTTTTTATGGTAAACATATACAATTATTTTCATAATGCTCTCTCTCTCGCTCTCTCTCGTTTTCTGTCCTTTTGCCCAGGATCATTCATGCAATCACATTTGCTCGTACTCATTCGCACTCAGTAGGGCCTGGCGCCTCATATTGATCAAAGCACTGTCTTTTCTACAATGATTTTGTTCACCACTCACACGAACGAGACACGCTGCACGAGAAATATTAATGAAGTGAAAACCGTGTGTTTAGAGCGTAATAGTACGAGAAAATATTTCGTCGTATCTATTCGATGCGGTTCTCAATCGCTCGATTTTATTCAACATTTGCGAGATGCCGTTAATTCACCTTCACATTTATGCACATGCTCGATTACTGACTGTACGCCCTGCTGATGGATCAGATGACTTCGTTGCCATTGCATTTTTTTTTTTCAATTTTAGCTATTTCACCATTCACACATAGATAACAAGCTGATAAAAAAAAACATGACAATTTTTTTCGAATTACCAAATATGTGTGAAGTTACCTGAACTACGAACTCATTAACGTGACTTCTGTCTAAAATGTGTAGGAATATATTTTATTTTTTCAAACATCGACAAATATCGAAAATGGACTAAAATTTAAGTGAAATCATCTCAAATCACTTGCAAAATTATTTGAGATAGTTAAAAGTTTAAGCGAAAACATGCACATTTTTGGGCAGTTTTCCACAGTTTCAATCTAATAGGCAGTTTACCAAAGGTTCAACAAATGGCACACAATTCATACGCAAAATACATATTTAAGCAATATCAACAGACTATATTTGTCAATTGCTCCTGAACTACTGAAATTTCTCAGATATGTACCGGAATTGTAATATAGCGAGGAGATAGCGATGAAGGACGAAACTCGCTCCATGCAAGCTCACACACTCATTTTTAATCGTTCGTATTCATATTCACTCTTTTACTCCATTTCTCCATTTTAAATTTCTCTCTGTATTTAATGCTATTGGTCATAATTTGTACATGCAAACAAACATTTGGTGCATTTCTAATTTTCAAAAGATTTGTAACACAGCATCCGAAATACGTTTGATAGTAAAAACCTGATTAAACTGAGATTTTTCTCGAATATTCCATAGCTCATAGAAGTCATTTTATTTCATATGCATTTGCAAACATGAAAATCGATTTTTTCATTAGCTTTGAATCGAATCAAATTCCAGCGAAAAACCAAGGAAAATCACAGAGAGGAAATAAATATTTCTCATTCGGCAAATGTTCCGGCGTATGGCATATACGGTTTGAGCTATACGGTTTGAGTGTATCGAATTAACCGTTCGTCCATGTTTTGACCAGTGATCAGTGTTCACTGTTCAGCGACCATCATCACATACTTTTGCCAAAATTCCCCAATGCCATAAATGTGGCCACATGAATATCAAACGGTAAAATTACGTGAAACGTCAGTTTTTATGGTTATCAAACCAATTTTATACATTATTCAGCTTACAGTCTGTGAGTAAATAAACACGTTAGTCTAATAAAGTGTTCGACAAATAAGTGTAATCGATGGATGTGAGTATGGCGTGTTAAAGTGACCCTGGAAAAGGATGAAAGTAAACGAATTGGTATGCTTGATTTGGATGGATGATATGATAAGAACGACAGAGAGGTAAAGCGTCCACATTCCACATAGTCTACAATTCGACAGTTTCTGCCACGGCTGTAGCTAAGATTATGCGATTCTCTATGTGCATTTTGGCCGTTTACTGTCGAGTTGCAACAACTTCCACCCGATGAATGTTGTTTCGTTTGTGCGTTTATTTTGGGCATCAACAACATCGAAAACGATCCATTTAAAAACGACTCTATTTTTATGGATAATACTTACCATTTTGTGGTCCTGCATAAGCAATAACAAGTGCCGTTCCCAAAAGAGCAGCTAAAACGATTGCGGTAACACAGAGCGCACGTTTCTGTGAACAAACCGCAACACCGTTACGTGTTTGCCGACCACCACTGCTATCACCGCCTGAAAATGGTAACACGTTTAATATTTTAGCAAACAGATAAAGAGTTTGTTTTGATTTGCAATGTGAAATAGAGAAATACAAAGAGAAAGAGAGTTTCTTTTTATTGGCCCCACACACTTCGCCACGAAAGTATTGTTTGTGTGTGCGTGTGTGTGTGTACGGGGATACTATTTATGGAATTTATAGTCTAAAAACGTCTGTTAAATGTTATTGCTTCCTGAATTTCGATGCTAAAATATTGATGTACTCTGAGTTTACGTTCACTTGAGAGAAGAATTGTATTCGATGGATGGCTATGGCCCATGGCCATTGGCAACCCGATTGACTGTGCTCAAGGGCTCATTATACTGACCTGATAAAAAGGCAACATCATCTAAGTCTGGATCGGTCATTTCGATTCTTTCACGGCGCCAAATTTTCGATCCACCTTGGCCACCGCCAACCACAGATACCTTAACAGGTCCCGTACGTTGATTCGCCAATATATGACCGTTTTAGTGGGAAGAATATTTTCTTCCCGTTTATTTCAGTATCACACAATATTCTTGACTCCGATACAAAACAAACAAATATGCAATCGAGAAACAAAATGAAACAATTCTTTACTGGGGTCTCTGTAAAACACAATTTTTGTTTGTTCGGTTTTTGTTTTGTTTTGCTCTAACAGTTGACGTGTTCGTTGAACATTTCCGTTCGTCAATTCACGTTTTTTTCAAATGTATTTGTTTTATCCACGAATTCCATGCGATTGATCAACAGGACATCAACTTCACAAATAACTCACACACAATTGATCATTTGCTACACACACACACACACCAAAGTATTGTTTCGTTTATTTGATGTTTGCATAAAAGAATTTCTTTTTAATTAAATGAAATACACAATTCAATTTTCACTCGACTCTCTCGACTGTTAATGATTATTCGCACCCAAATTAAGTGTGGGCTACCATCATCATAGTCAACATCACAAAAACAATGCTACCGCTTCTATTATGTTCGCCTTTTTTCCTGCTCCTTCCTTTTTATGGGTTTTTGTCTATTCAGCATTCAATTGAATAGTCAGTTTATCGTCGTTGCATCATGTAACCCACACGTACTCTGTGAGATTCACTGGAAATGTAACGCCGATGTTATATCGTTTTTAGTTGTTATTTTGCATTTTTTTTTTGGTGTGTGTGTGTGTGAAGGTAAACCAAAATTCGGAAAATGAAATTGAATCACAATCATGTTTGCATCTTCATTTGAAATTCAATGAACAATGGTCGGCGACAAGTATTTGTTCATCCACTTTCACATTATGCTTGTGTGCCTTTCATTCTTCTTACAGTTTTTTTCAGCTTGTTCTTGGTGTTATTGTTTTTAATACGCATTTCGGGGCACACAAATAAATGTAGAAGAAAAAACCAACCAAATTTCATTTTTACGGCGATTATTCGCCATTTCTAACACGGTATTATATGGTTATGAAAATTTCATTATATTTTTATATTTCCGTATTTCGTCCAGCCACGAATTGAACAAGTGGAATTAGAAAACCACAGAAAATGGTGGTTGGCATATAAAAAATAAAATTTGCTCGAATGGACGATAAATGTGTGTGATCAAAATAAGACGAGCTTTAGTCTTGACTCAAACGAATAGTTTTGAAATAAATTCACATTACTTTTGAATGGCATTCACAAGCCCAGACGGAAGATTTTTCGCAAAAATTCCACTCAATCAATATTGCATACGACGCAAATGTACTATAGCAACAAATTCAAACACACCGAAAACCGAAGAGATGATGGTCTAGCTATGACGTTGGCATTCATGACACTGAAATTTAATTCGTGAGTTGTTGTTTTTTTTTTTAACTGGTATACCAAATATATAAAATGAACGTGAATAAGTAAGGCCATGAGATTGTTGACCGCTAGAACAAGCATTGAAAGCATACAAGTCCTATTCAAATAGATGTTCTATCGTAATTCTTGTAATAGATTTTATCATCCAAATCACAAACATTGTTGAAATTGCATGATGAAGAAACAAAAATGGTTAAAGCAAGTCGAAAAATGTCGGTGTATTCCACAGCCAAACGCCGTGTATATTTTCAATATCGAACAATTTCAACTGACGAAAATGAAGAAGACTCATGTACTCGTTGAAATTGATAAATGCAACGCACACGTTCACATACACATACATAGTGCAAACAGATGGATCGAATGTGAATGTAAATGTAAATGTTTAGCTGTTCGGTTTTCTTTTTGTTCCGTTGCTCAGTGGCTTCTCTCGTACTCTCTCGTACACCCTACCATATAAAATTCAATGAATTTCAGTATCATCTGTGTTCCGATTCTCGTTTGTTACCAACACACTCACAAACTATAACATAATACAGCACACATCACACGCACGCACACACATACACAGACGCACACACCAGTGCAAACAATAGAAGAGAAAATCTAACACCATTGCTACTCTATATATGTATCGGCTTTATTTATATGTACCGTTAGCCAAAGGATTTTCTACCCCAACTGCACATCAATAACAACAACAACAACAACAACAACAACACAAATGAAAGAAGATGTGTGCGCGTCTGTGTGTATGTGTGCCGAATGATGATTTTTCGAATACAAAACACTATAAAATGCACATACGATTCGGTTGATTGTATTGTACGTGGTATTCGGTGGTGAAACATTTGGGAAATCCTTCACCGAATGTGTGCGGTAGCATCGAAGCACCATTCGCGCTTATCTGCTTTCAATGTTATTTCTTTGCCATTTTTTCCGCTAGTGCTTTTTTTTTGGTTTAAATATTGGCGATATTCATCTGAAAAAAAAACTTATTTCACCAATATCAATCTGATCGTTTTTCGGCTGTCCAAAAATTTCTCAATCTCTCGATAAACGGTTTTTTCTTTTTAAGAACATACAATTCACATGGCACACTATATAATTATCAACATGTTCATTACTCTTATTTTTGATGGTTTTTTTTTTCACTTGAAAATAGAAACACGCACAGAACAGATTCAACAAAAAAAAAATGCGAGAGTGAGTCGGTGTTACGCTGGGAAAACGCTTGTATTGTAGAATGTCGGTTAACGGATATAAGGGTAAAAGTGAATTTCGTATGATGCGATGCGGACGGAACGAGAAAAACTCTAACACAAGACTGACGATTCGGTGCTCTGGTCGTTAGTGTTCAGTTTCGGTTTTTGGATTTGACGTTGGGACGATTGACTATATCATGATTTTTCGGAGCGCATGCGTCTATTCGAAACATGAACGGTGAATGTTATGTGTGTTGTTTTATGTTGTGTTTTTTTTTCTTCTATTCACCGAGTTTCCTACACTCGCACTATGTGTGCCTCTCTTTATTTTCGGTGGGTTTTCTCTGTTACTTGGATGGCATATATCTTCAACGACGGTTGTCTTTCTCTCTCTCATTCTATCTCATAATATCCCTCTCTCTCTCTCTCTCTCTCATTTTTTATGTGTGCGTTTTTTTTGTGTGTGAACCGTTCAGAGTTCCTGTTCGCCAGTACAAAAATTATACATTTTTCGGCAAGGGATGAAAACATTTTCCTCCACATTTTCGTGTACGGATGGAGAGAGAAAATGTGCGTGTGTGTGAGTGCGGCATTTTGTGAATAGCAACACAAACGCGTTCAATGTACGAGTATTGTGTGTTTATATCAATTTTATTCATTATTTTGGTTGCTGTTGTTGTTGTTGTTGTTGTCGTTGTCAGTTTATTGTTGCCGCTTTCTATCGGTGCTCGAAACAAGCATACAGACATATAAACGATAATATCATAACTGAGGAAGAAGGAAAATGAGAGAGAAAGAGAAATAGAAAAAGCCAGAGATATTCAAAGATGAAAATCGTTCGGACAGTAATCACAACAATATTGATTGTAAAATGAACACCAACACATGAATACACCGCATTTGGAAATCAC
Source organism: Aphidoletes aphidimyza (assembly GCA_030463065.1). Classification (NCBI taxonomy): domain Eukaryota; kingdom Metazoa; phylum Arthropoda; class Insecta; order Diptera; family Cecidomyiidae; genus Aphidoletes; species Aphidoletes aphidimyza. The sequence goes on from CM059998.1 coordinate 36,031,471, forward strand.
AATCGATTTCAATTTGAAAACTTATTTATAATCGAATTTGAAGAGAAAAAAATATTGACAAACAACCCCACAATAGGGTGCTGATACGCCTAGATGTGCCGCTTGATAAAACAACAGTTTGGGCAATCATCAATGGAATTCATGCGTTCTTTTTCGCCATTTTACATCTAAAATTTTGAAAATTATTCGATATATCGATGAAAACGCAATAGAATGGCGTCTGTTTGGACATTCTTTCAAATGAATCAAATAGAATCTTTGTGTTTTGGCTTCATTTTTAGTAAAAGAAAATGACATTAAATCCATTAGTTCGAATGACTTGCATCACGTCATATCCTTTGAAATCATTTCATTTGAACTGTGAGCATTCGACATCCGGAATGATCGTTTAGAAGCTTGAATGTCTTGTGTGCAATAATAAAAGCTGCCGCGTCTTTGCAATCGATATTACGAGATGATGTGCTAGGAACTTGAGCTTACTGCACAGACAAAATCCATAATTTTGAAACGATAAACTAGCGTAATCAGGCGGCGATGACTCAAATGGTTTTGCTACATAAAACGTATTACGTGCAGACACTTTTCAATTCTTCAGATATATCAATGTACAGTACAAAAAACTGGCAAACAGACGTAAAGTGTACAGTACACTTTGTATAACAGTGTACATTGAATTGTAAATGGATGGTGAATACATGCCTCATATATACTCATACGCGTAGACCCATGCATATGAGTTGCCTATCTAAAAACCGGCATCAACTCAAATTAATGTTGTAATAATTGCCAGAAAAATTACAACTGAAAGATAGTTGAATTATTTTGGATACGGCTTAGCTCTCTCTCTCTCTCTCTCTCTCTCTCTCTCTCTCTCTCTCTCTCTCTCTTTCTATCTCTTTTATCTCTTTTTCTTCTGCGTTCTCGTGCTCAATATACCCTGTATACGATGTACGTCTGAATTTTGCCCAAAAAACCTTATTGGCCACGTTCAACTGTTTGACTGTTGATTAAAGTCAACAAAATGGAATCGGTTGTTGTGAAATTGGTGATATTTTTGGGGACAAAACAAAAGGAATGAAAATTGGTTTGTGCATACATTCGATTTGTTAATTTGATTCTCATTATCCAAACCCTTAGTATTAAACCCCTGTTAGGACAATACACCAACACATGCGACCACTAAGATCACATAGAAATGAGAGGTCCATTACTGCAATACTGCGTTACCATATTTAAGTCTGCTTTTTCGCATAGAAACATTCAGTAACATCGTGAAAATTCGCTCTTGTAAAGATACTGGAGATTTAGAAAACATTACATTCGATTCATTCTGTGCTCTCTTTGTGTCGGTCTGTTTGTCTCATTTCCATAAATGGGTCCCAGGCGGTTTTTGGGGCGCGAATAAATTTTGGATAGCATGTAAGCAGCATTTTGTGCGAGCAGCTTCTAAAATACATTTTCGGCTGTTTATTATTTCACAGATGGAATAGTTAATGAAGCTAATTTTCCCCGAATTATTGTATTTACGCTCATTTCACTTTAATGAATCAATTAGGTGCATTTTACAATGCGTTGATGCGCTAGTGGAAATCCAAATTTGACGATAAAATGCGCAACCAAAGCATTTCCAACCAATTGAAACACGTACACACTACACACACCATAGATTAACGTATGGTTTGTTCTCTTCCTCTCTCTCTCTTTCGCTCCCACTCTCTCTCTCCCTCTCACTAATACCAACACCAACGCAGTGTTCAGTTAAATTCAGTGTGCAAAATTTTCCAACGACAATTTCCATTATCATAAATTTTATTCACTCTCCCATATCTTATGAAACAAATTTTAAGCGAGCACCAATAAATTGCCGTTGCGACAAATCGCCCAATATTTTACACACCGACCGTATGCTTGGCGTTAAACACGATTTATACATTTGAAGTGACTCGATTGCAACTAGTAAAGATCACATTAATTGAGGAGAAATCGATTTGATAAATGATGCAAATGTCATCATCGACATCGTCATCGTCGTCAATACGCGTGAGACGAAACTCCAAGATATATGAAATGGGGACAAACTACTTGTTCAATTTTTTTCTAGAGGGTAACGAAGGAAATACACACAGAAATAGAGAATCTTCAGCGTTTTTCTCCACATTTTGCGAAGAATACTTTAGTTTTGAAATAAACTCAGAACAATGGCTTTTTCATTGTATTGCTTGTGAAACATAAAATGGGTGCTCTTGTTGAACAATTACTTAAACCGCATGATGAAATGAGCTCGGGTTGATTGTTCCGCACAAAATATGCACTTGATCCCAGTGTGGATGTCTAGAGGAAAGTGTACGATCGTATCGACAATTGTTAGGTAGCGCAGCAAAGGTGCCTAGATTTAATGTTACATCCTCACCAAAGGTGAATCAATAGCATTCCATCGTCTATTTGTGCCCTGAGTACTTATCAAGAACTTGATTGATGTTAGGTACATATATAACCGTGTTTGTAAGCAATCGTAGCAAAAATAAACAATTCGCAATCAAATTGAAAATTCAAATTACTGTTACTTCAATCCGCAAAAAAAAAAACAACAGCACAAACAAGCAATGAGGTACACACGTTAGTGAGCTTGCGAGTGCTGTAAAAACAAGGCGCTCTGCGAATAATGATAATGGTTGCTTTTTTGTGTGTGTTGTGAATGCCAACTGAAATGGTAGCGCCAACAAAAAGCGCTTCAAATTCACAACATCATAGCAACAACAGAAACAAAACAGATCGCTAAAAGTCAGAGAAAGAGAGAAATTGTGATTTGCATGTTTTGCCATCTATTTTTGTTGCGTTCGTTGTGATGCAGCAGCTTACTTGCTCCATTCTATGCTCCAATACGATGAACATATGCAGAACAAAGCGTTTGATATGATTTTTGTGATGATTATATGAGACTGGGGGATAGACATACGGTCTAAGAAACTTTTGGTTAGATAAACATTCACAAAGATCTGCATAGATTTGATAGACATATCGCAACAGAAGTGAAGAAATTCTTGAAGATTAAGAATGATTCATATTTAACAAAAAAAAAGGCAATGAATATTTGTAGGCTGGTGCCTAGGCACCCCTAGTTATGAGACTTAATTTGTTGAAAGTTTTTGTTTTTCAATGACGTTAACGAATTCATTTCAGTAGCAATCATTGTGAATGGATTTTAAAAAGGTCCGCTTTTTGCACGCAAGTAGAACAGCTTTAATTTATGTATGACATAATTAGAAGTTCACTTAGTTCTTAGCTAGTGTCATTTTTATTGCTAGTGAAACGAATAAAATATAATAATGGTCAACACGAAACTGCTAAAAATGGACATAGTCCCTTCTTAGATATCAACTGAACAAGTTTTGGTCTGAGTATTTTTCGAATGTGCGTGAACATAAAATTGCAGTTTTGTGAAATGATGATGACTTTGCTATTCAATTGACAGACAGTGAGATTGTTAACTTCAAATAATACTCGATTCCATCCTATAGTTCCATCAAGACAAACTCAGCTTTCAGTGAAAAGCCTTTCACAATGATTTCCCTCAACGAATATTCTAACAAGTTCAAATACCGTGCACTGCAACACATATTACAAATCTGTTGACCTTATTTTGTAGTGCTTTAAGTCAATCACTGCCTAATGCATTTAATAAAACAATAGTAAAGGCAGTCTTTTTTGCTTTCTTTCTCTCTCTCTCTCTCTTTCTCTATCGTTTTATTTGTGTGCGATGAAAGAGCAAAGAAGAAAGAAAATATGGAACGAAACGCTAAAAACTGTGCTCATCTACTTATGACTTCTCGTCTCAATTCAGTCAGTATGTTTGTGGGTGTATAATGAAAAGCGAAAAGCAGTCGCAAGGCAAATGCACCAAGAAATGGATAGAGAAAAAAAAAATAAATAACGTCAGCAAAAGAGAATTAACGACAAATACACTCACTTTTTTTTTGTATAAATGCCACTGTGAATGAAAGGAGTGCGCGCACAGTGATTAGCGAGCTCAAAAACAATGGATTTGTAACACAACCTAGATTTTGCACGTGCTTCCAACGCCACTTTTTGGCCTCCTTTCAGTCAGCTGGAAAATGCAAAGGCAATGGCAGTAATTTTGCATCCTTTTTTTTCGGTGCGCTTGCATTGCACACTGATGCACTAGGCCTTCATCTTCGGCATTTTTATTTTGGATTCCATTTCTTTTTTTTTATTTGCATCACTTTTCCACCCTCGCTATTTCACCCTTTACTTTCAACATGTTCGAAACATTTTTTCATCTTAAAATGTGCTGTGTGTCTGCGTTCATATTTATCAACATGTTCGTGCTCATTCCCTTCAAACGATGTTACAAGAAGTCACTCGCACACTTAAATCCACCAGTCAACCATCACATTTGACACATACACAGCAGCCACAGCAATAAAAAAAATGAAACAACAACAACAAATAAGCGAAAAATGCCATATGATTTCAACTCAGCGATTTCGCTCTCTTCATTCTTCAGCTAAAAGCACTTCAACTGGTGTTTACTTATTTCTTTTGCCATAGAGATGTCTCTCTTTTCTTTTTGTTCAACATTTTTTTTTTCTCTCCGTTTTATTCTTTTTTTTTCCATTCGATGAAATGGAATTTGTTGAATGTGAACACCGGGAAATACGTGCATATTATGAATAAAACTGAAATTGAAAACAAAGAACCAGCGAGAGGAACGGAAAAGCAACAGCAACAGCAACAGCAACAAAAAAGGCTCGTGGAGAGAGCCGAACAGCAGTAAAAAAACTTAAAAAAGTGTGTGTGTGTGTGTGTGTGTGTGTGTGTGTGTTATGGCAAGTGTTCATGCGACCTGAAAACACAGTATCCCATATAGGAATGAGTTTTCGAGGTAAACAAAAAGCCAGAACAAGAACCACACACACACACACACACAGATACCGAAATATTTCATGGTAGAGAAAAAAGACACTGCAACAGCGGGAAAATATGCAATCCAAATAAATATAGGAATAAGCCAATGTTCGTTAGAACAAAAGCCATGCAAATGAAAATAGATTATAGCCCAACGATGAGTGTGTGCATATGATTTCTCTCTTGATATTTGTGTATGACGGCGAGGGAAATCATATATAGAGACATTCGTTCTTTACCGTGTATTTTATTGTTGTTGCATGTGAGCGCATATGCGATGCATAAGTGAAAGGGGTGACGAGAGGCATTGAAAAACCATAATGAAAAATCACTAAAGATGATGAATAAATGTTAATTGAGATATGAAGTGAATCAATGGAATGCAGGGCATTAATTTCATTTGCACGCGCTTTCGACACATGTGACACAGTCACGCTATGAATAGCCGATATGATGACAACATTCGGCAACGTTTCGAAGGGATGCAAATTGTATCACTGTGTTATCACAATAAGACAAAGCCGATCAAATCATTCTGATTAGTTGACATTTCATCGGCCTCCTTTTAATCGATTCACACAAAATATGCCATATCGATTTTGCTCGTGTTTACATTAGATACAAATTTCAACACTGTTAATTAGATATATACAATCGTAACGATCCATTAGACCGACAATGATACAGGGATTTCTCAATATTGATAATTTGTTATGGATGGTATTTATGGATCTCTAGCATCTTGTATATACTTTTTATTGCATCACGAAATCAGGAATCAATAACATTAACACTTTGTCATCACACCAGCCACGAAAAATTCAATTTACTTACCAAATTGAACACCATTTTTCTCTTTGTCGGGTGATTTTGGTCCTCCCAGCGGTTCAAGCTCCATTCCATCGTCGGTTTTTGTTTTATAATCACGTTTGATTGACATATTTCCTTAAATTTAAATTGCACTTATCACTTTGTTGTTGTTGTTGTATGAACTGAGTATTGATAGAACTTAATGCTTTTTGAAATACTGCTTCTTTTGTGTTGATATGAATGAAATTCGACTCAAATCAGAATTGATATGTACTGTACTCGCTGTCGATTGCAGGATTTAATGCTTTTAATTCAGTTCAGTTCCTTCCAAAAACAAAATCAAAAAAAAAATGATTATTGTCGCGATTTCATCTGTGGCGCTATTGATTTTAAATGGCTGATAAACATACTAGTTTACAAGTGTAAATTTTCAATGGTTTCAGTCAAATTAGTCTGCACCGTTTCGTTTTTGGTTGCACACGAAAACATGGAATTCCCTCTAATAACAATTGATGCTGAAAATGAAACGAAAGAAGAAATTCTATAGAAATGTTAGCACTTAACTGCCGTTTGAATATTTGTATTGTGTGTTGTTTCTCATGTATGTTGCTTTTCGCTCTCTCACCCTCTCTCTCTCTCTCTCTCTCGCTCTCTCTCTCTCTCTCTCTCTCTCTCTCTCTCTCTCTCTCTCTCTCTCTCTCTCTCTTTCGCGTGCCTCTTTCATATTTTGTTGACCAATGCACGCTCATACATTCAATTGTACAATATTCTTGTTGCATGACAAATGGTCATGTGCATGCAAATAATGTTATACTTTAATATATAAGAAATGAAGTATCATTTATGCAAAATTCAATTAATAAATATAGCACACACACACAAAGTATAAACATGAAATATTGCTGTTTTAAAATGCGGCCGCTTTGATGGTGATGTCTAGTGGTGAGATGTAAAATGATATGTGATAAATGTCAACGGATTAATTCGGATAATGATTTCAATGGCATTTCATTCTCAATACATTTTGAAATTCGCTCAAACACCCCGTTCGTTCACAATATTCAATCATATTACGAAACAACATGCAGATTTGCAACATTAAGCTCATTTGTTCACATAGCGCTTTTTTACAGCTCAGTTTGATGGATTTGCATACGCTCTTTCTCATTGCACACTAATTGTGCTGACTTGTGCAAATTGTATGGATTCCATTTGAAAGTAATCTCTCACATGTAAAATTCCAATTTTACGGCTATGGCCGTTGTTGCAAGTGCATTGTTGCATCGATGCAAAAGTACTATTTGTATCGCATGAGATTTAAATTCAACACCAAAAATCAGTTCAGCTACCCATTTCATTGGCATCTAATATCAAATTATAAAATTCCGTTTATTCAAACACACATCCAATGCAAATATAATATGAATTAAATAAATAGATTTGAACTACGTGTGATGCGAAAATGCGGTCAAACACGATAGAATTGGCAGGCTAAGGTCACAATCATTCATTGCAATTGATTAAAAGCAATGCAATACGTAAGTATGCATCTGTTTTGCCATTTTCTTTTTACATTTTAACAGTTTTAATTTAATTGAATGACGGCATTTTGGTCTGTGTGATATGCGCGATATTGGCCGTTGTATTTGGCGCATACTGTTTATTTGTAGTTGCATATTAGTCTACCTAGTCGGAAAAAGTTGGTAGACTAGCACTTTACTGCTCATTGTTTTTTATTTGCACATGTTTCCGTAATTCACCGTGAAGCCAATCAAATGCCGCCAGTTGATCTTTTTTTTATGTTGGTTTTTTGACTCGAAAATCCGGATGAACCAAAATTGCTTTATCAATTTTTGTTGTTGTTGTTTTTTGGTTCGTTCGGAATACGACGAATGAGATCACGCATTTAATGGCCATCATGTATAATTAAAATATTTCACATAAACATACACAAACACAAACACACACGCATTAACAAAAAGAGATTCAAAGATTTTAAAAAAGACCTTTACTGGACTGATAAAAATCAATTCGTCTGCATCGGCACTCAAACAATAATGGCGATTACGCCATAAGCTGATAAAAAAAGTGTATGCATTTCGTGAGTTCTGGCTTATGACTCGTTCGTTGATAAAATGTCGACGCATGAAATATATGTTGTTGAATTATGTGCGCGCTCACTTTGCTCACTGCACAAAACATGTGCATTTAAAATGTTTATTTCAATTGAGGATTATTTGTGGCACTTGAGTTGTTATAGTTGGCCGGCGATTTAATTGTTGGGCTCATTCAGTGGAATGACAAAAAACGCACTAAAGTCTCAGTCTATTGTCAATTTTCAACGAAATGCAGTCACTTTATATGCGTTTTGAACAATGTCTTGTGCAATTTATTGCCAAGTCTTTTTAACACGGTGCACATTTTTTTTTTTTTTTTTTTTTGAAAGATTGACTTCGAAGTACATAAATGTGTGTGCGGTTAGCGCACGCGGGAACATTTAATCAGGCCACATTAAATATTATCGCTTCATGAAAAATAACGACAACGAAACAAAAAAAAAAGGAAAAACAAACAAATAAGAAGATGAAATAGGGAATGAAATCCACACTTAAAAAATGAATAGAAAAAAAAGAGGAATGAGGAATAGACAGAAGCATATATGACATTTTTTTTTTCGTTGAGAACACCAGACGTCCACACATTCAATTAATTCGCCAGAAAAATAGTTTATGTTGAGTATTCGTTTCGGACGCACACTTTTTTTCCATCGTCATTGAACCGAATCCAACAAATTTCTCTTTCTCTGAATTCATGTTACGTTCTTTGGCAGCTGCAATTTTTTGTTTTTGGAAATCTCAGTGGAGTTTTTTTTTTCATAGTGAGACGAAAATTTCTAAATGCATTTCAAATTTAGTATGAAGCAATTGTGCTATTTATTGTTGTATATTTGTGTGGTAATATCGAATACCATTGAGAGCAATGTTTCATCGCCAAACATCGTACTGGTCGATCAGCTAACAAAGGATTATTTGCAAGCGGAAGAGAATCTTTGGGAGGTGATTGAACGGCGTGAGGATAGTACATTGCAACAAATTTATAATATTCATACGGAGTTTTTAAAGCGCCATTATGGCGAATCGAATGTCCTTTTAAATGGGTTTTTTACCAGCAATGGTCCAAAATTGACCACCAGTATCATAACCATCAACGAAACATCACATGATATTGCGCTTGAATTCTTCGAACATCGTAACTATACCGTGTTGAGTATGAAGGCGTTGGATGGCATCAATTTGGATAAAACATTCAGCATCGTATATGAGTTGACAATTAATTCAACCGATTTCTGGCATAGCGTGAAAAATGTAAGTCAAATGTAACGATCAGTCCAATGAACATTAACAATTGAAATAACATATACAACAATACCAAACACGGAATGCAGAGTCTTATTTCTGAGTGAGAAATTTGCATTTCCGTTTTCGTTTTGGAATTCAAAACGAAAAACAACACCACAACCAAGACACAAATCATCTGAACAAATGAATGCTCAAGCTCATGTATTCTTTATAAATTTGCACGCGCTTTCAGTCAACACAGGAATGTCAATTGGCGTCGAGGTCAGTTCAATCAGAATATCAAGTGCTATTTGAATACTATAAAGATATTCAGGCGGCTGCATTGCGAACATACATCACAACTCAACTATCGTACATGATATTACATTTACACGAGAGTGGCGATTTTCGGAATCAATCAATCGTTCATCTGGCTAAATTTCGTGAAATGAACACCAATATACGAAATGCGTTCAAAAGTAAATTACAAACAGCCAATAGAGATGTTTGGACATGTGATCCACCCGATTATAATGGTTCGTTGCACAATGCACATGCACACCCACACATACACACACACAAAATTACCACATTCCATTCAAAACACACCGTATCCATTGTGTATTTTAATTCTGTTTGTATATTTTACGCTTTTTTCTGTTGAATTTAGTGCCTGGAATTAGTCATGAAATCACAAATTTCCTGCAAGGCTACATTGATGCTGAGGTTAATTTGAATGCCGAAGGTAGCTGTGCATTGACATGTGCTGATTATCAAAATACCAAACACTATGCATGCAATTCGGATACGCTATGTGCAGAACTAAAGCCAGAAAAACGTGCATTGATTGCATGTAGAGGAAAAGTCAGAGGTTGTCATGGTCTCGATGACAGCATTTCTGTTTGCCCGGCGGTAAGCAAAACAATTAAATTTATAAAATTCCATTTCATGGCATTGACTCTCACTTTCGGCGGTTTCAACATCAACAGGATGACAATGATGGTGGTGCACGTTACAAATACGTGAAATCAAGTACTGGATTAAAACTTGGCACAGAGACCACCTGCACTAATGAATTAAGGGTAAGCGTATAAATCTCGTCTGCTTTTCCATCTCTCTCTCTCTCTCTCTCTCTCTCTCTCTCTCACTCTCCAAAAAAATCAAATATTCGATTGACCAATAATTTTGCATGCACTCCAATTAAAAACAGGCAAATGCATGGGCTCGATGGTTTGTTAAATGTAGCAATTGTTTTTGCTATTGTGATGACCACACAAATTCCGATCGATATTTTAGCTTGAGGGAAGTTGTATCCGATATTGCAAAAAATCGAATTGTCACGGGTGTTTGGTTAACAAAACGTAATGGTGTGGTTCAATTCGCTATTGCTGAACGCCAACTCAATGCATTTGGCCAAATCGATGGTGCACACATTGAATACGCCTGGACGTTGGGAGATCAATTCGTGCCAAATGACAATCGTTCAAAAAATGGTATCGACTATTACACGTTGACCTGGGAGAATCGCTTCTTGAATCTCGATACTGTAATTGGACCAGCGGGCTGTGTTGTGAGTGGTGTTCGCTTCAAAATAAATAGCAAAAATCATTTGTTATTGGAAGTTCGATTCACTGAATACGATCATATGACCGGAAAATTGATGAATCTGGATAGCAGTTTGTGGCTATCGCATGCCGATGGTGGCAAACATCGTATAAATACCGACAACATGGATCTACCAACCAAATCAAACAAACCATCGCAACCAAATTTCAAAGAGAATACCTATGTTCGGTTTGGTCCAACGCATAAAAAAGTCGATTTGAGCCAACGAACCGTACCGTTTATAGACAGCCAAAAAGTTGAACCAACAAAATCAGCACCATTGTCAGGCGTCGGTTTATATTACAGAGGTCAATCTGGTTTTGGTGGTTTTATTGCACCGAAAATTATTCTCAATTTTGATTCAATTATTGAATAAGTGTCGCGCGCGGAAGCAACACCAAAATGCACATTGCATACGTTGTGCATTGCATTTGTGACAAACGTGCACTGACAATCCAAACAATGGTCCCGTTTTTTTTTTTGTTCGTTCATATTTTTCTATATCATGATTTGTTTATTTTATTCGAGTAAATGTAATTCCATTTACACAAAAATAAGCATCGGCAATTGCAGACATCAAATGCATCTGTAAATTCTATTGACTAATAAGAATCACATGCCTTTTACTACAACATTCAATTCACTGATAAAGACGTTCATGTATCAACTGTAAATAATATTTTTCTTCTTTTTTTTTTTGAATAAAGAAATTATCAATTACGGAAAGAGGAATTATCTTCAATTTGACGGTGTTTTATTCATTCTATTTCTTGCTCTCTCCTTCTCCCTCTCCCTCTCTATATCGTTCGTTTTTTGTTATGTTTCCATTCCGATCCATCCGTTGTAAGAAAGCATACATATGTATTGTCCTGCTAAAACAGGGTGAAACAGACGCAATGATTGTTCGAGAAAAATCACAGCACATTCATGAATTGAACGATTTGAATGAATAGCAACCGGTTTGTAGTAAACAAATGATTGCCCAAAACAGTGTGTGAATGAGAGAAACTAGCAATTCATATACACACTCACACACACACGCACACACACATCCAGAAGAGAAAGGAACGAAAAAATTGGTGTATTTGTATTTTTCATTTAATTGATAACATAATGTTGTAATCGAATTGACTGTCCATTAGTGATATATTAGTGTGTGTATAACACAGCATTTATTTGACTTGTTGTTATCGCATCAGTTAAATGTTCTGTTAACTTGTGCTGTTGTCTTTTTCCCAAAAAAAAACACACTCACACACAAACACACAAATTCTTATATTTGATTCTTTATATTTTAGTTGTAAATCATTTTGTTTATTTTCATTTTGGAGTGTTGCAATCGCAGTTCGACTAAGAATTGTTTTAGGGAAAAAACACACGTTATAGAGTAAAAAAGTACAAAAAAAAAACAACACAAAACGCGATCCAATCGAAAGAAAAACAAAAAAAAAATGTCAAGGCATCGGTGGACTTTGTTAAAATTGTTTGTGATTTTCTATACGGTTTGTCGTTGTAGCTCACACATTCGGCCATTATACGAGGAATTACAAATCAATCGATCGATTGCTGAATACTTTCAAGTGGAAGAAACACTGTGGGCTGCAATTCAACGACGTGAAGAGAACACACTTGAGCTCATTTATAATGAGCATAAAATTCGATTGAATGAGAATTTATTTCAGAATATTATCGAACGAAATCGAATCGGTGCTGATTTGGAACTGACTAGTGGCCTGAGATTTCTCAATGATACCACAACCAATGTGTTTAATATCATTAAATCACGTGATTATGGCGGTTTGATTCGTTTTTCGGGCAGTCATCGGGTGCGAAATATCACCGATGCTATGGATAAAATCAGCCGGGCTAGCATTTCAGCCGATTTGTGGCGTGACCTAAGTGATGTACGAAATAATATTTGTTGTGTTCGATTTGTGTGTTGTTGTTTCATTTTTACTTGACGGTTTATTTTGTTTTTTTCTCAAACGGATTCAATAGGATTCACGGATTTGTAAACAGCATTACACAACTAATTATCAATCGGAACATCAACTGCTCGTTGAAGTCTATAAGGATGTTGAAACTAGTGTTTTACGTGGCTATATGGTTGCTCAGCTCGCTTATATGATACTTGGTCTTCGTGATTTCGGTTAGACAAAATGCATAACTTAACTTAAATGCCATTCCATCGATGTGCGAACATCCATTTTTGAACAACAACAACAAAATTAATTTTCATTTTCAGCAAAATACCGTAATGAATCTAGAGAATTGCATCTTAAAGTGATGGAGCATAATAATAATTTGCGCTCAAGTATCCGAGAGGTAATACCACATGCAAGCCGTGATGTATTCTCATGCAGTCCAGACAATTATGTATTTGGTATGTGCATTTTCCCACATTCCCACATTCCCATCATTTTGCAAGCCTAAGTAAAATTATTTCCGAACATATTCTTGTTCATTTTAAAGAATCAACGGAATATGAGATGATTACCGGATTTTTGCAAGGATTTGTCGACAATGAAATTAATTTGAATAAAGAGTTTACATGCAAAAATACATGCCAAGACTATAAAATCACACGACAATATGGTTGTCACAATGATACTCCGTGTGGTTTGCCAATCAAAAATCAACGCATCAGCAAGTGCAAGGGCATTTTAAGAGACTGTGAATTCATTGGTTCGGATTTGGAAATTTGCCCATCGGTAAGTCCACAACAAAACCCACACAACAAACGCATTTCCATTAAAAGTGAAACAATATCTACTCTTGTGCCTATTATGCGTGCGTGAAACAGGGTGTCGACATGAAACGATATAAATATTTAAAATATGAAAATGGACGGCATTTAGGTGACACTGGTGGGTGTGCTCAAGCCATTGAAGCGAAATCTTGGACGGATTGGTTTGTTCGATGTCATAATTGCTTTTGCCTGTGCGACGAATTCGACAGCGCATCGGACAGATACTTCAGTTTGCGTGACGTCGTCTCTGATATCGAGGCAAATCAGTAAGATTCTGACCAGAATGGTTTCATTTTGCTATCGAAATATTTGAAGAATTTTAATATGATTTTTTCTTTTGCATTCAAGGATTGTCACCGGAATTCATATTGCCAAACCGAATCGAGTAATTGAGCTGGTGATTTCTGAGCGAAAACTACTCAGTTTTGGACGTCTGAAACCAACAAATAACTATTTTCACTTCAATTATCCGACCTGGACACGATCACATCCAAAAATTAATTTATACGATCCAGATTTCAAAGAAGGAATCGATTATCACACACTGACTTACAAAAATCGATCGATAAATTTTGATACGGTTACTGTGCCACAAGGCTGTGTTATAACGGGTGTTCGATTTGGATTGTATAAGGGCCATCTGCGTTTGGAAGTGAGAGCAACGGAGTTTGACTTTGAGACGGGAACATTGATGAATTTGGCAAACAGTACCTGGCATGGCAACGATAATGGTGGTCGGCTGGAGATTTATTTGAATAAACCAAAACCGATTGGTTTGCATGGTTATCCCATAATCAATAACATACCCGATTCATATGTGAAATTTACACCGACCGACAAAGAATCGGATGCATCACAAACGATCGTACCATATTTGGAGACGCAAAAAGTTGAACCAATTGTTCCAGTGCCATTATCTGGTGTCGGGCTCATCTACAAGGGAAGGCCTGGACATGGTGGTGTTATTGCTCCAAAGATTGTGGTTTATAATTTCGAATCGATTATTTAAATGTATTTTCACGACGTGCTCATATTATTTCATAATTTAAAAAAAAAAAAACACACACACACACCTAGAGAGTTGGAATGAATACAAACAACACATTTTTGCAAATTTATTCATTTTCTTTGAATTTATAAACCATTTTTTGTCATAAATCACGCAGTAATTTAACGATGATGTCATGGACCAGACTCATTCATCTTGGAGTGCGAATAAAAGTATTTTAGACTTCAGCTTAAGTGTTGTATCATTAAGTACTAAATAAATGAATGAGATTAATTTGTGAACAATCAAGTATTTGTTTTGTATTCCCGTTTTTTTTTTTTAAATACAACAGAACAATTTTCGTTAGTCATATTATATGGATGAAAAAGCATAGATTTGCATAAGATTAACTGGGAGCAAATTTGGCTGTGTTTAATATTTATTTTGAATTCAATTGATTCCAAGAGTTCTTGGTCCAAATTATGTATTGTATTTTAAAAACCCGCTAGCCGCGTCACAAAACTGATCAGTAATGTACCGATTTCACTTGCCACACGAGTACCTACCACGCTAAGGGTTTTTTTTTCATTAGATTTTATTGATTTTTTTTGAAATCGTGAAAATGCTGAAAACTAAATAAATATCATTAGATTGATACGAATCTTTCGATTCTTTGCTATTCGTGAGTTCTAGAAAGTTATTTTTCAGTTTTAGTTTTCAGATTTTCAAAACTGCACAGCGTGAAACACAGTTATCAGTTTAGAATAAATTGTATTGAGAATAATATTGAGAATAAATTTGAGAATTTATTCATTCAAATGTCGCAAATACAATAATTCCGTATGTTTGTTCATACAATATATTATATATTTTTCGAAAAATGAGTGGAACCACTGATTAAAACTCACTGCTCTGAACTCATATAAATTGCTGATTTCGTAGAAAAAAGGATTCAGACAACAGACCATATTGAATCGCATGCCCTGTCCAAGTCAATCAAATGTCAAGAACCTAAACCTTGTAAAAATAAAATGATTGAGACAAAAAAGCGACTAAAAGTGAATGAAAACCGTTCGAAAATCGGCTGGCAAACTAATGATAATCGAATCGCCATTCGTTTGTCAGTCGAGTGACACAATTTAAAGTACATAAAAATTGTTTCAAAAACAATTTTAGACATCTATTGTCCCAAATTATGAGCGGTACACCGATGAGACTACGCGTACTGACTACGCTATGCAAATCATATGACGTAGCTTGCTACGCGCTTTAGCGCGTTTGTATGGTCACTGCACCGCTCATCCAAATTCAACGACTATAGTCGTTTAACAGTCGTCTGGCTGGCACTCATTTTTTTCACAAGGGAATACTTTGTTTTAATATTCAATTTGATTTTTTTTTTCTTCAAAATTTTAGTGCTTTCCCCTTTAATACGAATATTTGCATTGCAGATGCAAGAGTATGTCATTGAATATAAACGTCTATTGTGCGTTCATAGCGAAATGAGTGTTTCCTTTGATATGCAATTATTAAGTTGCAACTTGTTCCTATTCTCATTTCTTCCTATCTTACTCTCTCCCGCTTCATCTCTTTGTGAATATTTATTGTCCTGATCCATGATGGATAAATGTGATGTAAACTCTCGTGTAAACTACATGATTATTCCACAGAATTCAGTTCAAAGTGCCGAAAAATAACAATATATACTCGTCTGACGAAAGAGCTACTAGTAAAGTTGTTGATGCACAACAAACAAGGTTTTTGTCGAATTGAAGAAGACAAAAAAAAAAAACAACCAAAAATGCCTATGTCTGTGAACGAGAACAACTTTTTCCATACAATGTACCATTGTATGAAACATTAATACGACTCTATATGTCTATTTATTCTAAATGGATTCGACTTAATTTAAGAATGAAAAACGTTCGACTGTGTGCACTGTGCAGGCATTCTTGTCTAGATTCTCGTACAATGGAAGTAAATGCAACAAGCGATAACTTTGGTTTTATGTCGTTGAACAGGTTTTTTTTTTCCTTCTGTCGACATCGTTCAACGAAAACTCAAAAACGAGCAGTTTTTTTTTATGGCTTTTAGTCAGACTACATAGCAACCTCAAAGTAATTAGTGTAGTGATAATTTTCGAATTATTGTGCAATGTGCGCATGGCGCACTCATTAGCTGAAATAACCTATGATTTATAGCTCAGTGAATTGCATTTTTTTGCATTGCATTTGTTAAATGAACGTGGTGTTTGTAGCTCAGTGCCATTACCGTCGTCATCAATACAGGATTATTTGAAGGAGGAGAAACATTTGTGGCATTTAGTGCGGTCGCCAACTACGTATAGTATACATATAAGATTAGCTTTCCTATTAAGATCAGCTCAATGTATTGACTGGATGACTATGAAAGCACAAACTGAGAAACTTGGAACGAGCAACCAATTCCTAATTTATCCTTGTTTATAAACTTATTCAATACTATGCCTTGCTCGACCAAATTACACCCAATAAAATGACAATTGTGTTGATTGTTTTTCAAGTCATTCAAAAAAAAAAATAGATTGAGTATCACAAAAGCGCATGGAACCATACATTCTACTGGCAAATCTAGGGGGGTCACGACCGAAAGTGTGGTCACAGAAGCTTTATTTGGAAAGCTCGGAAGTCGTCAACTATTCTTAGAGTTATCTCTGGTATTGCAATGTAGAAAATCAATCGCATCATACATGCTCGAATAGTGGAAAAAGAGTTGTTGCCAAATGGACGATTGATCGATTGATGACTTGAACGTGGTGAAGGGTGTTGATTTTTATACCAATTCATGGTTTAACCGGTCTATTGATTTGGACATAATCGTTGCTTGTGGCCGAGTAGTGGCCGTTATACGGATTCGTGTTATTGGCTCACATTAACGCCCTGAAGTACGAGCCACAAACTTGAAACATCAAATGGATAAACTGGTCAATATGCTGCATAGCAAATGGATTTACGAGACCACAACAGCAAAACAGTAACTTGAAGTACCAATCATACAAAAATCAACCATATTTTGTGGTATGAATAATTATATTATGAATGTTTCACTTTCAACCAAGTGAAATGTTTGGGGATGCGGCCCAACCTACGATCTACGATACTATTATTGATGCTACACCTATCGAATCGTGTTGCTCGCTGGCTGTTCCATAAATTGTTTTTTTTTATGACATGTTGTACAAAATGAATAAATATTTGTGAATGCATGTTCAGCTTAGATTCTCGTTATGTATTTAATTTTCGTTATAATTATTTAATATATTTCATACATTTTATTTAAATTTTGCCCGTATCGTAAGCAATCAATTTAACAGCAATGAAACCGCCGAAACCATTTTCACCTTTGTAATAAAGACCAACACCGGAAAGCGGTCTTGGTTCACTCGCTTCTAATTGCACCGTTTCAATGTACGGCACCGTCAGCTGTGCGAGATCCTTTTTAATGTCTGTCGAACGGAATTCAATAAATTTGTTGTTTGAATCGAATCGTTGTTGAATGTTTGTCGTTCGTGTTGGTGAATCTGGTTCGATAATATTTATTTGCTCACGTTGTTCACTAATTAAATTATTGATCCAACTGCTTTGTTCATGGTTTTTCAACAATCCGGTTTCGTAATCGAAGTCAGTGGCTCGAATTTCCAAATGTAATTGATTCTCATGGACTTGGAATCGTACACCAGTCACAACTTTATCCAAGGGTACAATAATTGTATCTAAATTGATTGATCGGTATTCTTTGCTCAGTGTAAAATAGTCAATTCCATGTTTGCCATCCTTAAGAAATTCGATGCTGTTGCTGTTCCAAGGCTGTGTGCGATGCAATGTGTCGTTGACTTTACCGAATGGAAATAGTTCTCTCTGAGATATCGTGAACTGGATAGCACGATTGATTTTTCTTATCGCGATTCCAGTGACAATTCTGAAATAAACGAAAGAAAAACTGTTACAATCTTGTTACAATAAAGAAAAACTAGCGGATAAATGTGACTGGATGAGAAAGAGATGTGTAACCACACACAATAGAAGGAAGAAAAAAAAAGAATATTGAAAAAAGCGCTTGAGAATAATTACTTGTTGGCACCGATATCGGATGTCACATCGCGCAAACTAAAATAACGATCGGAATTTTCACCAGGCTCATCGCACAAACAAAAGCAATTATCACATTCATTTGCTATTCGTGCTGTCGTTCGTGATGCCAACTCAGTTTGTTCAGCTTTGAAACACAGCACATCATGTCCATTCATTGAGCCATTTTGAAATTTCACATAATTGTAGCGTCGATTTTCCCATTCATCCTTCTGCGGTGATGAAACAAAAGCAAAACGGAATTAAATTGAGTTAAAGCGAAATGAGAAGAAAGAGAGAAACAGAGAGAAAGACAGTGAAAAGTGGAAAAATAGAATATGAAAAGAAAAGAAAAGAAAAGAAAAGAAAAGAAAAGAAAAGAAAAGAAAAGAAAATAAAAGAAAAGAAAGAAAGTGAAAGCATCGAATAAACGATGGCATTTCAAATTGAATTTAAACAAGAGGAACAAACCACAAGGCAAGCAATCCCATCCGAGTCAATTGTGCTACAGTCAGAAATGTCACCAGTGCATCTGGTTCGATTGAAATTGGTGTGAGCACATAACGTGTCAGCTTGACATTCGCGGTTTTTCGTTGATTTGTAGTCGCTGCATGTGCCAGCACACTTTTGTTCATCGTTCATATTAATTTCATTATCAATATAGCCTTGCATAAAGTTTGTGATCGACGTGTAGTATGTACCTGTTCAAAAACACGGATTCAGAGAATCAACAAATCAAAGAATCGCCAGATAAAAAACGCATTTAAATAAAACTGGATTCAATCGTTATGCCATTTTGGACTGTAGACGGCTGGTAATTCATTATGGTAATTTATTATGGCAATTTAATTAAAATTGGATCA
The DNA here is from genome assembly GCA_030463065.1 of Aphidoletes aphidimyza. Classification (NCBI taxonomy): domain Eukaryota; kingdom Metazoa; phylum Arthropoda; class Insecta; order Diptera; family Cecidomyiidae; genus Aphidoletes; species Aphidoletes aphidimyza. Next base: position 36,050,856 of record CM059998.1, read on the forward strand.
ATGGAAAAGATGCTTACGGCTATCCAAATATGGGTTTGGGTTGCACTTCCACAGATCGTGGCTGGCTGCATTCAGCATGCTTTCGACAGCACTTTGATATTGTGCATATTGCTCGAGGTACAATTTCCGTTCGATATTCGCTTCGGCATGGAAATTTCGTTGCTGTGACAATGACATCAGCATATAACCCAGCTGAGACATTGCATAACTACGTAGTAGCGCTTTACCAACATTTACATGATATTCGCGTACTAATTGTGCTTCCGATATAACATATTTAACGTATCGGATACAGCATTCAGCCTCCTATTGACAATAAACACAAACCATCAGAGTTTTGTTTATGTTCTATTTCATTCATTGTTTCAAGTCACAACAAAACGGTTTCGTTTTTTTTTGCATTTTGAAATACATACGCTTTGGATCTGGTGAAAAACGTTGTCTTTGTGAACAACCGTTAAATTATACAGACCATCACGATTCTCTTTGAGACGTTGAAACATTGTATCGCGTGTCCATCGTTCAATATCCGTTGGACTGTATTTGATTTGTTCATTTTCGTCAAATAAATATCGATAATTGTCTTCCAATGTATCGTTGATATTTGATAGAAGATTGCGAAAATTTCCAATCCGAAACAGTAGATATGAGCGCCAGTAGCTTGTCGTATCAAATGTATTCTCAAAGAAGACAATCCTATGGATTTTTAACGCCTCAGTCCATTGCTCATTTAAATTTGTTGAAATATTCGATGGATCGGCCAACACTTGATCGATGTCTTGCCAAAGATTCTCTTCATTTGTTATATAGTCCTTCTGCAACTCATTTACAGTCTTCAGTCTTTTAGCTTTGGTTTCATCACATTGAGCAATTGTGACACAACATTGCCCAATTGTCAGTATTAGCAACAGCCTTGATCGATGCACAAACATTTTTTTCTTATTAATCACTCACATTTAAGTATCAAAAACTTCCGCAAAAAGTTTTATAGTCCAATCAAATGTCAAACTTAATTACACGAACGAATGTTTGGTTTTTTTTTGGTTCAATATTTCTCAAGAAAAATTAATTTGCCCGTCGAGCGAATGACAAAAATTCAGTTGAGCTGCACCAACGCACCAACGCTCTTACACTTTCAAATATAACTATAACGATTAAATTGCCATGAAACAGAAAATATTATCAACACAAATACACATAATGTCAAAAGAGAAAGAGAGGGAGAGAAAAAATGGGTTCAACTGTGTGTTAAAGCCAAAACGAGACAAGAAAATGAGAAAAAGAGCACGTTGTGAAATCGAGCCAGATGTAGCATATGATATTGGTAATACATAAATATTCTGTCATTAAAAAAAAAAAAAATAAGTATTTTTCTGTGTCGATTGCAACGGCCGTTCAACGCACGGTTTCTATTTCCGACTAATATACTCATTATATGCAAGCATATTGGTTATATTGACGTGTTGCCATACACAAACAAACATTGCCATTCAGTCGTATATTTATTTACACAATTAACGATCCAAATGAGCAAATGTGCAAATGAGTAGAAGCAATTCAACGGTGTCTGTGTGTGTGATGAGGTCACACCATATAAACGTGTATGGTCTATTGAACTAGTGTTGGTTACATTTAAAATGTATTTAAATGTTTTCTAAATGGCTAGGTAAATATATTTCAATGGTCAGAGCTATGTTAAAACTTGACTGCTTTCTGTATAAATCAATGGAAACCGGCTGCTTTTTCACACAAATATCAAAGTTACAAATCAAATGATGTAATTTGTATGCATGTAAAATATGATTCATTGATATGGACGTGATGAACGTTGTTTATATTTATTTATTCAATGATACCAGTCGGACTGTATCGAAATTGTTGATGTTAGCATTACGAATTGCTTGACATATTTGCGCTGTGTTTTTGGTAACGACATTTCATTTTTCAATAAGAATGACCATTATGCGGATATTCGCAATAAAGTCGAAATTTTAACGAAGACGAATAAATTTTATTTGCATACAGTTTTGTGTGAAATTGACACTCACAATAAATGTTGTTAATTGGTAATGACTTCATTTCGCTACGTGCTCTCTATTCTGAGGCACACATTTTATCGCTCATTGAGAATCATTTCTGTCGCACAAGTTTTGTTATAAGGGCACTGAATGTCAAATCTCCACACAAAACACACACATACACACTCACAATCTAATGTTTATATTTAATTCTTATCAAAATAGAATAAAGTTTTGTTGTAAACGCGCAAAACAACGAGATGAAGAGAAATCGGAAATGGTCCGGATTTAAAAACAAAAAAAGTGCTTATTTGTGATAATAAATTCGATAGTAATTTACGCATATGAATTCCACGGAAATGAGCCAACACTCTGGGTCGTATCATTACATGTCGGGCAAATAAGCGATTTTGGATGTTAAGTTGTTTGACCCCTTAATTGGGCCACAATTTTTAATTCGATGTTAAAATTATAGTTTAGGCTAATGTCAAACTGTTCAGAAAATATGAAATAATTAACTGTATAGCTATTTAAGGAATATGATCACATTCGAGAAATGGCCGTTTTATTTGAAATAGCAGTCTATTTGTATAATTTAAAGAATACACATTTCAAATGAATGTGTCAAACAGAGTGAAAAAGATTGAATATATCAACAGACATATCAAATAGCTGATAAAAGGTGATTTTGGTTTACTCACTAGGGCCGATTTTAGGGCGCCGCATAATTTTAATGCGCTCCTGATTAACTTCTTTCCGCTTTTAATTGACTGTCTTTCAGGGACTGGCTCCGCAGTACGATTAACACCATGTTATTTTAAAATGACATTTGAACGTAATTTTTGACACACATTTGGTTACACACTTTCAATTTTATTTACAAGTGTACAGACTTGTATTTTTCGTTCACAGTCTGAATCTTGAATTATTAATCTATAAATTTGTAGTGCGTGTAAAAATAAAATTTCGGCGAAAAGAAAACAATAAAAAAAAATGCGTTTGTCGCAAACTTCAACTGTGGTAGCATCACTATTTGTGATGATTCTACACAGTTGTGAATCTTCACACTATTCACAACTGACTATTGTTGATTTAACGATAAAGAAATTCTTCAACGATGAAGAGCACATTTGGAATGACATCAATTCGTCAACGAGTTCACAAGTATCAAATAACACGCTCACCAAGACCCTCAGTTATTTTGATGGAAATCTTCACGTCCTTGGTGTGGGTAGTATCGAAGCGGTTCGCGCCATTAACGAAGAATTAGCCAATTACATTGATCAAATAAGGCGAACACAGTACAGCGAAACGAGATGGCTGGATGAGAAAAAATACGATGAAGCACTGCAGCATTGCGAAACGATTATTTCGACAATACCAGGCGAAATCAGTCAAATATTTGATGTGACAAAAAGTCCACCATTTATGGCCTATTTACGTGATAATTCGGACTTTTGTCAAACAAATCAACGAATTGTATCGCCTAACGTTGAAGATCTGGCTCTTCAAAATGTTGTTATGGATTTTTATGTGACAGTTGCTGAAGCTTTAGTTAAGGGTTACATGACCTCACAAATGGCATTCATGGTGCAAGGTGTAAAAGGGACACGTTAGTTTGATCATCATTTATCATTCAATTGATCCGCTTTTTGTTGACCTCATTCATTCACGCATTGGTTTTTTGTTTGATTACAGCCCAAAAATATCATAAGAAATCGCTAGAACTTCGACACTCTTTCACTTCACAATATCGAACACTCGAAACCAATGTAAGATCAATCATTCAAAATTTTACGGGCGAGATTTGGAACTGTGATGATTTTACCAAAGAATGTGAGTAACGGTGGCCGAAAATAGTTATTTGGGTGTCATAAACCATTGAAATCATTTGTTAGATTCATACACGGAGATCACGAACTTTATCCAAGGTTACATTGATAATGAGGTGAACTTTAATCGAGAAGACACTTGCAGTAGACAATGCTCGGACTTTCATCATGTCGACTATCATGTTTGCCGAAATAATACACTGTGCATTTTGAATTATTTGGACAAAAATAAGACACGATGCGATGGTGAAATTCGAAATTGTGAATTTATCGAATCCGATATGAGAGTCTGTCCAAATGTAAGTATTACAATGGATCGCATCCATTCGCAATTTTTAATTTTTTTGCTCTTAAAAATCAATTGATGACATTATGACAAATCGGTGTATGGCTTTAGCAGGAAAATGATCAAATTCCAAATCGTCGATATCATTATGTTCGGTATTACAGTGGTTTATTGCTTGGTCGTCCGCAATTTTGTCCGTATGAATTAAAAGTGAAATCGTGGACACGATGGTTCTATCATTGCAGCTATTGCTTTTGTTATTGCGATCATGCCAACAGTAAATATACCGATCGATACTTCAGTTTACGTGAAGCCACCAGTAATATCGCCGAAAATAAGTATAAAACATCACATTTCCTATCTGCAAAAATGCAAAAGTGAAACGCGTCAAGATTGATTTTACGTTGTTTTTTTTTGTCTCACTCAGAGTTGTGACAGGAATTCGATTCTTGAAGAAAAATCGCATCATTCACATTTTCATATCGGAACGTAAGCTAGGACCGAATGGGAAAATCGAAGCGGGTAAATCGGATGACGAGCCGTGGCTCAGTGACTATAATTTTGTGAAAGAAGACTCCGGGGTCAAGGAAGGTGTTGACTATCATGAATTGAGTTGGAAAAATCGCATCATTGAAATAGACACAATTCGGGCACCAAAAGATGAAGTTGTAACCGGCGTTCGGTTACGTGTCGTTAGTGATCGTCGATTGCGTTTTGAAATCCGTAAATATTCAATAATTCCAAAAAATGTGATTGGAATTCATCAAATTGAGGTATTTTATATTTAGGTACAACACAGTTTGATCGGGAAACGGGATATTTATCTCGTGATAATGTAAAAAGTGTATGGCGCGCAAATAATTTCCATGACAAAGAGAAAATACCCATTGGTGAGGCCGACGTTCCAATATTTTCACCAGTACAATCAAAACGGGTTCGAACCACAAATAAATACATAGAATTCACACCGACCGATATGTATAAGGATATTGCACAAACAACTGGTGAGATAACAACAAGTTGGGCAGTGATTTCATTTACATTTAAATTGATTTTTTTTTTTAAATATATCAACAGTTCCGTTCATCGATACGCAACCTGTTGAAGCAAAAGTTCTAAAGCCTCTAGTTGGAGCGGGACTATACTACAAAACAACACCCGGTTACGGAGGATTCATTGGTCCATTGATAATATTGCACGATGATTAACACCAACGCTCATCTGTTACATTTACAAATGAAACATTTAGTTGATTGCTTCATATGAAATTAAATAATTAAATGATTGTGTTCCCGATCCATCTATTCGTCTACTCATTGTTTTTTTTGTTTCAGCGTATTCAGCCAAATTCAAAGAATCAAGTCAGGTGGCAATCACCTATTCATTTTGTTTGCTTCAAACCGGCTGATATATTCCCCAATCATTAAAATTTCGTTAGTTTCTCCAAAGACGAATGGCTGTTTTGGTCATTTATCATTCATAACATCAAGTAAATGTCATAAATATTCATTAATTTGTCTCTTCTAGTCTCTTTTTATGTGCGCTTTTGTCAAAGGCTTTAGCAACCAGGGTACATTTGAACGTACTCGTTTGTGTTGATGACAAATGGGACGTTTGTTATAAATCGGATTATTCTTAGAATTGAATTAAATATTTTTAAACACATGAAAAGTTATATTCATGTAAAAATCGCATAAAATGCCGACTTACAGTTTGTATCATTCATTTACTTCCATGAATCATGCCCTGGACTTTAACATTGCATATATCAGTTTGTTTTGGTTTTGTGTTGCTTCTCTTTCTCTCTCTCTCGCTCTCTCAATCTCGGTCTTCTTCTGTCTCTTTCCGATTTTTATTTCGATTTGTTGACTTTGACATATGTGACTTGCCTATACGTTCATTTGTGTTGAAACCGCCCAACAAGTGAGTGTTTGAATGATACCGTACGTGTATTTGCGGTTCGTCTAATTTTGTATTTCATTTCATTTGTATTTCAACTATAGCACATTTAAAAAAATGAATTATTTTTTATTATGTGGATTAATTTTGTTCATAAGTTCAGTGAATGTGTTTGGTGATCAGCAAATTCTAATTGATAAATTAACCAGCGAATACCTTGCTAGTGAAAAAGAGCTATGGAAAAAAATTGATACACAGCTGATTTTATTGGATCGTGGAAGCTTATTGAATGTAATTTATCGTGAACATTCTCGTATTTTAAATATTGAATTTGGTGATGAGAATAAAGTGCTCTGGAGTTTAGGCATTCAAAAATATGAGCCCCTAATCAACACAATATTGTCAATTGACACAAACGTTCGAAATATCAAAGATTATTTAGCAAAAGCGGAATATGCTAAATTAACTGATCTAGCTAAAAATGCAGCCGCACAAATGCAAAAATCAGCAGATGACTTGAATGAAATTATCGGGCGCAGATCTTTCTGGAGTGATCTTACAACTGGTGTATGATATTTTGATTTGGTTTTCAAAATGTTTAACAGCTTAAATTCTTTTTGCTTTTCAAATTAATTTGCGTTTATTTGATTCCATAGGCCGGAAGGGGAGATTCATGTCAGTTAGCCGATGTACGAAATAGCAATGAACTGGTGTTCGATATTTACAAAGAATTATCAGCTGTTTCATTAAAAAGTTATATCAACATCCAATTGACGCAAATGATTTTAAAAGTGACCGCCGAAGGTAAATGTCCAAGCCCATAGTGATTAAGAGATTCATTACTATAAGTTACAACACATGATTACGTTGATTAATGTTGTTCTGTGTTCTATTTCTAAGGTGATGTAAATCTAAAGAAGGCAGATGACCTGCGAAAATCGTTCTTCGGAAGATACATTCAAAATCAGAACATTGTCAAAGAATTGTTGAGAAATGTGAGCCCAAAGAAATGGATGTGCGACAAGAAGAATATTCCAAGTATTAAATCACAATCCAATCGATTGGCTAATGATTTAAAGTTCATTCAATTGACTAATTTGCAGCTATTTACCATCAAATAACGCGTTTTATTCAGGGATTCGTTGACAACGAAGTGAATTTGAATGCGGAACAAAGTTGCAAGAAATCTTGTTCAGATTATACCAACACCAAAAGCTATGGTTGTGCAGAGAAAACATTATGCGGTGAAAATGGTCATATCGATCAAGCGAGCATGCGGTGCAAAGGAACTATTTACAATTGTGACTTTGTTGACGATGATCTCACTGTTTGTCCGGTAATTGTTGAACCATGTTTGAACCACATTCACAATTCAATTCAATATGATATTCATTATTTCATCACCACTTTCAATTTCACAGTCACTTCAAAAGCTAAACACCCGACGATACGATTATGTGCGGTACTCAAATGGAAAAACGTTTGGAAAGTACGATAATTGTTTACAAACGGCAAAGGTAAAAAAAAATGTTTTGCTTTTTCCTTTAGTCATTACCATAAAATCGAACTACAGCCAGTTCCATTGGGTGCAATTATGTTTTATAGGCAGTATCATGGACGAGATGGTTTGTCAAGTGTTCGAATTGCTTTTGCTATTGCGACGAAGAGAGCGCACAATCCGATCGATTTTTCAGCTTGCATGATGTCACTTCGAACATTAACGAAAATCGGTAAACTAAAAAAAAAAAAAAAAAACAAACTTGATGTTAATTTGTTTGCGAGCGCTTTCCTTTTTTGGTTGGCTTATGTTTCAACAATTCTCGTAATACTTGTGCGCGGGTCGTTTTTGTTTGATTTCTTTTCATTTCTTTTCAACACACTATTCTATTGCATAGAATTGTAACAGGTGTCGCAATCACCAAACGAAACCGACTGATTCAATTTCTCATCGGTGAAAGTACTTTGCTGCCGTACGGGAAACTCAACACAACAATTGCTCATGAAGACGGTGACTCGAATGCCAGTAATCGATACTTGGGCCATCCTGAGTTCAGTATAAACAGTCCGGGCGTTAAAAATGGAGTCGACTATCATACGTTAACTTATCACAAGCGGAACATTAAATTGGATACGGTTCTAGCACCCGCCGGCAAACTGGTTACTGGTATTCGATTTCATGCGCTAGACGATGGAGTATTGACGATTCAAATTCGGGCCACTGATTTTGACTACGAAACAGGTATAAGTTCGACTCACATTCTGACAGCACATTCAAATAAAAAAAAAAAAAAAAACATGAAAATATATGATCTTATATGATCTACAAATTCCAATAGGTCGATTGAAAAATCTCGACAAAAGTGTTTGGATCTCAAGTGACCAAAAGTCACATACCGAATTGCTTTTGGATGTACCAGATCTTCCAACACGTGCTGTTCAACCCCTGGAGCCCGATTGGACACCAAATCAATTCATCAAATTTCAACCATCGGATCGTACAAAAGATGCAGCTCAAGTGACGGTGCCATTTTTAGATGGGACATTTGTTGAAGGGAATCCGACACTATTGACCGGCATTGGTCTCTACTACAAAGGTCAACCGCATTTTGGTGGATTCATTGCACCATATTTGGTTGCTTTTGACTTTGGCTCATTTATAAATCCGATTTCATTGATTTAAGCTTCTTTTTCTAAATGAATATGTCATTTTACAAAATAATAATTTAATCATTTCGAAGAATTGTGATTCACACACAGCTTCCGCTAAAATAAACGATGAAGTAAACAAATTAAAAGCGCCAAAACAACATTTCTAGTGAATTCTATGTTTATTTGTAGTCGTGCAAAAAAAAAAACAATTCTTATGAGTTTAGAAAGCAATTTAATTGAACGACCCTAACAAGCATCAATAAATTGATCTGTTGTAAATACCAACAAAAACATAAGCACACAAAATATACCATTGAAATGAAAATGTATTTGAATCATGACCTTCTGATATTTATATGTCGAAACGAATTGTGACATACAAAGAATCGAAAATACAAAAAAAAAATCGTTTATGAATGGCTATCAAACACGCAATGCTCAACATTTCGTTGTGGTTAACGTATATATATTGGTTTTCCGTTATCGTATTCGTAAATGTTAACTTCGTTCCATGATTTTATTTACAAATACTGAAGCAAAACAAAGACATCACATCACTTCCCATGAAATTCCTTTACAAAATAAAATTGTCAACAAAAAACAAACATCCAACGGAATTGAAAAGAAAGAAAAAAACAATTCAAAAAGATCGTACAAGCAAATGCGATTTGATAACAACGTAACGGAACGATGAGTCGAACATCTAAGAATATGAATTGACCGCAATAACAGTGTTAACCGAATATTTTCAATAAAAACTTTACGATTTGCCAATTTACAATTAGTTTGATGTTACAATTCAATCGATTACATTTAAAGTGAGTGTCTGTAAAAGCAAAAGCAAAAGCAAACGCTGAAATCCTGCATAGAGTTTCTATAACTCTTTTAAAGTTCCCAGACTTTTCGAATTATCGATTGAATCGCTGTGAAAATGAGGTTAATTAATTTATTAACGATAATTGTCATCAGTTTTACGTTAGTGCGAGCGAATATTTTCGTAAAAGGTGGTCACAAAAGTCAACCACCAACGCTATTGGACGTAATGCGACAACGATATTTCAGCACTGAAGATGCTCTATGGCACGTTATTGAAAGTGGTTTAGATCAATCGTATGTGTTACAGCAAATTCACAGCGGTCATCGTACATTTTTGCGTGAGAATTTTTTGGAAAAAAGTTGCTACTTTTCCACATTTGATCCGGATCAGCATGCAATTTTCGAGGCGATAAAGAAAATCAATCAGTCAGTTGTTTCAACCGTAGACAACTACTTGCATTCAAGTCGTCAATTTTTCCGTGAAACTGATGCATTGGCAATCAGTGCACGAAATTTAAATTTAACCGATCAACTGGAGAAATTATTTACAATTTGTGGGACCAACGATTTTTATGTGACCATTCGCAATGTAAGTGTTTTGTTTTTTGTTTCTCATATAAATGTCTGTGCTTCAGTAAGATGTGCCTGATAGACGTAATGAATGAATGAATAAATGATATGAATGATGATTTCTGTTTTCGCTCACTATATTCAGATCATGCAAAAACTTACGCCTATCATGCGTATTCAAGCAAGAATACTGTTTATTTTATATTTGCGACGCAAACTTTACGTCTCATTGTTAATACACGGACGATTTTAATACGAAAAAAAAAACAAAGAACAAACAGACGAGTCAGAATAAAAGGAAATACTGAGAATTATGATAATCGCAAACGAACTGAAATGATGACATCGTGTGTATAGTGATGTGTTGAAACTAAGATACTGTCGATTTCGGATGCTGTCATTTGGTTATTCGCAGCATTTCGTCGAATTTTCCATTTGTGAGAAATCTAAATTACTGAATGAAATGCGATATTTATACGGCTATGGTGAGCGATTGAGCTTCTATTCGACTAGTTAATTTCTGTCAACTCAGTTCTGTTGAGCTGGTGTCGCACGCTTCATTTCGTTATTGATTTTCATAATAAATCCAATAGAAACGGTATCTTCACACAGTTCCCGAAATGCAGTGGAAATTTTGTTCAGTGTTAGTGGTGTCAGCATTGGCTATGTCAATGGCAAAGTTAAACGATACAAGTGTTAATGGAATTCAGAAACATTTAACATCAACAACGGCCACACCAAGTCCGCTGTTGATTGATTCAAACCGAAATTTCTATCTATCGTTTGAACATGATTTATGGAAATTAATGGACAGTGGCATTGATACCGCATACGTTTTAGAGCAAATTCATATAGCTCATTTAAAATTTTTCACTCAACATTTTGGTGAATTCAATGTATCATTCGAGGATTATGCGTTTGATCGACAAATTCAATTATGTGAGCTCGTTTCCAATATCAATCGAACCGTTTCATTGGTTATGGAAAATAGTCTACGTCAAAATCCATTAAGTTTTAATGAAAAATCAACCATTGACACAAATCGACACCAACTTGAATTAACACATCAAATTGATACACTGTTCGATGTTACTGGAACACGTGATTTTTATGAAACCATTGAAAAAGTAAGTGGCTATGAATTTAACAGTTCAAACGATTGGTTGATGAAAGCTCAATTATGTTGTTTGGCCGTTATGTTTCTGGTCCAAATTGTGATATAGTCGATATTTATTTAAACTGTTTGACTTGGAATTGCAATGTTCAAATGTATCCATAGCTTACATTGTTCCATACTTTTCAACATAAAAAAGAGTTGCATGTCCAAGAGATTGTCGGACGATATTCATGAACGGACGTGACTCTCATCTTTGATTTTGACCTGTTTCGATTGAACACTTTAGTTCACATGGACGCTAAACCACTATTGATCTGGACATGTTGATTCCTGATTGAACTAACCAATTTTAGTGAGAAAGGATTCATCGTACAACGATGTCGGAACTTTGGTTCGATGTTGGAATTACTACTTAATTATGCATCGGTTTTATCAGGCTTTGGTAATGACGATGCCAAATTACTTTTTTTTAGTTACAATATATCGCCAAAAACACACTCAATGCTTGACATAAATTATAATCATGATTAGTTACAACAAAGATGTATCAAAAATTGGCTTACGAAATTGTCAAGCGGAACAAAATTCAATACATTGAAAATGATTCACTGTGAATTCAGTGAATGAATTAACTATTCACTTCGATGAAATGTTTTTGGACAGAATCGTATCAATAAATCATTCAGTAGAATGAGCGTGAAGTGAATTTTTAACCCCAAGTTGTCAACAAGTTGTTAAAATTTTAGCTCAAGATCAAATCCAACTTATCGAACAAAATATTTACAAACATCATAGTATCAAAGTAAAAGCTTTATTATGAGTACGCGTGAATTGTGAATGAATATTATAATTCTGTGATAGCGACAAACGCATCCTTGAATTGTGCGGCGAATATGTGATAAGAAGCATGAATATTAACTACACATTCAAGTTTCAGACGCTAGTCAATCTTAACTAATGATGTGTTTTTTGTTTTTCTCCTCTGTAAATTCATTTGTAGAAAGCTGAGTTGAAACAATGCGATAAAAATGTGGTGGTTGTTAAATCGGCCAATCAACTAATTTACGAGTATTACCATGATATTTCAATCGCCGAATTAAAGGCGTATGCACTTGTGCAATTGGCGTACATGTTCTATACAATTTACAATCGCGGTAAGTGCTAAAGTGATAGCATTGTGTCGGGGCTCCGTCTCGTTAATTATGTCATTGTTTATTTTTCCAGGCAATTATCGTAGCCATGCTCGAGCATTGAGAGCCAAATATTTGGAACGCACCCATCAGACTCAGGATATTGTGAGACATTATCTAGAATATTCGAAAACCGATATTTGGCGATGTGATCCCAATCATTATACGGTTGGCACATATGAAGAAGTCAGAAACTTTTTACAAGGATACCTTGACAATGAAGTGAACCTGAATGCAGATGGCACCTGCCAAAACACTTGCGAAGATTACAAAGTCACTGAAAACTATGGATGTTTTGATGGCACGTACTGTTCCCTGAAACCGGAAGGCCCTGAACGAGACCGAACTATTTGCAAAGGAAAAGTAGTCAATTGCGAATTCATTGGATCAGATTTAAATGTTTGCTCATCGGTAAGTTATACCAATATTATTCTTCTATCAAACTGTATATATCGTTTGTAAATATCAACATTTCAACAATTCAACAATTCAATACACATGAACGCTTTTTTTACAATATTTCAATGCAGCCACATGAATTTTCGCGGCGATACGATGTCCTTTATTATGATAATGGCAATGTTTTGGGACGAAATGGCACCGACCGATTCGCAAAATGTGAAGATGAGTCGGTTCGAGTAAGTATCTCATTTTTCAAGCATTACTTTACATTATTATGATGAATGACTCTCGTTAAATGTCGTTTCCGTATTCAAAATAAAAAAAAAACCAAAATAGGTGGCATCATGGACTCGTTGGGTTGTAAAATGTGCAAATTGCTTCTGTTTGTGTGATGATCAAAAGCATTCTGAGAGACATTTTAGCTTGCGTGATGTTTTGTCAGACATAACAAAAAACCGGTAAGACTTGATGATGATTATAAAGGTACCTTTCGACATTAATTAAGAGAGGGAGTTAATGTTGATTTCGATTTTCTTGTTCGTTTGTTTTATGTGTTTATCTTTTTTTTGTTTTTTTGTTTTTTTTTACTCCATTCGTAGAGTGGTGTCTGGAATAGCTTTGAGAAAGTTCCAAGGCATCTTTCATTTGGTGGTTGTTGAACGTGAACTTAAACCGTATGCAACACTCGATCTTACAACTCCCACATGGCATTCATATAACACGGTTGAATATTTTCACATTCATGATTCGCTTGTACGTGAGGGAATCGACTATCATACATTGACCTGGGAAAATCGATCAATTAATTTAGATACGGTTGAAGTGCCCACTGGCAAAGTGGTGACAGGTGTTCGGTTCCGTGTTGTTGACGGTGCAATCACATTACAAGTTCGGGCTACCGATTTTGATTTTACATCAGGCCGATTAAAAAATATCGACTCAAGCTTTTGGTATGTCAGTGATAAAAAGAATCGCACTGAAATCCCATTGGATGGTCGTGATATTCCAATTCTTACACCCGAAAAATCAATACCAAACATTCAACCCAATCATTTTGTGAAATTTGGTCCTACCGATAAATTTAAGGATATTTCACAAACAACCATTCCATATGTTGATGCTCAATTGGTTGAATCACACAATCCAATGCCATTGTCTGGTGTTGGTTTATATTATAAAGCATTTCCTGGGTATGGCGGTTTTGTTGCACCAAAGATTCATAATTATAATCTTGGACCACATATTGCACGTTTATCGTCCAATGGAAACATATTAACTTCGGCTACATCAAGCTGAATCAATTACAACCAAAAATACTATCAGTGCCTGAATGGAATTTCAATAGAATAATTATAGCTTATTAAGTCGAATACATTTTAGTTTGTTACACATTAAAAGCATTAAAATTACCACAACTGATATTACACATTCATTTCCACGCATTTTAACTTGAGTTCGATTTCTTCCATTCAACACGGACATTTTCAACATTTTCTAGGTGTTTTTTTTTTAGTATCGTCCAGTTTTTATTTTTAAATGTTATCGAAAACAAAACACAAACATCAACGAATCGTGAACATGATTCGTGTTTTATATCATCATATCAAGTGGAGAAAAATTACACGATGGTTCGAATAAGTCATGTGAACCGATTCGGCTTGACTTCATAATAAAAAAACGTTGAATTTTTAGCTGCACGTCAATATTTTCGAGAATTTCTGCTTGAGCGTATTTGTCAGCGTATTGCGTGTAGCATGTCATAATAATGCTCGGAAAAAAATGTCGAATAGGTAAATAAATGTTTATTTCTTTTATGTGGTTTCGGATTATTGTCGTTGAGCACTTGGCACCGCTAAGAGCACTATTCAAATATGGATATTTTTTATTGATCAAAGGATAATTGCGAACAGCTTGTTTCACAGACATTTGCAATTCACCATATGGTTTTTCCATTCTCCCATCTTCTCATGTGTGTGTGTTTTTTTTTTTATGTGTGTTATTTTTGCTACAGTTTATTAATAGCTAAACTGCAGTCAACAGATAATCACTTTTTCGTTGGTTAAAATTGCGGTTTGTATTGAATATTAATGGTATTATACACAATTTATTGACTGAATCGATAACACTCTCCACTGTATAACAACGAAAATTGGCTTTCACGGACTATGCAGCACCGTACGATGTTTTTATTGCATTGTATTGTATTGTATTGTGACGATACCAATGAATTTGTTAGGCATACAAATCAAAAGCCAGCAGCTCAATTGATCGTTGCAATTTGTTTCAAGTGAAATGGAATGGAAAATCAACAATCGATGTTAATTTGATATTTACGATTTACGTGGAAACAATGATTTGCTTCTCAAAAATAGAGATAATACATACGCCGAATGCGGCGTTGAGATAGCGATTGAGTTTTCCGATTCGATGCCATTTATCATATAGACGTGTGCTAGGCATTTATTAAATCAATTAAAGTCTGGCGGAAGTCGGAAATGCAATTTATTTTGCAAAAACTTTTGACAACTTCAACATGTTGTGAGTTTTGAATTTGACTCGGCGTTGCCAAACTCCAATTCTGCATAGAAATCCCCTCCCGCCAATTGATTTACAATAGTCAATAAATAGATATTCTGATTATTTGCGAGCACAAAATGATAATATACTCACCAAGACTGATTAGTGAACAAATCAACTGTTGATCAACCGATAACCGCACTTGTTTGTAAACTAGTATTTTGCAAGGATCACAGTCAACTATTGCAAAGTGGAAAACACACACAAAAAATGACAACAAACTTCAATATGCACATACAAAAAAAAAAACCAATAATTTAGTGTCTCCCAAGAATGTCTCTCAGAAAACGGTCCAAAAACTCGTAGGTTTGAAAAAGGCACGTTAAATTTAAATACCACCAATCGAAATGATTTCAATTTATTGCATTCTCTTAGAATTTAATCACAAAATCTCTCACATCACATTTGCTAAAAAAACACACACACAATTTTTTTTTTTTTTTTAATTTAAAGCCGTTTATTGAGTTATTTATTCAATTGAAACATCAATTCAATTTGTCCACATTTCGTGTTAGCGAAATAGATGTTCACATTTAGAATATCTAGGAGAACTGAAACAAAACTGAAGTGAACCGTTAGCTTCTGTTGCACTGAATGTCCTGATCCCACACAATTTCAAAAAAAAAACTGTTCCGCGATTACTTCTTCTTCTTCTTTTTAGTTTGCCACTGTTTTGGAGCAGTAAATGTTGACACTGCCTGCACGCAGTCATGCACGAAACTAAAATGCCAACCTGATTGAGCTCTTGTATTTTGAGGTGTGCGCTTCTAATTGTGGTATGTTGCGCGCTAAAATATACTTTTTGATTCTTCTCTCGGTTGGGTTTTCACTCGGTTGGGTTTTCACTCGGTCTATGTCACAACAACATACAATATCAAAAATGCATAAGCTCGGATACATAAGCGAGCAGCAATAGCAAAAAAAAGCCGAGCTTGACGTTCATCGTTGCTTTATAGACCATGTGCACTGAGCACACCACACACTTCCATCAACTCATACACTCACACTCGCACATACATCCATACCGCCATTTGAATCCATTCCGAAGCCGATTTTTCATCGGTTGCCTCTCACTTTTAAATAAGTTTTATTTTTATCGAAACAATAATATAAAAGGGGTAAGAAACTGCAACATGCATCGAATCACTGGAACAGGGATGGAAAACTGAATGGAATACCTACCCTTCCGTGTATTGTACAGTGTTACACTCTGTACACCTAATCCATCGCTTTACAAATAGTTTAACTTTAAACTCAACAAAAAGCATTTTCAATTGAAATGTTTAAAAGCTAGCACAAACAAATATATGTAGCTCGTGTGCATGACCATTAGAATGTTATTCGTTTGACACTGATCGCTCCCATAACCGCGCACCGCATACAAAAAATCGTGCACAAACGGAATGTGAAAGAAAAATCCAATAATATTTTGGTGAATAGATTGTTTTTCGAGTAATTTTTCTAGATTTTAACTTCGTTCACCCCGACATTAGCTTAGAACTGACACAGTTCAACTGAGAGACTGGACGAAATGCGAAGCACGAAATACATGGAAAACTATTTCGTTTTAAAAACGATTACAACGGGAAAAACAGTTACAAAAATATGGATGGAGAAAAAAATGTGAACTAAAAATTCATCGTACACTGACGACTACAGTAGAAAAATAGCGGTGGCGTGTGGAATATCAAGCCACTTGCCACTTTGCATGTGTATTTAATTTTTAATTTACTAACAGTCTGTATATTGACCCCACAGTCATCAACATTGTTTGAACAATTTTTCGTTTTGCATTATGTTTCGTTGTGCAACTGAAAATATGTGCGAGCCTCATTTTGTTTTGATTTTTTTTCTTCGTTTAAATATTTTTTTCACATTCAAGCAGTCTCTTTTCAAATGCTCACCACCATTCATAATGATAACAAGCTATGTGTGTCGTCGTTCAGTTGAACTATTCATGTGAAACTTTCAATTCAGTGCGGCGAAAAAAATTACACATAATTTGAGAACTAGGAGCAAACGAATGACGGCAAGGCAAATAATTTTGTAGCAACAAAAAAGGAATAGTTTCTCCGGAAGATGCACACCGAAGCGAAGCAGTGAGAAGAAACTTACAAATGCCAAGTGCCCAAATCAAACGTACTATGTGCAAATTTTGTCAGACAAATCCGATATGATTTTGATGTGAATTTCAGCACTCAGAACAACCGACAGCGAGGGACATTTTCTTGTGCAAGATTCGTTCAAAAATCATGGGAATATTGAAAATTTGCAAGTGCAATCCATCCATGAGCATGTGCACTAACAATGGTTGTTCACTACATCAATGGCAATTTCTATATAGGCTTTCATATACTTTTCACCGTAAGCCTGACGGAACGGGACACGTTTTTTGTTGTTGTCTATGATTGAGAAGAGGAGTGAGAGAGAGAGTGAGAGAGAGAGAGAGAGAGAGCGTCTGAGTGAGTGAGTTGCATCGATGTGATGTGCATGTTCTATATTATTGTTGTTATATACGATGCATTTAACCTAGTTTTGAGTAGCATATAACACACCATCGCACCTAGATCTTGATACGCAGATAAATATAAAACGTTTAGTCTCCTGGTGTATCCATTGGATAATGATTTAAGGTAAAAACGAATGTATTTACGTTAAACCACATTTTGCTAACTGTAATTATTTCGATTGGTTGAAGATGAGAAAACAAATCTCCTTGACTCGATTAGGAAGGAATGAGTAGCAAATCGTGAATTGAACAAAAACCAGCTAAGTGTAATATCGACACTGAAATAAACTGGAACGGAAAAGAGAAATGTCCGTCAATCAATGCACAAGCACATTTTATACACAACGACGCTCTTTATCTGGTTGGGTGTAGAGTGAGTGCATGTTCCGCTTCATCTCATGGAATCAATCATGGTGCGCGTCTATCGATCGCCATATAAATAGGCAACCTTGGTTCAGACAATGTCCAAACGATTTAACAACAAGCGTCCAGTGACGTAATGCTGGTATCATACGCGACGCAAGAAACCTTGTTCCAAATCTAATTAAAGGGACAACAGCAATTGTTGTTGTTGTTGTTGTTGCTGTTGACATCCCGTTCAATCATTGTCTCTGTTACTCTTCCTCTGTTTACCTATTCATCTTTATTTTCCCTCGCCTTAAATATGCATCTATCGAACGATGCATGTATCCACATTTCAGCACAAGGAAGTACTTGTTTAAATTAGATTTCAATGTCGTACCACTTTTTTTCTGTTTCTTTTCATACCGAATGATAGACAATTAAAATGTAGATTGTCGTTAACATTTTTTTTTTGCTTCTAAGTACTTTGCAGATGGTATTAACCCACCTGAGTAAAGTAGTGGTCCATTGAACGATTGAACCAATTTTTTTTCTTTTAACTTAAAATGCGAACTAGTAAGTAAACTGACTGAAATTACACATGCATGTCATTGAAATTACATATCAAATTATATCGAAATCGATCCAGAGATGCCAGGAAGATCACAAAAAATTACAGTTGGTGTGGCAAAACGGTCCAATAGGCTGTTATTAGCTACAAATACTAGTAGTATTATACTACTAAAAAAAACATTAAAAGTAACGGACATTTCTAAGACAATATCTGCATCATGGCATTAAACAAAATGGTGAAAATGATCACATGATTATGATTAAAATTGCCTACTCAAAAGAAACTTAGAAAATATGCTTTTATGCAGTAAATTTCCCATTATATTTGACATTTTGTTTTGTGCCGTGTTCAAAAGTCGACTTATTGCTCATTGCGCATTTAATTTGTATTTGATGCTAGTTATGATGCAGTGGTGATTAGAAAAATCGCTATTAACAATAGATGTCTTATTCATATGATTATTTATTTCAAAATTTACATCAGACAAGAGAGCCACGGATATTTTGGATATTTGATTTTGTATTTTCTCTTTAAATATTGTTTTTATACGTGTGAAAATCTTACAAAAAGCTTTTTGGATTTTAAATCAACAAAATCGATCGGATTTTATTTTCATCGATATTTTGCCACTTTTCAATTGAAGACACAACTCTCCATGTTGGTGCTTATGGTTTTTTTTTTGTATTTGTAATGGTGTTTGAGTTTTGATGAAAGTATATTTGATACAGTTCTGTTTGGTGGTTTCAATTTAAACTATTTTTTCATGAAGAAATCCATCACTTCACCCCCTTCGAGAGCCAGATTGTCAGCAGTATCCTTGAAATTGATGAACTCACCATCGAATCTAAATGTATCATAAAAAAAATGCCAAAATATGATAAGCATATCATGTTATTTCTCCAAATACTGATTCAACCATAAATACTCACTCAATTGCAACCTTATCTACGTCACATTTGAATTCCTCAGCACATGCAAATGCAAGTGTAATAAGCTGATCTGTTGGACTGATATAAGTGACAAATGGCCGCTTTCGACCCTCCGATTGTACTTTTATCTCCAATTTATCTGCATTCGAAGCTGTTGATGAGGCTGCCGCATCTTTGTTTTTGTTGGCCGTTTCAGAAATCAATGTCTCTATTGAATGATATATCAAAATTTGTCACTTTTGAATTTCGCAGCGAATATTTCACCAGACAACTTACTCATAACTAGACCTTGAATATAGCCGATGGAGTTTGGTGTTTCGAAACCCGATAAAGTTTTATCCTTGAACATCAATGCAATGTGATCTACGGGCACTTTCTTTTTATCACTGATTTGTGTGATGAGCACCGACAATTTCTGGAACTGGTCAAAATCAATATTGAATGGGAAAAAAAGAAAAATGCGGAAATGATTAGTATGAAAATTGTAATTGGAATTGTATTGATCGTGTTGATTGACTTACTGGATGCATTTGATATTGCTCAATTTTGCCATTGATTCGGACACTAACTTTCAATTCCTTGCTTTCTTCGGCCGAAACGGCCTCGGACAAATTTCGTGTAAAATTGACAGCAGGACCACCGATGAACTCATCATCGCAGTCCAAAACTATTGTGTTTGGATCATATGGACGGGACGAACGTGAGTGTGTAGAATGTGAAATAGTCTGTATCTCGGATTCTGAATCAGATTCCATATCGTCGACATAAACACGACGCTGTCGACATGATGCTGGGGCATTTCGTTTCCGTGGTAATTTTATCTTTGATGCTCTGGTTGCTTTTACTGCTTTTTGTTTTTCTATGCGCTGCTCAATCTTTTGAGTGTCTACTAAGCCTTTGGCCAGTGTGTCTACGATTAATACAATCAATACAGTACACAAATTTATCATGTCTGTGAGTGCCATTGTAAACGATTCAACAAACCTCCGATTTTCTTCAAACGTTTTGCTGCCATTTTTTGTCCTTTTCCCGGGACATATGTGGCACCTCCTCCCATTCCATCATCATCATCACCATCATCATCATCATCGTCATTAACTTTAAATTTACCTTTTGGAAGGCCGAAATTCGAGAAATCAAGATCCCAGCTGTCATTTGCATTGGCAGTTGACGCATCTTGTGAATCATTTGCAGGCTCATCTGTTACACTTTTGGCTAAAATTATGTTGATGCAAATGAATTTACATGTGAATATAATATAAAACATTTACTCAAAACATTATAATTACCGTTAAGAAAATTTTCTAAATTTGCAAACATTTTCGAAAATTGAACACAATAAAAAAGAAACCTAAATGCAAATTAACATAAATTGCATATTTTTGTAAAAAACCTTAAAAGAAATCGTCTGATTGATGGTTTGTACCAATTGAAAAGTAAATTTGACTTGGATTGCTTGAATCGTTTTGTTTTATTCGAGTATATTTTGTTTTCGGTGAAATAATGTGTCAAATGCAGACAAATGCAGACAGCAACCCAAAAACAATGATGCAGATTCGATGACAAATGAATAAGTTTACATGAAAATCTAAAGAGGTCGCCAGATACAACGTTCAGGTTAAATTTCAAATTCCAAAATTATTCATCCAAAATGAAAATTATTCGATTATTCATGCAAAAATATAGTTTAATTAAATTGAAGCAATAATCAATCAATCATAAATATTATCAGCAGTAAAGATAAAAAATTGCTAACGTCTTTGCATCGAAGTTTTGATCATTTATGTACATTACACTGTGACATTTTCAAGTCAGAATTTAAGTGTTACCATTGCAAATGAGTACGACCATCTCTTGGGCTATGTTTATGAAATGGTATTTGTGTGTTCTTGCGTTGGTTCATCAACAAGTGGCATTGTTGTGCAAATTTACTCATTAATATTGAATTGACGTGCATCTCTATCCATAATGGTGAGTGTTCGAGCAATCAAAATTTGAAAATTTTATGTGTTTCCTTTTAAATATAATTCTTTTTATATACGATAAATCAATGGTCAAATTTTTGTTTTTTTAGGCTCGCTACTTCAAAGAACAAGACATCGATGGTAAGTTATTTGTTTTTGTCATAACAAAGCTAACTAGCAGAAAGATGAGCAGTTCGTTGACAAAAGACAGTGACCTGATTTCCATTGCATTTATTATTATAAGAAAATGCCATAATAGTCTTTCATTCATCTTGCTCTGTTTTATATTGACTATCAAACTAATTTTGTTCGTGTGTGCATTTATTCTCGTTCATTTTTTTTTGTCGCTGGAACAGAGTTTCGTGAGTGCTTTTACCTGTTTGCTCGTTCCGGTCAAATAACCACACTCGATGAATTAACGGTAATAATGCGTTCGCTTGGATTATCGCCAACAATCAAGGAACTAACACGATACTTACGCAAAAAGAATGGTCGCATGAGTTTTGCCGATTTTCTTGATGTCATGCATCAACATTCAAAAGTTGAAAATCTACCCGATGAAGTGATCGATGCATTTAAAGCAGCCGATATGGATAATAAGGGCACCATACCAGCCAAACAATTGCGACACTTGTTGCAAAATTGGGGCGAAGGTTTATCGATTCGTGAAATCGATAATATATTTCGCGAGGCAAATGTTCAAAATAATGGGTCGGTGCATTACAGTGATTTTGTGAAAATTGCATGCGCTCCAGTGCCCGATTACTATTGAGCATTGTGCACTCGACTGGCAATGTCGGCGAAACTTTAATTGGTCGCTACCATCTCTTGCGTATTTTCTTATGAGAAATTTCTACTCAAATTTCGCACAATCATATTTTGCATTTGTTTTGTTTTTTTTTTTGGCTGTATCAAGTCTGTATCAAGTCTACAAATTGACTTTCTTTTATTCAATTCTTAATTTGTCCAATTTTTCATATAATTTGATCTACAAATCCAGTATATAATTTCATTCGATTTTAGATACGCTAAATTTAAAAATTACTTTTGATTCTTGAGGAAGTGTATTTTTTTTTGTTCTGTGTGTGTTTTAAGTTACTGCATGCTAATTAAATTGAGTTAATTAATTATTAAATGGTTACAAACATTTTTGCGTACAATTTTGTTTTCCACTGTTCAATTTTTTTGTCTTTCTTTTTTTTTGATTGTGTTGATTTATTAATTAAATGTAGCAATTTATCAAATAAATACTATAGATGTACTTAATATTTCAAAGAATCCTGTTTGTCATGCTATAGTTGCATGTTTATATATTTGTATATTTAAAAACGTATCTTTTGCATGAAAAATAGCTTTAATCATCTGAAATATGAGCAAATGTGTTTGAATCCACTTCAATGTAGACTTTATTTTTCTTTCGCATATCTTCAAGTATTTAATTTTCTTTTTCCTCTTTTTTCCCATATAAATTAATCTATGACTGATAAACAAATAAAGATCAACAAAATAAAATCCAATTACAAATTTTCATTTCTACAATAATTTTTTTTTCTATACCAAAATGCACTGTGATTGCACGTGTTAAATCAATTACTATAAACAATTTTTAAGTGATGAGAAAAAAAAGAACTGTAAACAGCCAATTCATCTTTTTTCAGTTGTTAAAATACCTTATTTATTTTCCGTAAATTTATTCGCTGTATCGCTGTATGTACTGATGAATATTGTCATTTCTAACATGTCTAAATATAAATCTAAATTTACACCTTAAAACTCGAAAGCAATATCGGACAATCGATTATAAGAAAATTATAAAGAATTTTTTTTGTTAATATACATACTCTACCATTCGCAACAAAAAACAAAGAAAAAAAAACAAATTATCTACAGATTCATAGGTTTTGTAAGAAAATGCCTGTTCGATG
This sequence comes from Aphidoletes aphidimyza, assembly GCA_030463065.1. Lineage (NCBI taxonomy): Eukaryota > Metazoa > Arthropoda > Insecta > Diptera > Cecidomyiidae > Aphidoletes > Aphidoletes aphidimyza. The sequence continues at coordinate 36,074,455 of CM059998.1, forward strand.
CACAATGTGAAAATATGTGCAATTTTCGTTCATTTCAATTTTTTGTGTGAAACCATGAATGAATGAATTCAATTGTTAAATACGTAATCATTTTAATTGTGTTTGTATGCTATAAAAACGTGTGGCTACAGATGATGATTGAAAAGGCTTTAGGTATTTGTACGGATGAAAAAAAAAAATGCACTCAAAATAAAATTGGAGTAAAATTCACGCCGATCGAAATTCGTTTAAACCATTTATCAAGTTATCATATAAATTTTCTCACATTTACTCGAAATTTTAGAATCGACATTTCGTGCAGTGACAAATGACAACTTTCGAATTAATTTAAATCCATTCAAATTTTATGTGCAAATTCGACTGAATTATGAATTTCAGATTAATTATATGAGTTTGAGTTTGAAAAATTGTGTGTGATACGATTTTTAGATATTTCTGGACCATACGTATATGTCATTGTTGAAAGCTTTAATTGATTATATGTGATCGTTTAATGTAATCAGTTCAGTGGCTTGAATTTTATTGGTGCTTTTGTTTATTTACTAGGTCTTTGTTGTTGTTGTTGTTGTTGATTTTTATTCTAGAACAATTGTAATATTGTAAATGCAAAGAAAAAAACGAACACGAACCTCAACAGTTTTGAAATTAGGCAGCGACCACTTGTGTGATCTGTGTGATCAATGATCATGTGTCAACCAAATTGTCCCGTTTCATTTATCTTGTACTGTTACAAGATCACTATTTGATTTTTGGTTTGGCGACAAAATATCACTGCAACAATCCAACAAATTTAATATGCTCTCTACTATGAACGAGATCTACAAATGTTTTAATATTATATATATTTTAAAAAAGAAAGCTTGTTGTCATCGATGAAATGGAAAATTGTTTTAATTGAAATTGGCGCTTTGTTCCTTGATTTTTTTTGTTTTTGTTTTTTTCTTTTTGGATTATTGATCGATTGCCATGTATTTGGCGTTATTCAAAAAAAAGTGTATTCACCATAAGTTCACTAGTGAACTTAAATTGTTGTTTTGGGATGTTGTAAGCGATGTGTATGTGTCCGTGCATGGAGCTGTTGAAATTGATGAGTTCAGCGTTATCGGATACGTGATCACCGTATATTATGTGTGGTATTTTGAAGTTTGAAAGCCTGAATCTATGATTTCTTTTCGCGTGCCAATTGGTTTGCGTTCAGGGCATTTTTTTGGGAGCACGACGCTTTTTGAATCCACTCATTTGCTTTAGCAGTTGTGAATTTTCATCGTCATTGTCCATATGAGGATCCCACAGACGTAATCTCTTCGGAATATAAATAAGGCCAATCAATGTGATTGCTAAAACGAAAACGAAATGAAACAAAGTAAATACAGAATGTAGAACAAATGTATTGTCTCAATTGCATATAACTAAGCAATCAATATTAACTGGTTCAAAAGAAGACCAACTTACAATTAAGTACACATGGGAATATTACATAAAACGTTAATGTGCTCGAACGAAAATACAACGCTTCCGTTAAGTACAAAATCATTGTAAGTGCTAATGAGCAACCGCCCATACTAACAACACTGTCGCACCCGTTAGCATCCAGATTCAGTGGCCACACCATTCCAACAACCGTGTTCGAATTACAATTAGAAAAAGAACAAACAAAAATATATCGATAAATTGATTGAAATAAGATTAACATTTAGAGAGAGAGAGAGAGAGAGAGAGAGAGAGAGAGAGAAACACATTCAATAATAATGCAATGTGACTAGTATCAAAGCATGTGAACAACTATGATAAATGAAACATTTGCACGGGAATTGATTCCAATTTCACCTCCGGCGTACAATCCATGAATTTATGTTTTGGCATGTTGACATCGTGCCAACTGTAATGACACCAATTGCCTTTGGTGCACTCAAACACTCTAAAGCGATCGTATCGTACTTACGGCTTGTAATGGATGTATAATGTACAATGAACTAAGGCAAACGCTTTTAAAATGCAGTACATTCCGATTATGCGTGATATTGTGTAGTCACCTGGAAATGAGAGACAAAAAAGAAAACAGATGAACAAACAGGTAAATACAAAGAATGGTGCGGTTGATAAGTGGATTTTCTTGAACATGAAACATTTGTCATCATCAAGACAAAAACCTTACACAAAAGACGACATCTGACAAAATTCACAGAGGCACTTTTGGATGCCAATACGAAAAAAACAACTCGTCAAGCTATATTACAACTTTTTTTAGTTGAATTACATAAATCAATTTTGATTTTATCAACGCATTTTTCAACCACAATTGTTTTACTCTGACAAAATACAAGTCATTTTTGCACTTTTTGCAGCACAAGCCCTATAGTCAAAATTGAAGTGAAGTTCAAAATATTGGATCGTTCTCTCTCTCAATTACATTTTCAACTGACTTGATGCGGCAATGGTACCTCATCAAGATTGTATGAAAGTTTTTGTGCAAAATACACTAATAATGACTTTGACACGTATAATATTAACTTCTAAATTGCAGTTTCAATGACAAAATATGGTTTAGTTCACACCAGTGTTATCAGAGTCCAAGGGCCATCCCCATGTTGTTTATATTATATGCGGCTCTTTGAATACGTTTGACAATGACGCCATCTTAAGCTGAATTTCTCGGTGGTATTGAAATACACAGTGAGCCAAATCCATGAAGAATGCGATATTGAATGCGAATTATTGTTAACATTTAAATTTTCGTCGATTTGAGGTTTTTTTTTTTTTTAAACAATATCGTTATCACTGATAACTTATCAGCCGTCCGAGTCTGAAGCCCGACCCGAACAATTTTCGGTCGGACTTCGGACACAATTCTTGGATCCGATTTGGAACACTGGTTCGTACACACGGCTAAAAAGTTTTGTCCCAGCCTCGAAAAATGTTTGTCCCAGCCTTGAATTTTTTTTGTCCCAGCTTCGAAATAGTTTTGTAAAAAACGCACCAGTGACATTATTTCATGCAACCATAATTCAGTTACCCGATAAAACATAATCAGATCGATGCAAAATGGGTTATATGAAATTGAGAAAGGTATTGAAATTGGGAGCTCACATTTCAATACCAAATTCAATCTGCTGATTTCACTTCAAGAAGGAGGAAAACCACTGAAATGCAACGTTCGGATAAAATGCGATAACTTGTATGTTTCCAATTCATTTATTATACGTGACCGAACAGAACTTGGATGAAAATCTGCATAACAAATGCATGTGGGAAAAGTTCAAGGGGCAGATGATTTAAAATGTAATATCTATTTTGCCTCTTAATGTAGAGTAATGCCCCTCAATATTCAAATTTCAAGTCATTTCAATTTTCGAGAACGGCACTAGTTCATGTCACCGTCCGAAGTAGTGACAGCTGGGCAACGCAAGCAAGGGAGACATTCTCACATTGTGCCAAAAATGGCACAAAGGCAGCGGATCCCAACTGAAACTACAGCGCGGCAATCAGTGTTTATTGGGCATTGCTGTATGCATTACAGGCATTACAGGCATAAGGGCATTGCAAATAGATTTTGAAGCATCACTTTGCCCCCTGGAAAAATTACATGTAGGCATCGATTTAATAGAGAGAATTCAAAACTGATACATAGGCAGCGGGGCCAATGGCATCATATTACTACATAGCTGAAGAAAAATGATTGAATATTAATCCTTGTGGTTCGTCGCATTCTGATAAATCACGTATTCAATAAAAGAAACAGGGAGAGATAGTTTATTGTAGCGTTAACTTACCCGCAATGTATTGTGAATCGGATGGATCGCCTAAAAAACTGCGCTTTTCGATGTAGCTACGAAATGCGGTGCCCAAATCCATAAATGCCACAAATGCTATCCATCCACGAAAGGCATATAGCAATTTACGTTCCATGTTTTTTTCTGTCTATTCAATTTGGATTGTTCGCTGTAACTTGTCCGTCAATATCTAATTTAACATTAGATTGATTGAGAGATTTTTGTCGCCAATCAGCAACCGCAGGAAATGATATCTGTAAATTCGAAAGGAAAATGAAAATGTTCACGAAAGTAAGCACATGAAACGGAGCACACTAAAAGTTCTCGTCGATTTAAAAACATGCGGGTACAAGTTTGTTCTCGTTTATTTAACGAATTACTCATGGTGAGGAATATTTTCTGTAAAACTCATGCACGAATGATTCGATCGTACAATGTATGAACAATTGTGCGGCTATTTTACGAAAGTATATTTTCATTGGTTCGACTCATTTGGTTGTCGAATGGCTTTCAAATTCAATATGTGGTTTTTGCATTTGAAAATTGTTCTATGTATGCCAAACGGGCATGTTCATCATTCACAAATATACATTCAATGTGATAGTTCCCGTGTTCCTGTATAACGTATTGGCTACGTTGTCATTTAAATGGAATATGCTGCGCTCCATGGTCTAAATCAATCATATGCTGGCAACAAATTAGTTTGATCAAGATGGCATCGCATTTAAATCGTCACACGATGCATTGGAAAATAAACATGCAAATTTTGAAGCCATAAATTGGTTGGGTATTCGAATCATTTTATGAACATGAAATGCATTTTATCGCTTGCCCCATATGGTACACTGTAATATTGAGATGAAGCCGGTCCAGCAAATAGTAAGAACGAGCGAAAACAAAGAAACGTATATACAAATATACGTACTCTGGTTATAGTACAGCAACTGTGGAAAATGACAGACAATGTGTTCAGTTCAATGCAGTACCTTTTTTGGGAAAAATTTCGATGTAAAAAAGCATCCGTTGGGAACTTATTCATTGGAATGAGAAGAAGCAATCCAACAAATTGCCGAATAAACAAAACAAACAAAACTAAAAACCACACAAAATGAATGGAGTCGACAAAAACTCCTGCCAAGTAAATGAAGACACCGAGACACTGGGCGGAAACGCACCATGCATTTTGGATTCGATCCAACTGCCAATCGTTTTGTAATTATGGACGTGGCATTTAGTCATTTTCAAGCGAATTTAACATTCGGTAAGAAGAAATTAGCTTTTAATGCATTCAATATAATGCAATGAATAAACCACGTGTCATGTGTCGATTCGAGCAAAACCCTTGACCATTTTTGCATGCAACGATCTGGAGATGCTGCATGCAAACATGAATGTGTTTGGTTCCAACGTTCTTTGCATAAGCCAACAAAATTCAATTTGCTGATCTGTCGAATTTTCATTCAATAGCTAACCACTTTACATCTGTTTCTGATTTGTGGCTGCACAACGACATATTCTTCGTCTTTTGGCTAGACACCGAAGAAAGAAAGCACATACACCAAAAATGCATTGCATTGCAGCCATAATCGAATCATTTGGTAGTCCTCATGAATTCAATAGCGAATAAGCTTTTTGTCGGCTATTTGGGGGAAGCATGTTATTGCATTCTTCTCGCAGTTTCCATTTCAATTTCAATTCATCGAATTTTCGGCTACTTTCAACAAAAACTCAAACTGTTCAAATTGGATTTTATTTGCTTTTGTGTGAAAATCTGAAAATAGATAAGAATAAAATCACAAGTTGCTGTAAATCAGTGAACATCGATTCAAATGCAAATTTTAAGCCATGAATACTGGCATCACATTTAATAAAATCCCACAGAATCACTGTGAACCGACTTTTGCCGACTTCACTTTCTTGCCAACAAACAAAAACATTTCAAAGCCAGTACACTCGATTTCAATGATAGCAATTTCTTTCAAAAAAAGTTGTTACACATATACTCTGATACGCATTGTTATGTCAATTGTATGGATTTCAATTTTCGCAAATGAACAAAGTACATCATCAGTCATCGGAACACGCGGTTCGATGTCACGTCATCGCACATAATCTAATTCAACAGCATTTCTTAGTGTGATACATGGTGAAATAATAGTGTAGAGATATTAAGAGCCTATATGAATATATGACAATAAAATTGTCGCAAAATAATTCTTATGCAAAGTATAAGTTCTTTGACACTTTCCAAGCGGATCTGAAACATCTACTATATAGTTATTCTAATAAAGCACCACGAATGCTGGTGAAATCGAACAATAAACGAAGTAAAAAGCCCAAACTTGTGTTTACTGACTACGAAATTAGTATTACTACTTACTTGGTATTAGTATTTACTAACCATGGTAGACAAATTTAGTACTTCGTTAATATAAAATTAATAAACTAAATAAATCAAGTGTTGATAAACAATTACTTATATAATTTGTTTTTTTTTAATTTTAGAATTATGTTCTAAAAATAGTCTCATATTTTCTTAATTAGTACTTTTAGTCTTGATATGTACTTGAAATACTGTACTTGATGGTCCACAGACTCATGAACGCATAACGAATTTCAATTACGTGATTGAGACACACAAAAAAAAGCCGCCGGACTTTTCATAAGCTTTCGAACGGGACTAGTCGCAGGTCTGCATTGTACCGCGTGTTGTACAGTGTAATTAAATAACTTATCTGATTTATGCATATTCAAGAGCATCCTTTGTGACGCCGATGTTAACATTTCTGGTGTCTAGATCCATCGTTGTGATTCACACAACGAGTTGTGAAAAATGTGGATATTGCATAAGTTGGCGTTTGTTCTTTGCTCCGGCCTGATATATCAGCGTCGAACATTTTGTATAACATTTCGATACATTTCACATAATCTAGCCAACGATCGTTGAGTTGGTTTGTGTGTGTGTGTGTGTGTGTGTGTCGAGTGTCATTGCGACTTTATTAAATTCTTATTAAGGGTTGAAATATTGGTAATTTATGGTTGGCATGCTTTTCATCATGCACAAGCACACTCGCTGCATCTCCAATATATGAGATTGCATTCAAATGGGAAGCACTGCATTGTTGAAATGAGCACTTTATGTTGAATAATAATGTGAGAATATGCAGATTGCAGATTGTAGATTATGTTCGTACCTTAGACCGAAATGAAATTAAATTTGAAGAACGAAAATGATGGCGCGACAGTGCAATCATTTGTGATTAAATCAACAACAAATGACAGCCGATACGAATGCAAATTGTCAAATAACTGGTGCCAAACCGTATTTGATTCGATCGAAAATGAAATGAAATGCCATAACATTTGCATACACTGTATCCAGTGTCCACTGTGATTGTGTCCTGAGCTATTTATTAAATTGAATATAATTTGTATGTTTATTCTTGTCGCTCAAAATGTATGGATTTCATCCATAATTATCTCATTTTTATCATTGAACTGTCGGCTTTAGACTTATGTGCCACTTGTTAATCGAATGAACATTTTCATTAATCATAAATTTGCGAAAAAGGGAAAAACAATTATCTGTACTTTGACATGGAGTGACATTTTTGTTGTTGTGATATGCGTGCAAGTGCACCAATTCGGTCAAATCATTTTTACATTTTACATGAGATCGCGTGCATTTGAATCGGAACTTGAATATTAAAGCTGAATATTAATTTCGTATTCGAGCTGAGCTATGAATTTTGAAGCGGTGTAAGAACTTCCAGTCGACAGAGTATATACATTAAAGTTTGACGACAACAACAACGAGCTTGAAATATAACATAATTTAAAATAAATAAAGACTGCTGTTTAGACTTTTGGAATAAGGACAGAGTATTCGATCCAACAAATTTATTAGCTTAAATATTTTTATGCAATAAATTTATCTAACAAATCCAAATTTGGGAACCACATTCTAAAAGACTCAGAGTGACTATCACTGGAATCCATTGTTTTATTTGGATTTATTAGATAAATTTATCGGATGGCCACTCAATTTTGATGAGATGTCGAAAATTGATGTATTTTTTTTTCGGCGGAAGATTTTTCATGATATCGGGGCACAAACATTTGAATTACACAAAATTTATGACTGTACGATACGAATCAACTATAAATATGCCAAACACCTGAATAATTTATTAGTTTGGCATGTTGAAATGACATGTTTTTTTTTTCAATATTTCGGTTGTCAAAATGAAAATGAACATGAAAAGAAATGAAACTCATCAAATAAATTTAATCTCAAAGGCGGAATTATCTTTCGTGTTTGTAAATGTATTTCTAGCATCACAATCAAAGAAGATATCTAAATAACTATCCTGCCAACGTTTTTTTCGAATCAAATTTTTTATTGTATGGAATAGAAATGGATCAAATAGCCGGAAAAGCACATGCAGAGTGTTTGATATCTCAGTTGTATGTTATACGGTATTATTCGATAAAAATAACCAAGCCAAACATTTTATTGTATCTGGCACGTAAACTGCAACTAAGCATACATAACAATGGGTTCTAGTAAGAAAAAGCCGTTATCTCAAGTGAGACACAGCGATTTTATAATAAGTTTGTAAGCTTCGAGATGTAACAAAAGATAAGCTTAATGTAAAAAGACACAACAAAGCTCATTGAAGTTCATTGAACTCCAGAGTGACACAAACGGAACTATGGCCAAATCACACCAAAAGAATAAATGATGCTGAAATTGTTCATTAAATTTTTTTTTATTCCATCAAATTGGTTTCAAACAAATTTGTTGCCAAATTGTTGGTTATCTTTGTTATTTGAAATTCGTGTGACTTGATTTAACAAATGACTTTTAATTTGAATGATTGTATCGAATTTGAACTCGTTTTCGATTAGTCAGTAGATAAATTCCGGAAAAAAATTATTATGAATGCGATGTATTCACAGGAAAATTATTATCGTCCAATCATAGTTTGCGATGGAAACCACTAAAATGTTTCCGGTGTATTGTGTATGAACAACAACAACAAAAAAAAAAGAACCAAAAGAGAAGATACAACTATCGAAGACATACAATTCGAAGGGTTTCGAGTGCATTTTTCGTGCAATGTGAAAATTGAAACAAACGCGATCACCGCTACTGATTTTCCAGAAGAGTGAATGAGCTCCAGCGAGTGCTGTGTATGAGAGTGTGTTGTTATGAAAATGCCGCATTATGCTTTTCTGTTTACATGCCGTCGCTTTTTTCTCTCTCTCTCTCTCTCTCTATACGTTTTGTTGTTGTTGTTATTTTTCATTTATCTTGTTTTCGCGTGTGTTTCACTAAAACTCTCTTGCACGCTATCGCGTTTCTTCAGGATTTGTCGTTTTTTGTTTTGTTTTGTACCTTTTGTTATCCTTGATTTATGAAGTTTTTTCTTTGTAGTTCACAACTACGAAAAAAAACACACATTTTTATTCGATCAAAATTGTAGTAAGTTCATCGTTTTCATTGGGTTTGTTCAATGTTCGGCGAATTTGCAATGCCTTCATTTTTCCACCCTTTTTGGATGATAATAATCAAACGATATAAATTCAGTAAATGTTTGTGTGAGAATTTGTGTAGAAAAAGGGGCCGAAAAATATTTACTATCGCTTTAATAATAAATCAAACGAGAACGCATAGAAACCACAGCGAATAATGAAGTTTAATTCACTTGAATTGTATGAAAAGCCAATCGAATATATAAATTAACCGCAATATATTCGCGCATTGCCGGCAAATATACGGCCAATTCAGAAAATCTATCTCTATTTTATAATTATTATTTGTACTTGCCTTCGGTGTTGCCGAAAAGGTTGTGCAGGCGAATACACCACACCGCAGCGAAATACTGACAATGACCACTAAATGCTCAATGGGCGCATATGAGAGATGATATCGCAGCACTTGTGTCGTAAACCACCAGTGTCAGTGTTTTGTTGTTGTTGTTGTTGTTTTGAATGTATGCAAATGAACTATTCAGTCTACGATTCGATTTAATTCGTGCAAGTTGGCTAGCACGTTGCGTTCTGCATTACTCCCTGCTATCACTTTGTCTATTTCTTCACGAGCCACATGCACAACTCCAAGTTGATTCACATGAAATACGCATTAAATTACAATTACGGAAGGAAAATGCGAAACGAATTAAAAGCGAAACACGTTCAACAAATGAAACACGAGCAATCAATGTTGACCAAAAAAAAAAGAAGAAGAGAAATGAACAGCAGCAAAACCAACGAATTTCATACAATAGTACGAATTTAAGGAATTTCCCTCCCTTTGAAAGCCAATAACAGTGCTACCATTCAAACACAACAATTTACCGAATAATTTCCGATATTTTCAGTCTTTTTTCACATGACACAAAACAGAAAATGAACCGTTTTTGTTCTATATCACAAACGAAATTTGGTCAACAAATGTAATTTGGTTTTCAGGTTTTAAATTAGACCAATTCTTTTTGTTTCAATTTTTCTTTTTAACAAACAGTGTTTTTTTTTTAAATTAAAATAATCTGTCAAATGATTGTATTGTTTTGAAGCAAACGATTTTAAAAATGTATTTCAATCGATTTTCAACGAAATGTCTTCAATGCAAAGTGAAATGCAAACAACAACAAAATTCGGTAAATTTATTAATAAACAATGCTTAAATGTGAGAGAGGAAAATAGTTTTGTGAGATGTGTTGTTTGTTGCGGTTTTAATCGTGTGTGCTTCGCAACGATATGTCTGCGTTTAGAATAATGACACAACTGACTGGCCACCGAGTGTAATATGTGAAACAGTGAAATGCATGGCATGGCATCGCGACGCGTCGACGCACAAAACTATCTCGAATGGTACGGCACATCCATTTGCCTTTGTCACACACACACACACATACTACCGAATCCATTCGTAAAGGAGAGAATGCGCGCAATGGCTAAATGCCATGTTTCGTAAATGTTTTCTATATTTATATTGGAAAATTGGCAAACAACAACCGTCTCTACTTTAAATGACAGAGACAACCACTGGATCTGCGGTCGACTGTCTCTTACATTGAAACGCAACAGTAGCACTCGTGCTTCAGTTCAACTGAACATGAAACATAATCGCATCGCTTTCACACGTTCAAGTCATTCATTTCCGAAACAGGTTAATGTATGAACGTGTACATTTTTATGTGTCAGAAATAAAAAAAAAAAAAAAATGAAATGTTCACCAAAACAATTACGTTTAAGAAAAAATTAAATTCATATTAATAAGATGGTGTTTAAATTATGGCTAAATAAAATTATTTTATAGTTGATCTTTACTATTTATGGCAAATGGAAAAGCTTAAAACTGTTTTATTGTTTCCGTTTTTGTTTTTGTTTTAAATTGCACTAATTTTACGGTGCACGGAATAGGAATAACACTAGAATTAGCGTCACATAACGGGCCATAGGATTCAAATGCAATTGCCGGTGGTGAACAGGAACGCTAATGTTCTGCAATGATCTTAAATGTGTTATTATTGCTGTAATAAGAGTAATTAATTTACATGAGGTTTACTGTAAAAGGCCCTACAAAATTGCTCATTCGATATCAATCACGCAATCAGATAAACGCTTTCTTTGTTTTGTTTTTTTTTCTGCTATGCTTTGCTTTGCTTTCCCCTTTTGAAATAGCCAGGTGAAGTAGAATTACCCACCAGATTTACTTTTCAAAGTAAAGCTCTAGCCCAAGAAAGAACAGTTCGGGAGTCATTCTACTCTGATAAACATTTACAAGCTGTTCAAATTAAAGTTGTAGTGAAATGTAGTTTCACTATAAGATTTTATGTTCAATTGAACAATTTGTGGAATTTTCTCTCTATGGAATTTGATGACCGTTTGAAAATGATCAATTCTATTAAATTGAATGAAAGAAAATTCAAATGCATTTTTATTGTTTTTTTCTTTTAAAACAATGAAACAATTTTGTCATTTTAATTTATACTAAATTTTACATGAATTCAATATAGTTTTGGCTAAACAAAAGCCCTTTTATGGTTAGCCTTTAAAGTTTGCGGTAAATTGAAAAAAAAGATTGGCACTTAAAAACGTTTTATTTCTTCAGTTAATTTTGTTGCACTCACCGCAACCTAAATGATATTTAAAATGTAAAATCATTGGATATATTGGAGGCATACAGTTCTATATGAATGTTAGAATTGATGTTCTTCTTCTTTGAAAAATGCCACACGCAGCCCAATATTAGTAAATATATTCATTAAATATCAATCACGCAATCAGATAGACTCGGGAACATGACTTTCTTTGCTTTTCCCGATTGAAACAACCACGTCGAATCATTTTCAGCTGACAAAATCATCTTAAGTATGCAATTGCCACATTCTTCTGGACTGCAATATTCGACAACACAATTGAATTAATTATGGATTTTAGCCAAGGGGCGAACAACTACCAATACTACTAAACAAACGTCAAAAGTACCGACAAGTACTGAATCAATATCTGCACATACCGATGTGCGAGATGCGATTCTGTCGATTCTCTCTATCTATTCAGTTTCGCATGCCTTCTAGTTGCGCATCAGTAGATGCAGATTCTGTTTCAGTACTATCCGGTACTTTTGACGTTTGTTTAGTAGTATTGGTAGTCATTTGCCCCTCGATTTTAGCTCAATATATTGAATATTTTGATTGATACCTTTGACAAGGCATATTTGTATCTTCTGGTTTAAGGTGTAAAAGATCCTGCAAACGATCGACCATTGGGGTTGCAGTTCGTCCAGGACATATATTTACAAATCGCAGTCCATACTTTTTCACATAGTCTCGATCCTTAAATTCAAAAAATAAAAAAATTGGAAAAAAAAAACTGAACACATCGAATGATGTTCAAATTAACTTACAGCCATTGATCTAGTGAATGCAACCACCGCAAATTTTGATGCACGATAAATAGCAGCAGATCCCTTCGCCTCGAGACCACCCACCGACGCAATATTCACGATAATTCGATCATGTACACTATTTTGCTTGGCAATGAAGTTAACCGCCACTTGACACATATTCATGACGCCCAACTGATTGATGAATATAATATCAATAGTCATAGTTCATATTTGATATATACACTAATAATAACACTTACCACATTCACTTTCAGGCACAGTTCAGGCTGTGCTTCATCTAAAACTCCAGCTCCATTCACTAAAATATCAAAGTCTCCAAACTCATCGAAAATAGCTTGAAATGCTTTTTCAACTGAAGTAACATCAGTAACATCCACTGCTTGAAAAATTATTTTACAAGATTCATAGCTGTTTTGTAGAGTTGCTAATTTGCTATCATTTTTGGTGACATCCACAATCACTAAATTCTTAGTCGATTTTATTTAAAAAAAAAAAAAAAAAGACCAAAATCAGAACCGAATCGGTTAACTTACTAAAAATCAACATACCGAGAGGCCACTTTGGAGCAAACATTTGGCAGTTGCAAAACCAATTCCACCCAAACCGCCAGTTATTATTGCTGTTTTTCCTTTCAAAGCCATCATTTGAACAAAGTGTTTGTGTAACGTGTCAACAAAAGAAAAAAATGGAGCACAGAGAACTGAGAATCGATCTGGCGAAAATACTATTAAATTAAAACGATCGATTGAAATGATTTATATAAGACTGGTAATTTATTAACTACTGCACATTTTTATTCAAAACGCAATCAAAATCACAGATTAGACTAAATGAATTCAATTAAAACATATTCAAGATCACTTTAAAACTACCGGTTTTAAATAATTACAGGGGAATTTTCTACTGGTTTATATGCGTTTGCGAAATGACCCAATATCATTATTAACTGATAATAATATCGTATATTGATCTCAATGATTGTTTCCATAGATTAGCATGTCTCCAGTAGGTGTATAAATGCCATAATTGAATGGATACTAAACTGATACAAAAACTAGGTATCAGATTACTAAACAAATAATCATGCGTCAGTATATAAATTACTTGTAATCCGCACCAATTACGTACGTGAGCAATTTCTGGAAAGTTACCATGGCAAACATACATGAAATACACAATCAAATTATTTGCATTTGCTTGAGATTGCGAGTGCATTGCAAGTTCCTGAACTAAAATCTGCGTATAAATAAATGCGAATGACTTTTCCTGCTGAGATTAATTTATTTCAAGTAAAGACATTTAAAGAAAGTTTTAACTAATACTTTAGTGCAAAATCATGCATTGTTTATGACTGAAGCTCTTGGATGGCGGAGAGGAATCCGAGGAAAATCAACAGTTCCATCACAGTGTCCCGAAATCGATTTGGAAATTCCCCGAAACCTCAGAAATTGGAATCGATTTTTCGCATACATTGAACACTTCGGAAGTTTGAATCCAAATTCAAATATTTTTTTAGTCCATTGAGCTCAAATCAAACCTAGATTTACCAAGGCCGTTGTATTACAATCCATTGACTGAAAATGAAAATAACGCGTTAGCCGCGTCCCAAAATTGATACCAGTAATTTTGTGTACCCTTTTTTCGCTTGCGGTACGAGCAGCTGCCCAAAATTTCTTAGTTTTACCACCTCACTAACTTCCGCGAGTTTCGGCAAAATCGATTCATTCAATGTACATACGAACAAACATACGCCGCTCCTTTTCATCATTATTGTGGAGGTGGGGATAAAATTTTGATAATGTCATAACTTTGGACCGAGTCAACCGATTCTGATGATATGGGTATCGTTAGATTTGTATTCGGAATTAAAATCGAACTGATGCGTATTACAAGATATTAAGATGAATTTTTGACCCTTAAGCGTCAAATCTCAAGTTTTTATACTTTTTTCGCTTCTACTGTCCAAGATCATCCCAATGATACTCAGCTCATTTTGATCGGTAATATGGTTTAAAAATTAAAATGGAAATTTCGTGTATATATAGGGTTGTGGCATTGCGCTAATATGCAAGAGCATAATAGTTGCTTGCGTCACTCGCGTGGATCACCGTCCACAGTGATAACTTCAGGACAAACGTAGGGAAACAACTGTTACTAGTAATATTATTAACTTATGGTCAAAAGTATTCAATCTCCTAGAACCCTCCATCAGAAATCAACAAACAATTAAAAGATTTGAAAATGAACTAAAACTTGATCACTTACACACGACAATTGAAATAAATCACATTTGAAAGTAAATATTAAAAATATATTGTGATACGATGCTGCAAGCCGCTAGTCGGTAATTTATTTCATAATCAAAATTCTACATGTGCTAAAATGTTTATTGCATCAACAAACTAAATGAATGGATGAGAGTATACTACTCGAGAGAAGCGAGCTTTCTTGTTTTTGTATTGAATACGTTTTTTTTTTTTTTTTTGAAAAATAATCGTTACTGTGGAAGATTTATCAGTAGATGGCAAAATATTAATTTTATTGAAGGTAATTAGAGAACAGTAAAATGAATTTACTAGCTATTTATGCGTATACATCTATTGTGAAAAAAAAATGACTGCCAGCCAGTTCGACAACGACGCCACCTCAAGGTGAATTTCCCAGTGCTATTGAAATACACAGTGAACGAAATCCAACATTTGAATCTTGAATATCATTCAGTCCTACTAGGTCAAACGGTTCTTTTCCTATCAGGGCATAGAGTGATCCCAGTGCTATGAATGAAGTACATTGTACTATTTGGATTTGTAACATAAATCCATGTTATAAATACATCAATGTTATTAAATTTATTCGATACTATGCTCTGATTTTTATCAACAGGTGCGAAACACGTTTCCTGAACAAATATTTCTAAAAATACACATTGATCTATTTAGAAGTTTAAAATTCAAACTTATCTACTAAGTTAAAACCGGCCAGTAGCGGAAACATCGGGAAATGAAACACATCTACAAAAAAGTGATGTTCAAAAGCATATGTCCAAATCCATTTTTTTTTTGTAATGAGTTTCCATAGAGATTCCACCATTGTGTTAAGAGCTTTCTGATGTTAATGATGAGCAGTAGGTAGTCATCGTCACCTCTGTCAATTGCCCATTATCACTTAACCAAATCGAACCATTTGCAGCAGATCCAATCAATTTAATAATATGCTCAGCCACTTGCTCTGAACTAAATGCGATAACGAAATAAAGCGAAGGAAACATTTTAATCAACACCTGTAGACATGATATTTACTCAAAATTGATAAAAGCAATTTTGATATTTCAATAATTATTATTATCTTGATATTTCTGTGTAATTAAACTTAAAATACCTTTGTTTTGGTGTGGAACGGAAAGCTTCAAGTGCGTCATTTTCATTGGGTGAAATCATATTTCCCAAAAACTGTTTAGCAAATGTGGTTGTTGTGGCTCCCGGACAGAGGACAATAATTTTAACTCCATTTAAAGCATAGTAGCTTTCGTGCTAAAATTTCAAAAAAAAATGTTAATGGTGAATAGGAAAAATTTGCTTAATAAATCCAGAGTTTAAGAATATATTACGCTGTAAGCCCTTGAAAATCCCACAATTGCATGTTTTGAGGCTGTATAAACTGGCAACAGATGCAGGGGATCCAAGCCAACTAACGATGCGATATTGATTATAACAGCATCGTTTCGACCATTTCGCTTTTCCTTATTCATCAACTGAATTCCAAACATTGTTGAATAAATGAGACCAAACTAGGAGCGAACCGGTGATTTATTTTGCAGAGCTCAAAATATTACGCGGTGAAAAATCAAAACTAAAATGCTCACCACATTCACTTTGAATGTTAGTTCGATATTTTTATCATTGAAAATGCCTGCGGCGTTGATGAGAATATCGACACTTCGGAATATGCTTGCGATCGAATTGAATGTGGCCTGTAGTTCGTCTTTGATTGATATATCACACTGAAAAAATATGACTTGTGTGTCATGATTGTGCATTTTTAGATCATCCAGTAAATCCGTTGGCATCGGTTGAATGTCAACAATAGCTAAATTCTGAACGGGAATCGATTTTACAAAAAATAAACAAAACTTTCGATTAAGTGCCAATTTCGAATAGTTGACAATGCATGCGAAAGTTTTCCGTCAAACATAAATAACCTACGGTAATCTGATTTTCCAATAGTTGACGACAAATCTGCACACCCATTCCTCCTGCACCTCCAACAACGATGCATGATGCGTCCTAAAATGGTAGAAAAAATGAAAACCATTTGCTCTATAAATGTCTCTGGCAAAACAAGAATCCGATGAGTGAAATTTATGTACTTTCATTTTTCGTTTCTTCTTCTTTATTGTTGTTGTTGCTTGTTTTAAACGTTTGACTGTTCGATCTGCGTATCTCTTATGTGCACTGTGGGTATGTGTGTTTTTTTTTTCTTCTTTTAAATTTGCTCTCGTCTCTCTTAAAAGTCTATGCTGACTTTCGCGTTCTTTTACCGTCTACAGCATTTTTATCATTATGCAGCAGCTGAAGTGATAGCTCTCGCGTAATGCGAATCGTAAATGAAGAAACGGGCCAAGCGTCTAATCGTAAATGGAAGACGACAAGCACAAAATTAATAAAACATTTTCCACCTCAACAAATAAGTATTATTTATACATGAGTTACCTCGAAACAGTGTACAAAAAGACAATTCAAACTTGTCTACGACGATACGTCGTGGAAATCGCTAAATTCATACAACTAGATAAAACAAAACAAACAGCAAAAACGATCGATTCGAATCCGATTAAGAATTCAATCAATTTGAATGATCGGCAATGATGTTGTTTCGACTTATATATGCGAAATCAACACGGAAAAACTGGTTTCGCCTTCAATCGAACATCGAGTGATTTGAATCTCTTTCTCTTTCTCTCATTCTCACTGCTGCATTACATGCATTTCGTTCAATAGTAATTTACGATCCACCAAAATGCAATGACAGCAAAATATATCGATCGTGCGTTGTAATGTGATATCATTGAAAAATTGATAAGGCTATAAATGTAAAATGGTTTCGATTCGATTCAGACAGTGATGCGAATGATTGAATTGTACGAATCGAATCAATTTATGTGAAATTTTCCATCGATGAAAAAAGACTGAAGTCGAAGACGCGATGATAATAGACCAAGAAAATTCAATTTTTGTGGTGGGACATTCGAAATGGATGGCAGTAAATGATTTAGCGGCCGGCCGCACACTTTTAATTATACTCGTCACGCTCGTGAAATTAGTTAAAAATTCAACACATAACAGCGTGTGTACCTTAAGTTACACTTGAAGCAGTCAAGTCTCTCTCTCTTTCTCTCTCTCTCTATTTTTTAAATGATCGAAATTCAATATAAAGATGATCAATCTTTCTAGGAGGGAATGACGGTGTCTTAGCTGCCCTTCAAAAGGCATAAATTGGATTTGGTTTATAAGTTTCCAGCTTACTTGGTGCTAACCTGTTACCACGCTCGATTTTTCCTCACATGGTACCTCTCATGTGATTCGATTTCATTTCAAAATAACCACAGAATTCATCTCCAATTCCTTGCTGTCACTAAAGCCACAAAATAGCGATCATTCAGTGTGACTGAACTAAACATCGGCTCGATGTTGAAATGTTGATATGTATATTAAATTTCGTAATGGCTATAAATTATGGAGCTATGCAAGTGCAAATTGCCAACGATTTCAGCTATCATCTAAATGTAAAGAACAAAAATTGCCATAAATGTTCGCAATGATTGACTAAACGTGTGCACATTTCAAATGGGAAAAACTGGTTGCAATGCATTAAACAGTGTTTTCAAATGCCTTTATTGTTGTCGCATGTTAAATTTCGATTCCCATCAATTTGACTGTTCTGTTGACGATTTATCGAAATACCGCTATTAATGTAATATAAAATGCACCGCATTCATCATCACTGTGTGTGTGTGTGTGTGTGTTTTGGTATGAAAATTGTTTGTGTGCTGTATGCGTGTTAAGCGCTCATAATCGTTTGCTGCTCGTTATTCGTTTGTTCATTTCTGCAGTTGCTTGGATCTGTCTCTTTCGTACATTCTTGCACATGGTTAGTGTTTGCTCTTTGATTTTGTCTCATCGTGTTGAAAACATTTTTCTCCCGCTAACGCTGCACACTTTGGTTATAGTTGATTCGCATGAGATTTGTTGTCTCCCTCACTCTCTCACTCTTTCTTTATCTGGCTTACTCGTTTACTCTCTTTCGTTTGGTAATATATGGTTTTTGTTTGTAGTGTGACGTGCTCTCGTAACTTGCGTAGCTACGCGGATGATGTGCCTCTAATTCGAGTGTGTGTGCTCTGTTTACTTGTACCGTATGGAATCGCAAATGAAATGGAAGCCCATAGTATACTGCGAGGGAAAGACGGTGAACAGAAGCAGCGAAAACATATCTGCTATCAGTACGCTTGATTCGATTCAATCGTCAACAACAAAACATTTTTAAACCGCCAAACTGATTCCGTTGAAAACATTCAAAAAAAATCTTTTCATTAAGCGCATTAGTGGTTTTTTTTTCCATTTAAGCAATTGAAGCATCGTTATTTTTTTTTAAGGTTTAATTAAGACGAGAGCAAGAAAATATTGTCTCTTGAACGAGAAAAACTTCAAACAAAAAAAAATTGTGCGTTTGTGAAAAGTTTTTTTTTCTTCTTAAATTAATTTTTGTGAAATTTGATGCGTTGCAGTGAGCCGTCGTGCGTGACTTTAAGTTGCTAAAATATATATGAAAAAAAAAGAAAGAGAGAAAGAAAACTTGTAATTGAAATCCATATATTTATCCATAATAAATCGTTTGCAATCTGTGAATCGTTTGATATAAAAGGTAAACAAATATAAATTGAAGTAAATGGAATATAGGCAAAATAAGAGCATGAGAAGCAGAAACAACAACATACAATTTTTTTTTCAGAGAATAACAATGGTTGAAGTTCGATCGAAAGTGTGTGCGCAATTATGCGATAGCAAATTCGAGTAATTGAAATCCAACGATTGATGATTTCGATTAATAGAGAAACAGATAGAGAGAGCGAGATAGAGAGAGAGAGAGAAAACAAGTAAATCAAATGAAAATGAGCGCTGAACCAAAGAGTTCAAATATATCGAATTTAAAAGAGTTTTAAAAAAACGCCATTCTTATCAATCACCGTTTCAAACGAGTGCCTATATATTTAGATTATTTTACTCTCGAATATGTTTCATAGTAGCTATCATAGTAGCTAAGTGTTTTATGCTATGTTCTTTTGTGTGTTCAAAACGAGAAATGACATCATTTGAATGGAGTGATATGTGAATATTTGTTATTTTGTTTTCATTAGTCCAACGGTACAACTATAGAAGAGTGACCTAATCGTAGCCACTGCAAAAGTTTAATTAATATGAATTCAAGGAAAAATGGGGAAGTTTTATCTCATCCTTCACTTAACATCGAAGGTCATTTCAAGTGACAGAACGAAAAGCATAACAATGTTGACAAACACCCAAAAATAAGATGCATCGAAGGAAAAGTCGCAAAAATAAAGAGAATAAACTCCGCACAAAAATACACAACACAGAAAAAATTGTGTGCAGATGATGTCATTGGGACGGAAGGAAGGGAAAACAAGTAGTGCTTCAAACATTCAAATGAGTAAGGGAACAGGGCGAAATAGAAGGACAAGGATGGAGTATTGCAATGTTATCTGGAATAAAACGGGATACAATTTATTATGATTCATATTATCGATTACTTTCACAAAAACAGCAGTGGCTCTGTGCAATGTGTGAAATGCTTTTGGCATGCGCATGAATATCGCGTTCCCTTTTTTTTCATGTGCTTCGTTTTTTCCGTCACATATTTCCCACCGAAAAGGGCACTTTGACATGTGAAGCTGCATGGTTGTTTGCAAACCAGTGGTATTTGGAGAGTTCAGAGGCATCGTCATCGATTTTGAAATCTACAACAAAACCATCACATATTAAATGACTCTCACACCGTATGATATTGTGCAATTGTGCATACCAAGACCCAACCAATGCTGGATGCCATTTAATATTCGCTGGAGAAGTAAATATATAATATTCACACGTTTGAATATGTCAAACACGCAACTGCTTGACCAAGTTTTACTTCCGCACCCGATCACATTTTCACATGATATGAATTTCACCGCTCGGTTCGTCGCATTTTCGTGTGAACTTCAGCAATTCATTTGGCCACTACACTTTACTTTCACTTGCGTCAAAAGGATGTTTTTCATTAGTGAAAATGACTTACTGATTTAGTTATTCGCCTCGAAACAAATATTAAATGCAAATTTATTCGTTCATTATTTTAGACCTTTTCTGCGACGTTTTTTCTCCTTATTTTAGCCGTAAATGTATAGTTTGGATTTGGAGCATTCCGTGGATACAGCAAACCCATTTCTACATCGATAACATGGCACACAATTATGTATTAATGGGGCATCGTGATAACGTGCGTGTGAGCCCGTAGTTAATTTTTTGTTTTCATCAAAGACTCGTACACTTGTTTTTCGTTGTGAACATACATTTCTTTGGGATATTTGCTGAAGGTGTATTCGCACTGGTTTTTGCAGCACGAAAGTGGTTGACTTCTAAGTTAGAAGTTCTAACCCAAATGCATATCATTTTCAAACAGTATTAATTTACCCGAACTATCCCTTCTTTCCTCACATTCTACTGAGTAATATATAATATTGAAACATAAAATACATGGTGCGATGACATACATTCCATCGAAGTAATATTCGGTTTTGACAATTCGTTACCATTCTATTACCTCGGTCGATTTATGGCCCTTCCCATTTTGTAAGCTGTAAATGGGAAATATTCAATCAACAGCTCGATATAGAATTCAGAAGTAAACATAAACAATGTATCTGTACCACCAGTGATTGAAATTGGCTGGTGTTTTTTTTTTTGAGTGTTGAGAATTTTTTGATGAAATTCCTATCGAAGACAGAATAAAACGAAACTATAAATCAAATGTATTGGTTGTGAGCCAACCTCCGGTTGTCCTCTCAATTTTTAAGATCAAAAGTGCTTGTACAGAATCAGTAAAAAGAAAGGTTAAAATAGAAAGTTCCAACAAAATTTTTGCTTGTTTGGTTCTAAGCCATTCAATTTGATAATGATCTCGATTGTCTAACCTTCACAGCAATTGCCAATTACGCGATCAACAAGGGTCACAAATGCTCATACCACTCGATGATTGAATCATCATCAAAACATTTCAATTAAATCTGTGTTGAACATTATTTCAAAGTGTCACGATATATCTATATCTATAGCTGTAATCGTACAAAACAATGAGCTATATTGAGTCAATTTGGCCGCTGCTTTAAAATCAACGAAATGCGTTTTATTGATTAAAAATCACCGTCGACACCGACGATACAAACGAGGGCTTTGTTTACATTTTGGTGAAGTTCAAGTGGACAAATGAGACGGATTAGTGTCAAGGTTTTTGTTGTTGTTCGGATTGAAGCAAAACAAATTCTAATTTTTGCCCACAAGCAAATCAATACTAATTCACATTGAAAAGTTACGATGAAAAGAAAAAAAATCTAAGAATTCAAAAATTTACAAGAATTTTAAAAACCAAAACACTTGGAATAACGAGACAAATAACAAATATCGGCTGCCATTTATGTTCCGTAATTTTGGTGTCACACATTTTTATCATCGTTTTTAATCATTATTTGGCCCACTGCGAATAAACAAACGCACGAGTTTATAAATATGCAATTTTTCGTGTGTTTTTCTATACCCCAACAGCGTTGTTTGTTAAACTGCGCTATGATTGCATTATCCAAAATCAAATAAATTTTTATTTACCGTATAAATTAAAATCATAAAATGAAACTGATTGCATGCGCACTCTCTCTCTTTCTCTCTCTCTCTCTCTCTCTCTCTCTCATAAACACACAATCGTCCGTGCTCACAATGCTTATTAAGATTCATGTCTATGGCAGCAACCAAAGCAACACCATTGTGCCATATATTTAAACAATTGCTTCGTCAAATCGTCCAATCATGATCCAACAATCCAACGCTAACAAATTGCATACATTCCTGATGCGAAAATATCCAATTTCGATGAAAATCTGTCTCAAGCTAATAATTTCGACGCAGATTTTTAAACACTGAATTCGCGTTAAGTCTTCGGCTATTATTGACACAGAGTTCCCTTTTTCCAAACATTTTGCTGTTGTTTTTATTTGTTCAACTCACTCGTCTCTTTCATCATTCATATGTTTTTGGTGTTCGAATGGTTCTAAAAATACATACTTACTAAGTGCTTACGTAATATCCATTTGATGTGAGTGTGTTTCTCTCTCTTTCTGTGTCTCTTGTCTCACTTAAAACACACACAGTATCACGTGTGATTGTTGATTCGCATTTAACGCTGCACCCTGAAACGCCATTTACATTATCCATTCAACAAGTTCAAACTTGATATGTAATTCATTATTTTTGAAATAAATAGAGGGAACAAATATTTGACTCTAAGACATTATTTTCCGATTCTTCGGTGAAAAACATTGCAAACATATGCGGATTTTTATTGAAAACAAAAAAAAACAAATCATTTATATGAAATCAATCAATTTGAAAGTATTTTAGGTGTTATATTATGTTATGTTATGTTATGTTATGTTATGGTGTGGTGATAATGAATACATCACACTGCGCCACAGGCCATTTAGTTATTTATTACCGATATAGTCTAGTGCGGCTAGCCGTTCGCTCTTCACGCTAAAATATTAATTTGGCGAATACAAATTTAGATATTCAAATACAAACACTAGAAACGTGCTTCGTTCACTTTGTTTCGGCTCTATTTAAAAAGGTACCAACATGAACGAATCGTTCAGCGTGAGCTTCAATTTGCATATTTAACCAGCTGAAGCTCAAATAATAAACAATATAATTTATACATTTGCATGATAAGTGTGTCATTAAATGTTGTCATTTTGGTTTATTCACACATTTTTTTTTGCTTCAGATAAACTAGAATGGCAGCCAATGCAGCAACGCCAGACGCAGCCTTAGCTAAATTATCAATCGAGGAGAATGGCAAGAGCAACGGGACTTCTACTAATGGATCAGCTGGTGCTACATGTAGTCCCGAATTTAAGGAACAATTTAAAGCATTCTCGAAATTCGGCGACACAAAATCCGATGGCAAACTAATTACTTTGTCACAAAGTGACAAATGGATGAAACAAGCAAAAGTCATTGATAAAAAGATTACGACCACTGACACCGCTATTCATTTCAAGAAATTGAAATCGCTTAAAGTCACCATCACCGATTACAATAAATTCCTCGACGATTTGGCCGCTACACGAAAAGTCGATTTGGCTGAAATCAAACAAAAATTATCTACCTGCGGCGCTCCAGGCGTAGCACAAATCACTAATGTGAGTAAATCTTATCGAGTATCGATGCATTTGATATAACCTAACTTTCCTAAACATTCAAACTAACTTTGATATAGGGTGGAAAGGCGGCAGCCGCTGTGAGCCGTTTAACTGATCCATCAAAATATACGGGTTCGCACAAAGAGCGTTTCGATCAATCGGGCAAAGGACGTGGAATTGCTGGCCGTAAAGATATTGTTGACAACGCTGGTTACGTTTCGGGCTACACGCACAAAGAC
Source organism: Aphidoletes aphidimyza (assembly GCA_030463065.1). NCBI lineage: Eukaryota > Metazoa > Arthropoda > Insecta > Diptera > Cecidomyiidae > Aphidoletes > Aphidoletes aphidimyza. The sequence goes on from CM059998.1 coordinate 36,098,911, forward strand.
ACTTACGATAAAACACATTAAATCTGTCTCATCATCATAAATGGGTTGAGATTGGGACTCAAAAACGATTCATTCTTGTATAACATCCATGAATATTCAAAAATATGTCACAACAATTGACAGAAACAAACAAACTTCCCTCTTTGATTCAATCATCGAATCCTTTAGTCTAAGTTTCAATATTTTTTATTTAAATGAAACAGAAAAAGAACACAAATATTATATTGAATTTGTATTTATATATTTACGTAATTGAAAGAAAAAAAAAGATGCATAGAACAGAACAACAACCAAAAAAAAAAAAAACAAACAAACAAACTGACCACGTTGGATCCGAATCAATCCAAATGCAACCGAAAATTCCAGTGACAAACATTGATAAAAGAAATGATAATTTTCAGTAAATGTTAAAAAGAATAGTTAGAAACAATCGATAACATTTTCCATCTCCACACAGCTTATCGGATCGCTGCTTATTTTATATACCAAAAACACAACAAACAATCAAATATCAGAATTACTTGAGACAATTTGTTCATTCTTTTGAATGAGCAGATAACATTTGGCCCAAAATAGAGGTTTGATTTCGCGGACATTTTCACATTCGATTTCACACATAGTTTCAATCGTTCTTCGTTTTAAATGTGTCACATTTTAATGAAAATGATCACAAATATATTCATTTGATGCATTTGCATAACGATAATGCATAAGACAAATTGGTAGACAAACAAAAAAACAAATATGTTCATATCGTGAATTAATTTATGGTTTATTAAGGTTCAGGTTGGAATTTCCAGTTCCAAGCTCGTCTTCTTGTCAAATTTCGAACGCTAAGTTTTCCCATCACTTAACTCATAGAGTTTTAACATAAGTTACGACAATTATAATTAAACACAAAAGATTTGTTGAGACAATTTGATGTCTATAAGTATTATTAAGTTTAGAATCTTGATCATTTATGTTTTCAAACTATTAAAAAAAAAAAAAAAAAAAAACAGAAAACGATTTGTTTTTGACCGCTCCGGGTTCTGTGGTTAAAGAATTACCTATCGATTGTTTAAAAAGTTCTTAAATTTAATTAAAATTTTGTTATTCCATCGACATATTAAATGCAATGCAATAGTCAAAATCATATTCAATTTAATTCAAATTGATTCAATTTCATAAAATATCATCCTTTGTCTAACCTGAACATTTTAATTACGCTACAAACTGATCCGAATAGAAAATGAAAACAACTTTTTGTACGATTCTCCATCAAAATAATTTTAGTATTTATCGTTAAACAAACATTCAAAACAGATCCACTTTTCGACAGTATAATGCAGTGTCCCAAACAAAGTATTCAAATCAACATTTGATGCAACTGTTTATTCTCAATGATCAATAAAGGTACCTTCAAAAAAAATTGTGATTGTAAAAAATAACGATTCGTGTTTTTTTTTGCAATCTTTTAATTTAGCCGATTTAGTGTCTTTGGTAGTGAATTCATTTTTTTTGTGGTAAATATTCAGTTGAATATCCAGGCAGAATGCCACAACGAACGTCACAGCAAGAGCGATTTAACTGACAAAACATATCCAACATGCAAAGAGTACACATTGATGTGTGAAACCAACAGTTTTAAAACTAGTTAGAGAGTTGTAATTATTAATGCTTATATACAAAAATATGTTCTTTTAAAAGATCTGAATATTTTGAATTCCATATAGCAACGTATCTTGAAGACTGCTAATCGTATTAATCCAACTCTTTAGTAAAGAGTTTAGTAAAGAGGCCAATCTATTGATCAATATCATGACAGTAATTATTCACACTGTGAGTGGTTAAATTGCACATAATCTATATAAAACGGTTGACGGAACACGTGCAGTATATTCATTTTTTTTTCCACAATCGTTTACAAAAATGAAATACAAAGCGGAAACCACAACAGAAAATGAAAATACACAATAATTTTGTTTTGATATGGAATTTATCGCACAACCGAACTGAATCATTATTTACCAATGGAAAACTTTCAGTGAAAGTACTTGAATGTATTTTCGCCGATATTATTGTGCATTCGATTTGGAGTATTTGTGGTGAAGAGTTCGTGAAAACAAGTGGTAACAACTGAAACGATTTAAATCAAATATTTCGATTGAGGAAATGGCACCAAAAGAAATTCTGCCAAGATCATCCTATTTTGTGAATTATAAAGATCAGAAAATGGTCTATGTATATCTTAGAGATCGACCAGCAGCTGTGGTAAGTCAACCAAACAAATAAATCGTGAGCTAATTAATTGACTGTAATTAAGTCACAGTTTAAAATTCGTTCTTTTTTTTTTAAATTATCTGCAGTGTGAGAATAAAAATGCCAAAGCCAATTCATCCAAGTGTAACGTTTATGCAAAAAGACCAGATGAAAAATTCTATTTTTCAGTCAAAGAAATTGCGTCGAATCCATACGCACTTTTAACTGTTTACAAATAAAAACAAAGAACGATCACATGCACAAAGAAGCACCGAGTCGGTACTACACACTCATCGAAGTCGTTAACTATTCATGATAAGAATTAATTACAATTTATCAGGCAATTTATTTGGTTGCGTATAACATATTATATGATTTATTTTGAATAAAGAACCTTTCAATTACAATACTCGCATTGTTTGATATTGTGCATTTTGATGGTCAACAAAAATACTCAACTAACAAATTCAATCGATTATTCTGTGGCTTGTTGAAGTAGTCGATGAAAAACAAAGTATACCTTCAAAAAGTTGACATTTCGCTATTAAGTTTAGGTTCATTAGATGGTTGATTCATTTATTATTTCAAGCCAACAGAATGATTTGAATCGTAAAATTGGTCGTACAGTAAACATTTTTCATTGTAAAATTGAGGAAAACCAATATGGCAACATTTGATGAGCAATTTGCAGCATTTTCAAAGTTTGGTGATAGCGAATCAGATGGTTTCACCATATCATTATCCCAAAGTGACAAATGGATGAAACAAGCAAATGTATTTGATAAAAAAACTACTACAACCGACACTGGCATACACTTTAAAAAACTAAGATCGATGAAGCTCGATTTGGCAGAGTACAATGGCTTCCTGGAAAATTTAGCTAAAACGAAAGGAATCGATTTGGAAGGACTGAAAAATAAAATGAAATCTTGTGGACAGCCTGGCTCAAGGAGAGCATCCGCTCAAGGAGGGCATATATCGGGCTGTGAAAGTTGGGGCAAACGTGGACGCATAGTTATCAAAGTCAGTAGAGACTGAGGAATATTGAAAAATAAAATTGAAACAGGTGTTTGAAAAAAAAAAATTGAAGTTGCTATTATTTCATTCTTCATAAAAGTGTCATTTTATTTGGTTTTTTTATTGAATTTTACATAAAAGCCGTTGTTGTACCAAAATTCGGTTCAAGTCTAATACCATGTGAATGAATATTGTAGCATGAGAGGGCAATGCCCACTAATCACTAAACTAGACCAGTGACTACAATCGAGCTGTAGCTATAATTATAGCAATCTATACATCTTAGGACCTATAAAATAGGAGCTATGGGATCGCTATGGGATTGAAAAACAGTAACTTATATTGTTTATTGACATCCAATCGTTTAGAGCTACATGAGAAGCTAGATGTCAATGGATAATAGAATCCATTGTTTTACGATCCCTCAGCCCCTCTGTATCGTATTCTCTGAACCAGATTCGTTTTGTAGCCGGCGCTTCAAAGAATTTTTTAAAATCGTTTGAAAAAAATAATTTCAATATTGGATCAACATAAGAAATCTGCGGTCTCTGATATTTAACTGTTTTCTTTTTTTTTCACCAGAGTGAAATCAAAACTGGATAATAATAATAGAATTTTGTAAACAAGGAATACGATTTTGTACTACGGGAAAACTTACAATATCTAACATTATTGTTAATTAAAATCGAACTGAGGCTGTTCAATTCGTTATAGGAGAATATCCGAAAGTGATGTCATTTTTTCACATTGGCTAAATTTGGGTCAGCCCTGAAGGCAAACGAGAATTAAGTGCTGAGCCTCTCAATCATTAAAAATGATCAAATTCTTTCGATCAAGAGAAACACCGAAAAAATATTTCAATAAACGTAAAATATATAAACAGATTCAATCGATTATTCACTGACATGTTTAAGTAGTCGATGAAAAACAAAGTATACCTTCAAAAAGTTGACACTTCGTTAAAAAGTTAAGTTGCAGTAATCAATTTAAATCGTAAAATAGAAAATTGTTGTGAGACCTGAAAAACTAAAATGGCAGCATTCAATGAACAATTTGCAGCATTTTCAAAGTTTGGTGATAGCAAATCAGATGGTTCCACCATATCATTATCCCAAAGTGACAAATGGATGAAACAAGCAAATGTATTTGATAAAAAAACTACTACAACCGACACTGGCATACACTTTAAAAAACTAAGATCGATGAAGCTCGATTTGGCTAGCTACAATAGCTTCCTTGAAGATTTGGCCACAACGAAAGGAATCGATTTGGATGAATTGAAAGAAAAAATGTCAACGTGTGGAGAGCCAGGCTTAAAACAGGCATCCACTGTAAGTAACATTTATTGGATATAAAATCAGACAATTTCAAATTGACTTTATGTTTATATGGCAGAGTGGCAAAGTGAAAGAAAACGTAAATCGTATGACGGACACAAAAAAGTATACTGGATCACACAAGGAGCGATTTGATGAAAGTGGCAAAGGAACAGGCATTGAAGGACGAAAATATGTTTCAGATACTGATGGTTATGTTCCGGGATATAAACGAACTCCAAAATGATTTTTTTTTTTTAAACAATCACAGAAGCCTTTGAGAATTCAAAATTCTTAAGAAAATTTTCAATTAATTGTTGCTGGCAATTAAGCTCTCGAAGGAAAAATAAATTAAAATTAATATAAAATAGAAAACATTTATTTATTATATTTCTCACTGGAATTTGCATATCAATATATGAAGAGTTTCATGTTTATCAAGTTAAAAATTAAGAAAATTCAAATTGTTTTTGTACTCTCTGAAGGGTTCTGAGCCGGTAGCTATTCAGAGTCAATTTCAAAGGTGATGGCATTTGTTGGCCGCGCACTTCGACGTGTCAGCGATTGCTGAATTGTGGGCTGTTGTGAGGGTGTCTGGAAGTATGACAATCAATATTTTTATGACAATCTCTAAAATTATTTCGAAGCAAGCTCTTACCGTGGCTTGTGTTTCATTCCGTGTAAAAGTTCCAGCTACCGCCCGTGAACTTCCACGAGATGCACCTCTTCCTCGACCAGATGTAGCAGGTTTATTGGCGGTTGATTTGCCTGCAGTAGATTTAACAGCAGTAGTTCTACCACCTCGTGCTCCTCTAGAATTCGATGTCGATGAAGTATTTACATTTGATTGATCATTGTCATCGTCACCAACTGCAAAAGAGTTTCCATTTTGATTGGCGCCGGCTCGAGTGGCTAGTTTTGTCTGAAGATCATTAAACACTTGATCTCCGGTTAAACGGAATTCGGCCAATGCATCTTCGAGCTGTTCATCGTCAGGCAGTTTATCATTTAAAAACTTACAAGCCTTTTCCATTGAAAAACTATGAAATTTATTGAAATTTATAAAATGGTACGAAATAAGCCTAAAAACCAATTAACTTACTCAACAATATCTCTTGCGACGGAGTCACCTTGGTTCGCTGCCAAGCGACGGCACATGTCTGAAAGACTGGCAGAAAATAGAACCTGCAATTTTTCAGCGTTATTTGGATCTCTAAAATAACGTTCAACATAATCTTCCAAACGAACATCGTCTTCTTCATTTGTATCCTATAGAAAATATTGTTCTTATGAAAAGAGAATTTTCAAAGAGAAATTTTTGTTTTTCAAACCTTGTTGAAAGCATTCTTCATGGCTTCTTCATCGATTGGCATCTTTTCAATTTTTACACGTTTAATGTTGCGTTGCATCTTAAGGATTTCAGACGGATTGGCAACCTCTTCATTGAACTGTTGTCCAAATCGAATTTCATTCAAAGCATAGTCTTCGTTTTGGTAAGCGACTCTTAAACGAATCAGCGGTTTCTTTGGTTGAGATGGACATTTGGTCTCTTTTTTCTTGGCTTCTTTTAGCATGTCATGAATCAACTCGGATAATATTTGCTTGACCTATAACAAAAAATCGCGTACATTTGGAATTTTCTTCACTCAACATTTGTTTATGATTGTCACAAACCTTTGGCTGAACATCGCCTTCCTCCATTTCCAATTCATCCTCGTATTCACGAAAGTTGATCGACTTGAATACGAACGGCCGAACCGATTGCAATTTGATTGGTTCACATTTGAATTGATTTCCACAAACGTATAATAGCGCAATATGTTTGTCGATTGATTCACCTTCAGACAGTGACGTTGCAACTGAGGAGCCTGGCTGTGACACGAAGAAACTTTTACCTGCAGGTAAAAGAAACAATTAGAGTAAATCACATATTCAAATATTCTAGGGGCTGATTGCAGATTTTCCCAAGCGGAGCATAATTTACGCCAGAATGAAAATTGGAACGATGTTTATGTACAATCTAATCTCTCGTCGCAGAGAGATGAATCAACAAATAGTTTTTGACATTTCGTTCCATTTTCACAAGAATATAACATACTGAATCCCACAATCAAACCAGATCCTATTTCGTATCATTTCATTGTTTTTAAAAATAACTTAAAAGTAACATAACAATTCTAGTTACCTGGGATCTCTTCCGGTACAACTCGGCAATCGTGTTCGTGTCCCCAAAGAATAAAATCGATGAAATCGGGTAAAACTTCTGCTGGAATGAAATTTTTGGGGCCTCGATCGACACGATTTTGATGTAGCACCATTAAATTGAACCAATTGCCAGAACGATCATCTGGCTGTTCCATCACCACTTTTGTGTCGCGAAATAATCGCACCAGTCGATTGTCATGGATATGACTCAAACCGTACAGAGCCAATTGACTGGCTCCTTTTTTCATCAAAATCGGATTGACTTTTACTTGCGTTAAATCATCACATCGTCCGAAATAATTCAGAAGCCCAGATGTTGATAACACATCCATCGAACTCAATCCCCCATGGCCTGCAAGTGAATTTTGATGATAATTTTACAATGGAAAACTGCAATTTTTATTAACATCTATTACCACTTGGATCATCGTGATTGCCATGAATTGAAAAGACTGGAATTGCAATATTCATGTTTGGATCGTCATAGTTGACTTCGTGTTCGCTAAGAATTTCAAATGTGATCGGTGCATCGCCCAATGTATAACGACGCAATAAGTCCATGCATCTTAAAATGAAATTCAAAGAGAAAAATCGCTTGTCATACTCATAAACCGTATCATGTCAGATTGCATTAAACATACTTGTGCAATGATTCTTTTGATGGGTTTGTATCATGAAACAAATCACCACCAAGTAAAATGAAATCCACTTCGTTCTGTTTTGCGTGGCTTAAGATTTCTTCGAATGTAATAAAACTGTCTTCGCCTGAAAAAACAATTTACATTTGAGAAATATTTCATCCAAAGCAATGGAGTTCTTTTTTATTTACCGGCATGCAAAAACATTCAATGACATGCAACGACATGCAACGACATACAAAAAGAAAAAAGAAAAAACAAAAAACTTACCAATAATACTGTCTTTTTCCTTGTAGCCCAAATGAATGTCTGTGGCCAATAGAATTTTGAAGCAATCTTCATGGTTAACCTGAGATCCTGTCGCTTGTGATTCCATATTCTGGTTTGTTGTGCTGTTTACAAAACGTTTTGCCGTGATCCACACTGGTTTATAAACAAAATTGAATGTATTCATTTTAGCGCTGTCGGTGACATGTATAAAGTGTTAAATGCGCGTCAGTACTTAACCGTTTATATTATTTAAGTATTCAAAAGAAAAGCGATTTTATTTATGTTTTTAAAAAATTTATAGCTTTATTTCATTTAATGGATTTTTCAATCAATTGAAATGGTTCGTGGTGCGAGCAGTGTTCATCAGTTATCTCTCCACGTTACTTCAACTTCATCCGTTCGATATCTCTGTGTAATTGTTGCATCTTTCCAGGGCATTCGTGTTCCCGATCCAAACATCTCGGCACCGGCATGTGCAATCATAACTCCATTATCGATGCAAAAACGTTCATCAGTGGCAAAAAGTGTGGCTCCCCGTTCCTTACACATGATGCCCATCATCTCTTGTAAACGTTCATTACATCCTACGCCACCAACAATTAAAACCTGCGGAACAAATGAAACGACATGAAATGAAATGAAATTGAAATTGAAATAATTTGTTTTGTTGCTTACTTCCTCTGATCCACAATGAGCCATCGCTCGTTCGGTAATTTCGACAAGCATAGCAAAAATAGTTTCTTGCAGTGAAAAGCACAAATCCTCATTTGAATAATGCTGTTCGGTGTCTGGCTTAGCGATTTGATTTTTAGCCACCTTTTCAATATATGATAAAAGTCCCGAAAAACTAACATCCATTCCCTTTACAGAATATGGCAGTGTTAAAAATTTGTTTCCTTTCTTTGCCAACTGTTCGATATTGTATCCAGGCGATGGATCATTCGATAATTTAATTATTCGTGCAAATCGATCCAAGCAATTGCCAACGGCAATGTCAATGGTTTCACCAAAGATTCGATACCGTTTCAGCGAGTATGCAATGACTTGTGTATTTCCGCCGCTGACATACAAAACCGTGGGATTATTGGCTTTGGTGATGAGTCGTCCCATTTCAATGTGTCCGATGCAATGGTTTACACCCAACAATGGTTTATTCCAAATTTGTGCAATGGTTCGAGCAACAATGGCTACAGTTAGCAATGGCGGTGCCATGCCTGGTCCTTTTGTGAAGCAAACCACATCAATATCCGATGGTTGAATACCCGACACATTCAACGCTTCTTGTAAAATCTGTAAAATCACTTGACGATGATGTTGAGCGGTTTCGCGTGGCAAGAACCCTGAAATGCACAACAACATTTGATTCGATTATTTTTAATGGAACACTGAATGGAAATCATATCGAATTTTCACCTTCACCGGGTGGTGTAATGTAAGTTCTTCTCACATTGGCTATGACTTCACCATTTCGTGTAATACCGACACCAATTTTATTGGCACTTCCCTCAAATCCAATAGATACAACCATAGCTGATGATTTTCAAAACAAATATTTTCAATAAATGTCAGGCACATGATTGTCGTCCGGATAAAATTGGTTTTAAGTAACACGCTGAGTACAAAACAAAAGTACATGTCGAAATGAAACAGACAAGTTGACAGAAAATGTTGATAAATTCTAACCTCAATTTCGGTTGAATTGTAGATTGAAGGGAGATCAATTCATAAACAGTGTTTTATTTTCAGGAAAATAGACAAACAATGTCTTACACCCTAAAATATGTGGGCAAACAAAGTGATTTTGCGGGAAAAACGCTATGGGAAATCCTTGGTAATTTAAAGGATTATGGAATTGGACGAATTATTCTCCGAAATTCGGAAGTATCACAATTCAAAGAGCCCTGTTACATGAGGATACTTGAGGTTAACACACAGCCCAATTATATTCCACCAAGGTTAAAAATCTTTCGACCACCGAACGACCTTCGTGACAAAGATGTAAGTGTCTCTCTCAGTGCTCACCATTTTTTATTTATTTGTTGGAGTTGAATTATATTTGTTTGTTTGTTTTTTTTTTCCAGCGACCAAGACAAGTGCATGCCACATACGAATATGTTTTTCGTGGTGTAAAATATGATAAGCCATTTAAAATCTATGCTGAATCCGCTTTGCCAAATTTCAGTTTGGTACCGAAACATTTAGAAAAAAATTACACCTTCACGTCAACATCGAGCAAAGAATTAACATCAAATATTTTACCAAGATATATTGCATTTCCGCCACTGCTAAATGATATGCTTGTTCAAAATGGTATTCAACAGCCCAAATTGAAGACCGAAATTTTGGCCAGTGAAAAATGCCTATACCGTGTAGCTGAAGAAGGTGAACAATCAACCCAGCAACTCGAATTGATATTTGGAGCACGAAAAAGTTCAAATTTATATAAAAATGTTAATTATGACATTTAGTTAATATTGAAACTGGAATTCTTCATTGGAACCATAGAATTAGTCATATTTTGTTTGATGTTTGATGTTTGATTGACAAACAATTGGTAAATAAAATACTACACAAAAAGGAAATCAAAGATCATTTGAATGTGTATATTGTTTGATTTTCATCTTTAATGCAAGAGAAATAAAAGACACAATTTGAATGATTAAAAGTTTCTTCATAGAAAAATATTCTGCTTACAAATCTAGTAAAGTAGGAAAGAGACCGTTCGACTCTGTTCATTTTTTATTTTTTGTTGTTTTTTTTTTTGTCTGTTAAACATTGATTTCACTCTGCAAGTGAGGTGTTGATTTTTGTGAGAATTTTTTGTTTTTGTTTTTGTTTTATTGATTATTTCAATCCTTATAACCTAATATCCCTTAATTAGCGAAATAATATATTATTGGCGAATGTAGATATTTTTCTGTCGGGTGTGATTGTTCCACTGGACATTGTTCAAAAAAAAAAATGATTATGGATTGGGCTGCAAGTTGACAATTCCATTCGTTAGAAAAACACTCTGGTCAAATATGCAGACAGTTGTTGTTGTTTTTTTTATCGAATTTCGATTTAAACCAATAAATCAGTGTTTTTTTATTTATTGTAGAATCGGTTTATTTTTACATTGTTCCACTACATAATCGGTAAAGCGTTTCAAAAACTTTGGATATTCACGTTTGTACACAGCACGAAGGACCGAAGCGGGAGCCCATCCACCAGGATTGACTGTAAAATCATTGAATATTAGTATTGATAAAATGCAAGAATTTTCGATCAAATCAAATTGAAAACAAAACTGAAACAAAACTGAAACTTACCTTCCGAGCAATAGGTAATTTTACATGTTAGATCGTTGCGCGTTGGTTTTGCACCTTTGGCAATAATCGCCGGATCGATGTATGTTTGGCAGAATAGAATTACTGTCAAAAAAATGCGTACACATTTGCCTGTATTTGCCGGATGCTCGGCCATATCGATTGAATGATTACAAACGAGCCATTCGTCGTGCGCATTATCATCTTTATCTATCGCTTTTCGCATGTGTGACCAAAATAGAGCATCCCGTTGACTAGCTGGCCAAATTCGTTTATGCGTTTGCAAAAAGATTATGGTATCGGGTGAGACTTTCTCCAAAATTGCCATATCGTCCAATGTAGCTAAAAAAAAAGAAGATAAATATGCAAGTGAACAGAATTATTACTAGGCTCAGCCATTTGAAATGACCAGCAACCGCCTAAAATTAGTGGCTATTACATACTTTCCCAATCGTTTCGATATTCCGGCATAAAGAAGTAATGACACATCTCGCGAGCTGTGACACCTTTAACTACGTGACAGGCTTTTAGTGGATCCACGACCATTCCATCAATCTCTTGTTCACGCCGATACATTTTCATTTCACCTTCATCAGCAAATAGCTGCCAACCATTTCCACCCTCACCAACACCTTGCCGAGCATAATGCAATTGTTCCTTACATACTTTATCAATTTCGGGCCATAGTCGATGCGATTTGGCTGCTATTCCTGTGCCAAATTCATCATCATCGTTTTCTATTGATTGTTCATCACTTAAATCTGGTACCAAGGATGAATTATTCGAACTGGTTTGAGACTGTGTGATAAAATGGATTGAAACAAATATCAATCAAAAGGAACGTTAGTTATTTTTAACAAAACATTCAATTAATTTTGATTATCAATGCATTCAATTGTGCACATGTGAATCATATATGGGAATGATTTGCGTCAGTATGAATAGTTTCGTCATTAAATATGCTATCGAATGCAAACCCGTATCAAATTGATGTTTTTTTTTACCTGTTGCGATTGCAATTTAAGCCGAACTCGTAACTGTCTATCTTCTTCGATTTTGTCTAATCCCGTTTCGACGGCATCGAAAAATTCATCTTCTGGAAGCGTTGAATGTGGCCCCTCCTGTTTAAATAAAACATTACGAATGAGTTTGTTGTTGTATTTAAACAGTGTGTAATAGCATTTTGTGTAATTTTATCGATTTACATAAACACAATTTTTTTTGGTCATTGCAGCCACCAGAGAAAGAGAGAGAGATTGAGGATAAATTCGAGTCGAGGATAAACTATAATCAAAATGGTTCGTGATTATGGAAATGAAACAACTCTCGACTTATAGGCTCCAATCAGCACTCAACACAACCGTACTCGAGCAACAAATATATGACATGAGAGCAAAACAACTCGTTGCTTTACTATCCATCTATAGCGGATGTCATGCCAAAATACATTGAGATGAGCGATAAAATTTCAACAAACAACAACAACAAAAAAGTTGAAGCTTTATTTCAATACCGAACTTCTTGCATACAAAAGTAGTTATCGTTTGTGTTATTGTTTGAGTTCATATTTTTTTTTTATTCAGTGAGACATATTCCATTGTTCCATTATTTCTGATGTCATAGCCGATTATTAGGAGGAAATAGATGCTAATATTGCTGTTGTTGTTGCAATTTTTATGATGTGATTACGTTCGATTTAGTTAGATAAAAACTAACTCAATCACCTCTATCCAAATAATATCTATCAAAGCTGGTCACATATTCAATTTGATTTTGGAACAATTAACTTTGATTTGAATAAAAATTTGTTATGCGCCCTTACCCTGTGCATCAGTTGAAATAACGAACCAAATTAATAAATGATAGTAATAAACTAGTTCGTTTATAACAGTCACCACTGGACTCACCAGTTGTGTTTGTATGATTCACTGTTCATACCAATGAAACGCACACGCTCTCTCACACACACACACACACATACACATTCGGAATAGCTGCTGCAATTGCCTTGCAATAAAGCGAAATGAATCATTCTTTCCATTATGATCAACCATAAACACATGGTCTGAATTATTCATTGCGTTTTAAAAAAAAAAATGACAGAAATAGCTGTGTGACTTACAAATCGATTTTTGAGCCTCTTGATAGCCAAAGTCACTGATGACGGCATTTTTTGTCACAACGATACCAATTTTTCTTTGCGTTTGGTCGATTTTTTTGGTTTTCAATTTATGCCTGATTGCTTTTCCACTGACACAGCGTCTGCCAGTACACGCTTGATTTCTAATTAAATAATTGACTTGTTGTCAATAAACACACACACACACACACACACACACACACACACTGAAAAATGTTCGGTCACAGTGTCTAATTTGAAAACTTCGCACAATGTGTAAATTGAAACAGACTTCACTTGGTAACAATTTTTGTGGTTTTAATTTTTTTTTTCCCCGAAAATAGAAAATGTGTCAAAGCCAGAACAAAAAAAAATGATTTTAAGGAACGTATATACAATAATTAATGCGAGTTAAATTGTTGTGTTGTTATGAATACTATTTTATCGTTACAATATGACAAAAATATAAACACTAGAAATTATTTCTTCAAATAACCGACAAAATTTAAAACATTTGCAACAATCAAGTTAAATAAGCATAAAACAACTGCAATGATTCAAATGATGCGTTGAATTTGCGTGTGTTGTCCGTTCAAAAAATAAAATAAATAACGAACTTGGCACCACAACAGCTGAATTATAACTGATTTCGATCAATCAAATGAACGTTGTATACAAAGTGTTGTTGGTCCGCAACTGTTTAGCGGTTACAAATGACGTTTGTGGGAAAATTGCGTATCATTAAAGTCAATAGATTGGACAAAAGACTATCAACTCACAATGAAGAATACACGGAACAATTTTTGTGCAGAGACTGAGTAGGGTAGCAAAGAGAACAAATACACATACACGTCGGCTTTTATTCAATCGAAAAATTGAGACAATTAAAATCAAAGCCAAAACGGATACCGAAAGTGTGTGTTGTGAGTGGGAAAATGCGCTCATTTTCTATATGTGGTGAATTTTATTGATTGATACGCGCACCGTACGCTTTGGTTCGGTGTGTACCGAGAATCCAATCACATGTATACAAAGACATAAACAACCGCACGCGGTCAAATGTTTTTGTTACGTTTTTCTTCGGTTTCGCTTTCGCTTTCGTCACATCAGTCTCTCCCATCCTCACGATGCATACATGTGTATACTTTAGTAGTTTGGAACTAAATTCAAGTCAAACATTTCATCATTCAAATTCAAAGTGTTTAGTTGTTGGCGCTCTCTTTGGTCAGTGCTTTGTTTGCTCACTACCTCATTTTTTTTTTCATTGGTTGACTGCTTAATACCGTCGATAAATTACAACAGTCAAAAAACGGTTTCGTTTGGTACATTTGATTTAGGCGGTTGCTGTGATCTAAGTGTAGTACACATATATGTGTGTTAATATGCGCACCTTCTGTTCAGAAGGTCACATGATCGACGTATGATTGGCATATATTTTATAATTTTGCAATAAAACTAACAACGCATGTATATTTTGTATTTCCATTGATTAATTCGCATTTGCATGCATAAGATGACGATGGTCAGGTAAAGCAAAAAATGACGCGACCCACAATGTGTCAACACACTGACACAAAAACCATCGTCCACGGCTCTAAATCAAAATATTGTTTACGATGCCATTTCAACATACAAATATCGCAGCCACATTTTTGTTGCTTTAATATGCACAACAATAAATCACCTTTGAAAACGTGAACAATGGTCAACTATGCGCCTATTTGCACATTTGGCATTGAAATCCCATAAATTTCGAATCTCGCGCGCATAAATTTCATTTTCATTTTAATTTCGAGTAATTGAAACAGGTAATTTGGGGAGTCGTTGAAACGAACGGACTGAATTCTGACATAGACCTACAAATTATATGTGAGAACGGACAAAATCTACCATAAGCTCTATCTGAAAGATTGGTGATCCGATTTCAGCCAAGCAAAGACAACAATTATATTGTTTGCCTGGTTAGGTAAAAAACTGATTTTGTATCACATTTCTGTAAGTTGTGTTTCCGTGCATAATCCAAACTATTGCACAACAGATTCTTACATTTTTTATCAATGCACATGAAATAATCAACATAAACGGAATCCGATTTTGATGATTGTTTTGGCTCCCTGAATCCGTCCGTCTGTCGGTTTTCACATATAATTGGTCCGTCTATGTCAGAACTCCCGACGTCATCAAATGCCGGAATAGAATATCCATTTGGCTGATGAATTGAAACAAAAAAGATATTTTTTCTGTTGTCAACAGTCTGTTGATTATAAAATGATTCAATGTCTTCGGTGCTACATACGCATTAACATTGTTCAATATCAATTTCAGTTATTAGTTCTCTCTAAGTGCTGTGGAGGATTTATTTTCGGAAATGTCACCTTTTTCACATGGCTTTGGTCTTGTTCACATTTTAACTATCATGGACATCATAAGCAACATTTGTTCTAACCTTACCGGCTTTTTTTCTCGGTCCAATCAACGCAATAAATGCACGAAAGCAAGTATAAACTACGTCGCTTTTGACTAGAGTGTGAAAAAAAAATCGATTCTGTATTGAGAAATGTGTAAATATTTTCGCTTTCGTACCAATTGAAAGAAAGCATGAATCACGGTTTCAATGTCAAAGTGAATGTATTCATTCTATTGTTAGCTATGGGACAAAAGCGGCAAACAACATGTATTTGACAAAGCATATTGTCTTTGATGAATGATTTTACTATTACAAAATATTGTGCCAAACTTGATTTTGACATTAAAATTAAGCAGTCCACTGAAGATAACAACCGTAAAGCTACCATCAAAAATATCAACTTTTAATCCGTATCTTACATAACAACTTTGATGTAACATTTTTTTTTATGTTCGCTTTTCAAATAGTTTTTTTTTTTTTTGTTTCTCTGGTTATAATAGAAATTCTCGAAAATTTCTCGAGTGAGTTAGTAAATGAATCGAATACCTTGGACCCGCTTTTTTCCTTCTGTTCAAGCATACTTAACGAAAAAAAAAAACGAATTCAATGAATTGACTAATCGTTGATCATTGACCCAGAGAAATGTGCGTTTGTTCTCCATATTTGAATAGATGTGTTTGTATCGCGTATTGCCATGATTTCAACTCGAACATTTGAGGCGAATGCCCTAAAAACATTGCGACCGATTGATTTATGCACATTTCATAAACAGTAGCTATTTTTTCATTTTCCTTTGTATACAGTAATCTTCACCATTGACACATTTTGTCGTTAGCGATGATTTTATGGAAGCTCTATAATCGATTTGGGAACAATTATTGTTGAAGTTGGCCCAATCAACTTAGATGAGAGTGCAATGATCTGTTTACTCGTTGTAATAACAGACAACATATGCTTACAGGTAACAATATCGGATGGGTGTGACTTGAAAACATCAACCAAACGTTTTTTTAACGCGATAGAACGACGGCCGTATTGAAACCGTGTTGTCCATTGGAATGATAAACCATTTAAAAAAAAAAATCTACGATCACTTCTAAGCGACAAAAAAATTGTCAATTAAAGTTCAGAAAGTAGCACAGCTTGCTGAAGTGATCGAAGACAAAACTGAATAATATCGGCTATGACGGCATAAGTGGTTGCAGAATTCATATTTGGAATATTTGCGAAACGAATATTTAATTACCTGTTTTGTTACGTCTCTTTATTGTGATATCAATTGAAAATATCGGCTAAATAACGGCAGAGTCACATTTCGAATATGATTGGCAATTTGATAAACAATTTGTTGCAAAAAAGTGTCAGGTCAATAAATTTACATTCGTTTCAAAGATTTATGCAACATTTCGTAAAAAATAACCTAAACAACGTAATTCGCCTGATAAACATTCTGTCATTATTTTTTTTTTGTTATATTATGAATTGATTATTTCTTCTGTGAGCTCTATTTAGTTGTATTTTGAAGTAGCAAAATGAATGATATATAGATTCAAATAGTATACATACGACTAGAATATTTGTGCGTACATATTCATGAAACTTATAGGTTTGAATTTAAACTTACTTACATTTGAAAATATTCCTTATTTGATTTTATACACACATTTCATTTTGCATACAAGCGATGCACTGCTGCTGATAAATTAACAACAGTTTTGTAAGAACGATATAAAGTGATAGAGAGAGCGAGAGAGAGAGAGAGAGAGAGAGAAAGTACAACCACAATAACGAACACAAGTGAATATTAGATACGCATAAGTATGTGCATTTGAAAAAGAGAGTGTCATTCGTGCCTATGCACACAGACTTCAACATATGTGAAGCTCAGAGTTGACTCGAGTTGAATCTGACTATTTGCCTGTGACAGACTATTTATCTGAATCTGTCATACGGTTTGCATCTGAGTGGCTGACTCACTCAATCATCCCACTCCACTCGAGGAAATTGAGTTGATATGATGCAACTTCACTCAGGTCACAATTGAGTATTGCGACTCAATGGATACAATTGATTTAATACATGTAATACACTATCCAGTATAGCTTTGTGATAATCAAGTTGGTAGAAATGCTTGATGTTTTGAATGTTATTGAGTTTATAGTTGTTCATTCGTTTGTCTATCATGTTACACCCACAAATATTTCAAGATAAGTTTGTCAATTGGGTGATTTGTTGTACGTTGTACTGTGGTAAAAAAATTATGAATCATTCATGAAAATCGTCCAGTGTAAAAAGTTGGAAGTACACTAAAATGAGCTTTACACAGTGCGTGAAGGGCCCCAACAACTATGTACTCTTCAGCAGGGATTATTATGGGCTGAAAATAGCTGGTATTTTCCGAATAAAACAATGGATTCCATTGATAGTCACACTGAATCTTTGTTCCTTCGATTATTCCAACATTATAAGTTATCAGCTAATTTCGGGTCATAATAATCCCTGCTCTTCAGTCACTGAATTTCGAAAAAAAAACATATACCTTAGAGGGGCTTAATGGCAATGTACCTAGCTCAGGAGGAAACATACAAACATACACAGAGAAAACTGGTACTAGATTAACCGATGTTCTTTTATAGAATTAACAAATCTATACTTTTGTATAGATATTCTAACCATGTGATTTTTCAACACGTTATGGTGCGTTTTTGACGAACATCGAATAAATACGCACTGAAACCTCTGCTTCTGTGTGTTGCACGCTCGCAATGTGCGCGTGCGCCTCCTTCTAAATGAGGCGCACGCGGACAAGCAATACGAATTGAACTTCTCATTGAAAACAACAATACTATGAAGAGAATATTAACGTTGGAATATAAATTTCACTGGTATAGAAATTCAATACAAAAGTATAGAATCAACATTTCTATGAAAAAGTATCGGTTAATCTAGTACGTTTTCTCTCTGTGTACACACATACAAAAAACGACTATGAGCTTAAAGGAGTACATCAAGTAAAAATAGAACAGTTGTTATCAAGCGGTAATATATTCGACTCTTGTGATTGCAGTGAGTTTCAACTCATCTCATTTCCTATTTTGAGATGCGTACAATCAAGCATATGTATTTTGATCTGAATTCGCACGTTAGCTTAACGACTGCAATGTCGATGTCGTGAATTTCGAGTTGATTATCTTGAAAATAGAAAAATTGACACTTGTACTCACTTCTGAGTCTGGACCGAAAAATGCTGGACTCTTTGTTTTATTCAGTTCGTCTTTCAGTTTTCTGAAATTCAATGTAAAAGAATATTCATTTGATCCGAATTCAAAACGCCATGCATTTCACTTTATATTAAATTACATACTTGCACAGTTCCTCTGATTGCCGCCTTCTTTCAATTTCCGTGTCCATTTTTTTCTTTAAATAATCTTCTCTTTGGTTGATAATATCTAAACATTGGTTTAACATGGTCAAAATACTCTGTGTTGTGGCCCGAAATGTTAACGATTCACCCTAAAAATGAAATGTATTCACTCTTATAGATTCACTCTGAATATTTGTTGTATTTTGTGTGATTTTTGTTCTCTGATGATTTACTTTCAAATCAATGGAGCTCATGTCACTCGGCAATTCAATGTGTAGGTTATCATGTTTCCTCCCACTCACAGCATCGTAATAACTATTTAAAAAAAAACCAAAAACAAATAAAATCATTTTAATCAAGCCATTGTTCTTAATGCATATGCGTTGACCATTTTATATAGTAATTGCGTTCAATAATTACCGTTGCAATGTTGCGATTTGCCCAGCTAAAATATCTCTAAATTGTTCAATTTCGTTGATTTTCTCCTTAAGCCCGCCATTACCTGAGGTTTGATTAAATAGAATGGAACTGGATTGTAACGAAATGGTACTGCCGTGGCGCATCAATGCAGTCATATCAATGCCGACCGGCACCTTATACGATTGCAATACATCGACCCAGTGGGTTTTATCTTCGGGCGTATCGGCACGCAAATACCACACACAATTATTTACAGACACATCGAAACGGCACTCATCGAATTCATGGCTCTGAATTGTCCACCAGAGATAGAGAGAAATAAAGTGAGAGAGAAAGAGAGAGAGAATAGGTAAACATGATTAGTTGGGACACCATTTCATTTTGAATAACTAACTTTTATCGTGGCTTTGTCCAAACTTATGACACCTCTGCATCCATAGTCACTTTCGATTTCACTGGGGAACAAATGCGATTGAGTCCAATTATTTCTATGTCGATGTTTGATTTTTATTTTTTTATGCAGTTCCTCCAAACCTCTTACCTCTTGTAGTATGACAGGGTGCCATCTTTTAAAACAATGAAACGTGGTTGCCATCCATGTATGTAATTGGTCCATTTGCTGAGATATCCTTTCAGTTCTGGCACAGAATTTGAATTTGTGTCATGATCTGAATCGTCACTGGGCGAATTACTATTATGTGTTAATATGTCATTTTCGGCCATTTTTTTTTCTCTCCTAACGTATACAAACACTTTTGTTTATTAAATAAATCGTTCTGTGTTTTTTTTTTCTATTCGTCAATTTTTCAATCAAGTGTAAATGATTCTCTCTGCAATGAGAAATATTTTTATGTTCTTCTTTTGTGCGAATTGTTCATTCATTTAAAATACGTAGTCCTTTTTGTTTGTATATTAAGTGTTTTCATTTGATTAATAATCAAAATGATGACCAGAAAAAAAAACCTTTACAAAATAACATATGACCGAAGATTGTTTTAAAATGACAATGATAGCTATCTTTTCGCAGTCATTCGATTTGTCAAATTTGCATTTTTTTCTCCGTCGTCGCGTAAAATATTTTTAGAATTTTCAATTTATTTTAGCTCGAAAAAAATTGCACACAATTTGTAATGTCATTTTGATGTGCCATTGGCAAAAGTAAACGAACGAATCTAACACAAATCAAATCAAATTAATCTCAAATATCAAATAGTCGTTTCAAATGTTTTTAAAACAAATAATAATTGAATTTCTTTATCGACTGTCACAGCATTTAACAAGAGCGAGAAATAAAAAAAAAAAATTGTAAGAAGAAGTCAACTCTTTTGAATGTGTACAACATACTAACACAATGAATCAATGGAAAACAATTTGACAGTTGAATGGCTCATTTCAATGTGATTGTGCCTGTGTTGTGGAGTGCGTGTGAGTGTGTGAGTTTGTTTTTGTCAAAGAACGAGTTTGTCATGATGTGCAAATCCAAGACACAAACCAACGGCTCCGTCTTATTGGCCGTTTGAAAAAAAAAAACGATTGCAGCGCAATTTATGTATTTCCAATTCTATGTCTGATTCGATTTTATTCAGCAAATGAAATGAAAAGCATTCCTCTAGAAAGATTTTTATTCCAACATTTTTATTATGCCACATTTTTCGTTGATCTTAACAATTCAATTTTACAAACAAACAAAAAAAAAGTTCTAAGCCAAAGCTGGTCTACATTGGACAATAAATTGACTTTATAAAATTAATACAAACAAATAAATAAATTTTCATTTAAACATAAATATATACAGAAGAAATGTTATTTTTAATTTAAACCTGTTTTCTGGCGCATATTATTCAAATTACATCTTGCTCAAATATGTATCACTAAATTATACAATTTCTCGACGATAGACAGACATTTTCATCGTGATTTCCATACCATTTTAGTTTTCAGTAAGATGAATGTGTTGTAGTTTTCCATCTTAGGTAAATCCAATTTGGAAGTTGTATGAAAATTCATCATTTATCTTGGGCTGTTAAATGATCAATATTGATCGTAAAACAGCCCAAGCGACTAGAAGTGTGTGTGTGTGTGTGTGTGTGTGTGTGTTTCTGAGTTGCTTTTTCCACATTAAAAAGTAATGCATCAATACCCACCAAGAAATAAAAATGACAGCGAAGAGAATTTGATTTTGAGCACACAACCCAGCTTAACTTCCGTTTCGATTTGGTTGAACTTTGATTATATTATGTTTAAACATTTACTACGAATGGTTGGTTGCCTAATACAACTGAACACTACAACAATAGCAGTTCGACACATTACATATTGAACATTGATCGAGCTGTGTCCTTATTCTTATGCAAATGGGCTAGCTCCTGTTCTGTATCATCCAATTCAATTAGGTTATCATCTAGATTGGAGTCTTCGTCTGATGATATATGGCTGAAATGAAGATGAAAAACACTGATCATTATCAATTTCGACGAGGTACACACAAAAAACCACATCATATTGAAATGATATCATGAAATTGTACCTTTATTTTGCTACTTTAATGAGACATGTTTCGGATTCGTATGCAGTGCGAAATTTGTGTTCGTCGCAAATTGGCATAAACAAATATTCACTTTCCGAGAGTTTAATAGTGAGCTCGTATGTAACCTGTGCATATCCATTGCATACGAATACAAAACACATTTCATTTTACAAGTTTCACTCACCTGTATTTATTGGCGTCTCTTCCACTCTTGAATATACTTTTCGGACACTTTTTATAGTATGGAAAACATTCGCCGGGACCCACTTTACCCTCACCAGTTTCTTGCGCTGTTACATACTCCGTTAACAAATGAGCATAATTCGATTTGGTTGCACTAAAATAGAAATTAAACGTGAGAGTTACAATTGTTGACTCAATGGCATTGAATAAAATGTATCTTTTATAACATACGTAAAAAATAATTTGGCCACTTCACCAATGAAACCCAAATGTTCGAGTGTCTTTTTTGAATGAATTTCACAAATGGTTCTCAGTATACATGCTTTACCATCCACACCAAATGTCGATAGAAAATCTTCGGCAATGCCATACAAAATTGCACGTTCACCACCATGAAATGCATGTTTATGTTGGTCAGGTAATGTTGGCGCTTTTGTTGATGTGATTGTCATAAAATCACTTCCATCTTGCTCTTCTATTGAACGAGCTTTTCGGGATGTTAAATAATCACCAATATAATCAGCTGAAAATCAGTGAAAAAACTACATTAAATTCATTTGAAGATAGACAAAAAAAAACGGCGAATCTCGGCGAAGTACCCACCTAGTGCTGATCCAGCAGCACGACCCATTTTGCGTGCAAATATTGGCGGCAACACGCCCAGTGGATTCTCATTGTCGGTTAAACCGAGTTTATCGAAGTCTATGGTTAGTGGAAAGCTCATCGTCATATTCGATAAGAATCCCTCCAATGGATATCGAACCAAAGGCAATGATAATGTTGGCGTTATACTCAGCACTGTACCCGGTGGTAGCGCTAAACGCCCATCATCGGTGATCCAAATTAAGCGCTTTTTTCGCGAATGTGGTTTATTCGATTGATCTGGTGTCACTGAATCATCATCACCTTGGTTCTGCTTAACCCTTGAATCGGTTACTGTGTTTACATCACCTAATGCACTATTATTTTGTTTAGTCCTATTTAATGTTGAACTCCGTTCATTTGATTGTTGTATTCTTTGACACGATACTATCGATACTATCACAATAGCAAGTGTGGCCTTAAGCCACAACTGAAGCACTTTCATGGTTCCGCAACACGTGATATTCTCACCCTCAATTCTACACATCAAAAAAAAGAAGAGAATATTATAGTTACAAATTTGGGGATTTTGATAGTAATCTTAATTAATTCTGTTACCGAAATTGAATTAAGATTTCTGGGTGTTAATGTACACAATGCACATTTTTCATAATATCAATCGATGATCAATCTAATTGTTTATTTTCTACTTTTTCAGTGTAAATAAAAATAAAGGCTGAAATACTTGATGCATTTTGCATTATGATGATGACACAATTACAGCACGACAGAGTGAACTGAGACAGTGGTGAGTCGTGTTAAGTGGTAATTGATTTGAAATTGACTGTGTGACTCATTTAACTTCGAATTTTATGTTTACAAAATGCAAAGCTGGCCACAGTGCATATCAACAGTATGAAAGCAATCTTAAGAATAATGTCCGAATGCGTATAAGCTTGTTAAATCATTGTTCATGAATTTCACTGCCGATCTTAATAATATTTACAAAGGTTTATGTTTGTCAACATATTCCCCTGTATGAATGCTTCAGACGCACATGACAGCGACTTAAATTAATCTAATATCACTTGGTGATACGAATAATTTCGTAGTTTTCAACCCAATGATATAGCATAGTCATATGATGATGTAATAAATATTGTATTCTTTTACGAATTTTCGTACATTGTACGAATATGTTGCAATTTCTATAAAAATGCACGAATTGTCATTTTTTGATTTCTCGAATATTTGTTGGGTGTAGCATCGAACAGCATCTGAACTAAGTACACTTCGGGTATGTACTTTCACTAATTTCAGAACGAAGGAGAGCATTATCATCTTCAATCAGATTGAACATAGCCCTTAAGTTCTACATTTTATTCTAGCTGTCTCTTTTTGAGCAGTGTGACAAAATGAAATATGTTATCATATTCAATTTCGTTGTTTGCATGAATAATAGTGAATATAATGGTGGGTCAGCAAAACAGTGATTATGGTTAATTGTTTTAAGCGACTTGGATCAGTTTTTGTACTTTTCCGCATTGCAATGAAAGAACCATATTTGAAATGAAACAGAAATGATGTTGAAATGAAAAAAAAAAAACAAATCTGATGAAAGCGATGCGCATATAAACGTTGTTAAAGTCGTCAGAATCCACGTTTAAAGAGTAGAAGTTGCTTGACAGCACCTACTGCTTGATGATAAGAAGAAAAGAAACATGTTTGCCAATACGAAAGAATTCTTCGTGTACATTTTTGTCGAAGAGAAATGAAATGCTTGTACATGATGAGTGCAAAAATCTAGGGAACTAGTGCGACGGCTGCTGTAGTCTCAAAGCACATTGCTACTCATATGGTTCGGCCATTATGGATTTTACAATTTAAACAATTCACTGGAAGATGACAGAATTTCCTCATGGTGCGCATCTTTTTCTTTTTATTGGATTGAGAGGGGGAGATTCGCATCGAAGCTTCGGATTAGTCGGAAATGGCACTTGGCAACATGCAATGTGCAATGACCAATGTGGAAGTGCATTTTTATGGTATCATAAATCAGTGCACTTTATACGAATGTGAATTGAACAGAAGTTTCTAATTCGTAATTAGAATGGATTGAAAAATCGACTGACTGTGTGTAAACGTCACGCAGAAATTCAAAATAAGAAATCCCCAGTATGGATTCGTAGTCAATTGGCCGTTAGTGCGTTTGCAATTTTGAAAGGCGAATCGATATTCTTCAGCACTGCATCGAGATGTACGCTATGAAGTGTACACACTTGCGCACATGAATAGTGCATCGCAAATGGACGCCACTTGCGGCTGATGCTTAAGCACGTTGATTTAGCCACTTTTCTAATTACCTGTGTGTAGTAAATCTAGTGCTTGCATTTTGCACGCATCGTTCGATTAATATGTAATTGAATTCATTCGCACGACTGAATTTTTTTTTAAATTTCAATTTATTAATTGTCCGGTGACAATAAATAAATACGTAGGATTAATGATGGAGTAATAATGTTGAATTGAAGTAAAAAAAAAAGAAATAAGAGAAATCGGTCGTAGCTAGCATAAAATATCAATAATTTGGCTACAAATGATTTCGCATAATCTTTCGTGATATTGAACATGGTGTAAAGATTCTCAATCGGTTTTTTAGTTCGATGAGAAAATTTTCCGAGAAGTAGGTTCTACGTCAGTAAAAGTTTATTAGACAGTAGCTGTTAATAATGTTATTTATATACAAAAAAAAATCACACATCATATATTTGTCATTTGGCACCAAAATATCCGATTGATACTTGGTGGTGAATTCCGATTTTGATAGACGCATATGACAGCCTGACACAGTAACATCTTTCTTGCGACGGCTCCCTTTCAAAAGAAACGTCAAACATTTGATATACGAACATGGCCAATCAATTTATCGTCCTCATTCTCAAATGCTCATTTGGTGTGAATCACAAATAATCGCAAAACAGTGTTCACTAATTAATTTCGCATCTTCGGCGATTATTTGTCCACCATTCCTTACTAAACTGTTCACTGTTGGCTGCTTGTTTACTGGTTTTTGATTTGTTTAATATTTGGCGCAAGATTCCATTTCAAAATTTGAACGAACAACCTCAAACGAGTTTGGACTGTTGTGCGTGCACAATTCTGAAATTTTGGTGTTCTCAAAACACGGATTCATAAACGATTCTTGGAAAAACATTACATGCAATCCAATGAACGATTTCACTTAACACAAAGGGACGGTAATCATTACTCTGTTTAGCGTTATCGGTGTGCTCGTTCAACAAGACTCAACATGTCTGACTTAGTCAAAATAAAATGAGCACAATCAACAATAACACAAAACAAAAAACACTGTCCATTTATATTCTGATGACAGCAGGAGCACTGCTCCTGGAGCAAAATAACAAAAACTCGAAATGCCTTTAAAATCACACACGTATTTTTGTTCAGCTCTGCCTTTTATACCGTTACTCATCGGCACATTACATCATAATCGATTGCAATGGAATTCGCATAAGATCTGATTACAGGTCCACACGATATGTATCAGACGCGGTTGTTTTTGTTTTTGTTTCATCGTAATTGATTTCATCAAAGTGTGTCACACCGAGTCAGTCGGTGTCATCAATGATCATCATCAAAGAACCTCTCATTTTCATCATGAGATGGCATAATGTTGGATGGAGGTCCGGATTTTCAGAGGTTTAATTTAAAAGTTCAGCATCGATTGATTTTAACATGATTTGTTCACTCCACGCCTTGGACGCACAAAATGTAGCCAAAAACGGTTGGCAATTTTTTATGATTTACTTGTGGATAATTGATAAATTGTTCTTGTGTTAAACTGTGGAATACAGGTTTTTATGTTGCGACCGTTTTGTGTGGTTGCATTTTTTGATGCTCATTGTACACTTCGTTCGCCGTGTGCTTTGTGTGTGTGTGTGTGTGTGTGTGTGTGCGTATGTTCGTGTGCTTGTGCTGATTATGCTGATTTAAATTATTATCCATGCAAAAAGCAGTTGAAGACAACACAATTCGCAAAATATGCGATTGAAAATAAGTGAATGATCGCTTCTATGGCCATTTTTTATTTTGTAATGCAAACTGAACACACATGTTTATACCGTTTTGGACGATTTGCAATAATCAAGAATAGTGAAGATTTACTTTAATTTTGGTTTCACTTTAGTTGAATCTCAATATTCATGGGATTGTTGAATTGTAATTCAGTCCGTGCCGGAGCAAAGATGCTTCAATAAAGAAAATGGCCTGAAAAAAAAACTGAAATCAATGTCGCTTTGACCGCTAGGTCTCTGACGGAAAAGTACTAACCCAGAACTCAATAGAAAAAATGACAGCAAACATTTTGATGTCTTTGCCAATTTATGTTCACCACAAACTCGAACCTCAAGCGGAGCATCAATGGCAATGCTTGGACGTTAAAGCAAACGTTTTGTTTTTTATCTAGTAAATTCGGGAAGAAAGAATGGCAAGAATTGCAATTTTCAAAAAATGATTCAACGTCTGGTATATTTGAGTGTGTATGCAATGCATGAGCATCGTTGTACGATCACCGTGAGATGTTCATTTCTCAAGTGTTAAACAAAGGTGAGCCATGCTCATTGCTTACGACAAACCAAATCGGACCAACAATCATTTGCATTCAATCCATTGGTATATCATCGGCATATCGATTCGCTGTATCTCTCTAGCTCTTCTAAAGTTATTCATTTGCCATAGATTTTCGCCATAGTCGTTGACTGGCTGAACGAAGTCAATGGATCGCATCATTATCGATACCATTATAATGAACGTTCTGTATGCTATAAATGTTTACTTTCATATTGGTTGAATTGTTGTTGAATGATAAAATAAACGTGGCTGTGTCCCATTGCTGATGAGCCAAAACACTCTTTCAGACTTCCTAAAGAACGCAATATGAACAGGTTTAAAAGTGGAATTTTGTTGTTGTTGCCGAGCATTTGTTTCAATAAGTACAGTCGAATCGCTGTGTCGTGGGTTTTTGACTTTTTATTTCATTTTATGTTTACTTTTTTTTTTCTCTAAATAAAAACGAAGATGAGAGCAGTGACACAGACACCAGCCTAACTAGCTGCGTTGCTTTCAATTCTAGATACATAACTTTCGGTTGAGGGGAAAAACAGAGAATTAGAAATTATTGTAAACCAGGAAAAGACTAGGTCATGATCGTGTCATGAGCAAAATAAACGGCCAATAAAATATTTGCGCGTGAATGTACACGATCCGCAGAAGATAAAGAAACATAAGCAATGGAGCGATAGAAAAAAAAGAGAAAAAGGAAAAAAAGAGGAAACAGAAAACTGAATGGAACGCTACTCACAAATGGATGAGAGCATAGCTCCCCATACATCGATGGTGCATTTGAATCACATGTGGATGAGCTGTTGATTTATGGCATTCAATGGCTCATTTCGCCAATTACACATAGCAAGAATGGTTCTTTGGTCGTTTGCTATTGGCAAATATCCATTTCACTTTTCACATTTCTCTGTATTCTAAACATTTGCAGAAGACTAATATTTTAAATTGGTCGTAATTCTAATTTCTTTTTAAAATTGTGTGCTTCTGTACTTTTGTTCTCATTCATGAAAAAAAAAAGAAACAGTGGTAAAATTCGCCACTAAAAATCTATTTAGTATGTGACACATGAATCATTCGAAATAGAGCTAATTCTAAAACAGCTAGCGTTTTACCGTTACTAATTTCGACTATTTTTTTCCCCCTCCTCTTCATCACTTTCTATAGCCTGATCGAAATCTATTTATTTGATTTAATGGCAATAAATTTGTATCCGTCATTTAAATGCAACATTTGTCATATAAACGAATCAACATCATTGTTTTCACAATTGATATGCAATTTTAAATTGTAGTGTTTTTTTTTTCTTCGTTTGCCTTCCTTTTTTAATTCCAGCAATTGTGATTTCCAATCAACAGTTAGTTCGCGATCATTTCGCTTTTCGAATTAATGGTCATCGAAATTCAATAAAAGCACTGTTTTCATCTTTCATCCATGGCCGGCAATTAGTATGCAGACGGCAAACTCGCATGTGAGTATATATTCAAAATGTGCGTGTTTCATTTAGTGTAATGTAGTTGCAGTGTTGTTTAGTATAATGCCCATCGAACGATAGCTCACTTGTTTTCAACTAGCACAAACAAAAACGGATGGTTGTGCGACAACAAAATAAGACGAGTCAAAGCAATGACTCTCAGTTGAATATGAAGAATAATTTTGGAATTTCTATGCTTTGGATTGCCAATACGGTGTGTGTGCAAAAAGGCAAAACAATGCGCAATTACATACAATGTCACACACCACAAACCGCTTCCGAATATTAATAATATAGAAAATGGAATTGAATGTACATCAAAAACGGTTTCGATAGCAACAGAAGTTGGATGTTGACTAGTGTCGCTTCGGCTTCTGGTGAGTTCTTTTTCTTATTTTGGTATTTCTGTTTATTTTTTAGTATTCGGCTAGAAAGTGTTTCATGTTTATTTGCACACTGATTGTTATCCATTAATGATATCTTATTGTTTAACAACCGCGAAGATGCTTACGAGCCCAAGAATAATTGCAATTAAATTCTTATTAGCTTCTCTTTTCAAAGGTAGATAGCATATTTCAAAATGCAGTCATGTTGTTTGCTGTTTTGTTCTGCAATCAGACCAACCTGAAGGCGTTCGATATTGTTTGATATTGCATGAGCACTGTCAACCACAATTCACATATTACGATGACAGTTTAACAGATTGCCTGTTTTTGATTTGCTGATTTGTGGCACAAAATCTGTTCATGAATCTCCTGAAGATCATTGGAAACAGAATTGTAATATTTTGCATTGTTTCTGACATCAAGATTCACATTTCACGGGCATGTTATTGTGATATTGTTTTTAAATGCACAGTTTCTATTGAATTTTTAGTTTTTAAATGTCTACAGTTTTTCTTTTGGATTTCATCCAGATCTGCGCACATTTCGCTATCAAAAAATTAGTTTTCCCAAACGTCTCCTTTCATTCTTCGTTCTTCAATCCACAGACTAGTAGTAAACAATCTGAGATGCATGCGTAAGCTGATGCATGATAGTTAGAAACGAGCTGAAGAGAGTGCTTCGTAGATTTTTTTTTTTATTACGATTCGCAATAAATCCAGCAATCCGGTTCAATTCTATTGTAGATAGAGCTCTTTTCAATGCTCAGCACTCAGTTCAAATATCTCGCACATTTTTATCTGTGCGTGTTTTTTTCGCTCTCTTCGTTATGCATCGTTTACGTTGTTTTTCTCTATACGAATCTATATTTTATACTTGTTCGACGACATACGACTGAATTAAAACGGCCGACTGGTGTATGGCTGTTGTCAGCCACTGATATATCATATGGTCGATATTTTTGGGTCAATTACAATTTCAAATGAAAAGATGTGAAGAGACGGAAAAAACAAGTGCCATTAAATGATGTTCAAATAAACATAAACTTTGTTCAATCGCAATGTCACTGGCTTTCTTCAGTCAAAGCCT
Organism: Aphidoletes aphidimyza; assembly: GCA_030463065.1. Taxonomy (NCBI): domain Eukaryota; kingdom Metazoa; phylum Arthropoda; class Insecta; order Diptera; family Cecidomyiidae; genus Aphidoletes; species Aphidoletes aphidimyza. The sequence continues at coordinate 36,129,092 of CM059998.1, forward strand.
TAACGGCAATTATAATCTAATATATATAACAAACGAGTGTGAGCAGGTATTGTTCTGAAAAAATCTCATTCACTTTTCACTTCGTTAGTTATCTTGTTAAGAACACATTAAAATGTTGTATCTGAGACAAATAGCGGCAATTCCACTTCAAATGTTCAATGAGATTCTTTGCACTTCAAGTGCTTATGTAAATTCATGTTTTAACTATAGAAGTCAGTGAAGAATCAATTGGTGCTTTAGCCAATTGCCAAATTCGTAGATATGAAAAGTTGAGTTTTGCATGTCAACAATGAAATTTCGATTTCGAAACGGTACCAGATCCAGATATCAGGCAGAATATTTCTTCAAAAAAAAAAAAAAAAAAAAAATAACAAAAAAAACGGATTCCGTTTTTTCTGCCTCATTCATTTTGAAATTCCAACCGAACATTTGCCCCAGATTTACAAACGATAAAATTGAATTAAAAAAAAACTTCAATTTCACTTACGCAAATTCAACAAACTATCAACTTTGCAAACCAAATAGTTTGCAGTTCAAATGTCAAATTTAGAATAATATAATTTCCAAATGAATAATTTTCTGCAACTACAAATTTTATAACTTTACATCAATCGTAAAAACAAACGAACAAATATTCACAAATTCACATTGAATGAACAAAAAAAAAACACACAAAAAAACATTTAACCGATCTTCATTCCACTTGAAATTTTGCAAACGGTCAAGAAAATAGGTAAACGATCGATGATTGAAAAGGAAATTTTGTTTGCATTCACTCACTCAAACGATAACGATCATTTGCGTGTTCACATAGAAGTGACAAACGGTTAAACCGTACATTGCGACGGCTGATGTGAAACTAATGTAAAAATGGCAAAACATCGCCGCTGAAATATCAATTCGTCTCTGTACAACCAAATGGGTAAAGACAGTGTGTGCTTTGTTTTTGTTTTTTTTTTTCTTCTTGTTCTTTTGTTTTGCCATTTAATCGTATCGTGCCGACACTCGGTGCACACCAGAATATCAACAAACCCTGAAATGGTGAAAGAAAATCGGAAGAAAAGCAACTCTCTACCCAGCTATCTACGCTATGTGTATGCCGTGCAAACGATTGTGCATTAGCACAATTGGCATATTGATTTTGAACGCAGATGCACGTTGCTTTCAAGTATGTTGATTTATATTCTTGCAGTCGACCTATTGAACTTGAATTTGTGGAGAAGAACAAAAAACAACCCAAATTCAGTCCTGGCGCCGAAGTGAAATTGACAATTAAACGTGTGGTGAGCTGCAAAGGGTTTCGAAGGAGGTGATGGGAATAACGGCAAATGTTTTCAGTAGAATTGAACAAAGTAAGCGACAAATGGCGACGCCATAATTACAACACTAATTACAAATACTAATACTTTACCATAATTACAAATCATGATGAAGGCACTCAAATTAAATTCGGATGTTCCAGAAATTGGTGGATATACAGGGTGATCCAAGTTTTAGTGATCCATTTATTTTTGAACAAAAAAAAAACATTTTTTTTTTTTTCAAATTTGAAGTGTTCATTCATTTAGTTCGATTCAAGATATGTTTCTATCACTTTTTGAAAATGATACCGCGTAAATGGCCGCCTTTAGCTTGGCCGCCTTCTGGCAGTTTCCATCACTGCGGCCAATGCTCCAGCCGACATATCGACTATTTCACATCGGATGTCGGCTTTGAGCTCAGCTAAAGTCCTTGTTGATGTAATTGCAATTTTGCTATTTTTTGGTCGAAAAATGAACCAACACGGTATGTCATTAGTCGATCTGCCATCTATTGTCAAAGTTATAGTGTTGTCCGATCGGTCACTAAAACTTGGATCACCCTGTAGTGAGACCATACATTACTCTCTTGGCTTTGAAGATCAAATGCAATTGGCATCAATTACGAACTTACCTTTGTTAAGTTGAATGGTGTCCACTTGCTGAAAAACGGCATCAAACAGTTTGATCAAGTTTATGTTAACATTTCATGTGATGTTTTATTACGGCGCTTTGGATAATCATTCATTTAAATAAATGATTGATTGGCTGGTATTAATTGATCAGTTGATTTTGTAATTGGTTTACGTGTCATTTGACATGAATCAATTTAAAAATAAATACTTAATAAATGTATAGTGTATACAAAATCAAAATCAAAAATTAAACAAAACCACAAAACAAATGGGTACCATTTAAAGTCATAAAAAATGTTAGAAAAACAAAAAAAAAATCGTTCAAAATTTGTGGCAAAAATAAATCATAAGGTCAAAAGCACTTCCTAAGTAGCTTAGATAGTAAGGTTGTTTGTATTCATTTGTGAATGGTTCTAGGTATTGGTTATTTGACTACTAAAACTTCGATGGTCTCAGGCCATGTAATTTATGGACCAATTGGAAGTGGTAATGTCGATATAGTTTCATTGAAGTGTTTTTTTTTTTCGGCTCGCATCTTAAAAAGCGTATCACAGAAATTTGCATCCCGAACAGTTATTTACAGGTTGACCCTCCGTTATTGTAATGCTGGGCTGGCCAGTTTCTTCATCGGCTATTAAATTCGATTGCCTTTGCTATGTAAATACAGAAAAATGAAATGCGATTTAAGTTTTTCAAAGTTAAACATAGCACAGCTGAATTGAACAGATATGTGTGTAACGAAACACCTTGCATCGTTCTATTGTTGCAACGAAATTTAAGAATGCTCACAAGATTTACTGCATTACAGTCTATGAAAATTGAAACTTACCATCAATTCGGTTGCTAATAAATAGAAAATGTCATTGATATTTAGGTTCTCTTTTGCAGAAGTCTCCATCACAAACGAAATCTCTGGTATATACTGACACAAAGCTTGAGCTTCGCTTAACTCCACCTATAAATAAAAAAGGTAATATTGCAATGATATAACATCAGTGAAATCTAGCAAATTCAATCAAAAATGCAAAAGTGCATTTACTTCTCTTTCATCTTCCAAATCACATTTGTTACCGATTAATATAAGTATAACATCTGAGGTTGTGTATCGTCGAACCTCTTCAATCCATCGTTGTATGCTCAAAAATGATGATCGTTTTGTGATATCATACACTTAAAATACAATAAGAAATGATTATTATATTGAATGGATACAAAATGAAGGAATAACGTATTTCCGGACATTACCTATGATTACACCATTTGCTGAGCGATAGTAACTTTGTGTTATGGTTCGAAAACGTTCCTGTCGTATAAATACGAAACAAAATAAGTCAATTCAATGCATACTTCAAAAAGAAATGGTCAATATTGATATAATCTTATAAAGTCTTATCAATCGAAATTGATACAAAACTATGCTTTGATCATTTAAAGTGTAAATATTGAAGGTACTTATCAGCTGTATCCCAAAGTGTAATCTAAAACCAAATGGAAATAGAAAAAGGATTCGTAAGATGACATATATTATCAAAACCGTTGCAAATGCACAATGGTGGAGGGTGGAGTATTCAAATTTCAAATTCCTATTGCTATTTTGCTCACTTTAATTTTTTTGCCATCAATATTAACGGTCTTCATTGAAAAATCCACACCAATTGTATTCCCATGCCGTTCTTCATATTGGCCCGTCTTAAATCGTTGAACGACACATGTTTTACCCGTGCCACAATCACCAATCAAAACAATTTTAAACAAATAATCGAACGTTTCATCGTAAGCTGTTGAAAGTAGTGAATTTGGACTTCGTAATGACATTTTTGGTTTTCTTTTTCTGTATTATTCTAAATTATTGCGTTGAATTGCTTGATAGTGATTTTTCTGTTTTTTTTTTTTAGAAATCTTACACTAAACCAATAAACACACAGATGATTTCCAAAATAATCATGAAGAAGATCGTAATAAACGTATTTCGAAATGCATGTATTGAATTAAAAAAAAAAAAAATAAATCGATTTGGACGCAAGAATCAACAAAAACAAATGTTGTTTGTTATTTAAAAGAACCAAGTGGATTGGTGGATTATTATTGTTTTTCAGTGCATTTGACAGATTTGTGGCACACTCAAATTGTTTCATGTGAAGTGTGAGTCATGTCGTGAAGTGACAATGTCATATTCATTATATAACCTAAAAATGTGCTGAAATTTCAATAAAATCTACAGAATGTTTGCGGACATTTAATTGTCACTGAAACCATTGTATACCATTTTATGGATGTGCAAAATTAGAATGCGTTTGTACATTTTCATTACACATTCAATGCTAGCTATGGGCTACAGTGCATTTTTGAGTCATAATATAAACGATGCTTAATCGAAAATGCTTATCCTTCGGCAAAATGTGGAGAAGCTCAAAGGTTTGTCGGCGAGATAAATATTGAAGACTTTCACACAGACGCACACACACTCGCGCGCACACACAGGCACCGTACTCAGCCATTCAGTGTAGAGTTGTGACGATACACACCATCGGAACGGTGTTCGTTCGTTTCGTCTTCTCGTTTTTTTTATGTATTTATACATGAATTTTGCTTGGTGTGCATGCATTGACAGGAATGGTCGCAAAGAAGCTTGGCTTGCATCTATTTTTTCTAATTTAAAATATATATTATTATATTTTATTTGTTGTTTTGTATAAAAACAAAAGACACGAACAAATCCAAAGTCATTTGTATTTTCTGTAAAAAATTTAAAAAAATCGCATTTTAAGTTTTTTCTCATGATAAACGGTTGACATCGACTCAATTGTTTTAACTACAATAAAAAAAAAACCCAATTGAAGAGAAAAAGTAAGCCAACATTATCGTTTATCGTCACTGTTATTTTTTTTTTGTGTGTGATTTCGTATTTATTATTGTTATTTGAAAATTTTGATTTTTTTTTGCGAATGAAATTTTCATTTTGGCATATCTAAAATGGAGCGGAAAGTGTGTGCGAAGCGACAAAACTAAATTTACTTATTAATACTTGGGTGATGGTTATTATAGTCTCAATTTAGATAGCTTCGAAAAGAATCACATTTTTTTTTGTTGGTTTTGCCACAAGAAAATATGATGTATAATTAATATCAATACAAATACAATGTATAAATGAATTCTCTTACTAAAATGGTGAAAGAATAAATAGAGAGAAAGAGAGAGAGGTAGATAGAAAGAGTGGGATAGAAAAAGAGCAAAAGCAGCAAAAGAAAAGAAAAAAAAAACTTTGCGCGAGTTATTGGTTAATAAGCACGATTAAACGGGTGAACAGCATCAGCCATGAAAAATGCGCTGAAATTTTAATAATTTTGCATTCATTGAATCAACGAAAACGGAATAAATCGGACCATAGCCGAACAAAGTGGCGCGCTACGAATTGATTTGAGAAAATAAACGCTGTCTCTGAATCCATTTTAATTTACGATAATTTATAATTTAAACAGATTGGCACGACAAAATGTGATGTAATTGTGTTGATTTATTGAATTCACTTTTTGTTTCGGTTTTATCACTTACTGTGCCGTGCCGGCTATGGTCAAACTAAGAAATTTCGATTTTATTTTCATTTTGGACTTGAAGTTGTATTTTTGTTTTTGTTGTTGTATACAATCAAATATCTGCCATTTTTCCCATATTGCGCTAACTAATTTTCTGTCTATGCAAAATAATTTACTCGATATTTGTTGAAAATTTGGATTTGGATTTGAATGAAATGAATGTTTGTTTTTTGTTTTTTTTTTTTTTTTTTTAATTAATAATTTTGTTGGTTGTTGGAATATTTGTGGTGTGATCCCTAGATTGATTTTTTTTTTTAAATAAATTATTTCGCAGAAATGTTGTCAATTTTTCTATTCTTTTTTTTGGGTTTTCACTTATTTTTAAGAGAGCTTTAAATTTTTTTTTTCGTCAAATAAAATGTCAACAAAACCAATGATTTTTTATATTTTCAGGCTTTAGTTTATTTTACAAAAGGTTCTAGTTTAGATTCAGACGTGAAAACAATCTCACAGACGAAAACAACAAATCCACCACTATCAATGGACCAAAATTCCGTGGAAAGTGATGACAATTCTGCGGATCAAATGGACGACAATCTGTTGGAGCCGTTGAGTGAAGTGTCATTTAGTGAACGTGAAAAATCGTTTAGTACAACAAAAGCGGCACCAACACAAAATACCACCGACAAAGATCCAGACAGTTCACTGCCTGATGCCCGGGCCAAATTGTTGCATTTACAGCGTGTACAACGTGGTGGCGGCAGCAGTGGAAGTGAAACGGCCCGAAGTAGCGGCTCGAAGAAACGCAACAGCAAAAGCCATTCGGGTGAAAAAGATAATGAAAAAGAAAAAGAAAAAGAAGAAGAAACGGTTAGCTTGTCACTTGATTCGTTGATACGGCGCGGTGTATTGAATGAGAAAATGAAGGCGGCAAATTTCAAAAACAGTTTTAAATTTGGTAAGCCCGATGACGATATTTCATTGCGTGTGAATCCTTCAGCTAATTTATTTTACGAACACTCGAACGAACCGTATTCAGATTCGTCGTCAGATTCGTATGAATCGAGCGGGGATAGAGATGGCCCCGATGAACCAAAGTATGGTGTGACAAGCAACGGTAGCATTACCAATGGCAACGGTATGGATGAGCATGCGCCGGTGAAGCGTAAACGTGGCCGGCCGCCGCTTACCGAAGAAGAACGAAACGAACGGGTCGCACGAAAAGAAGCAATTCGATTACAAAATCGAAGTATCATGAATTCAGAATCAATGTCCGGTGAAGTTGATGACTTTTCGATGGCCATGGGCCATAGCATATTCCATGCAAATTCACCGAAAAAACGGGGCCGACCGCCCAAAAATCGCTATCCACATTTTTTAAATTCAACCGTTCAGAGCGATCAAGACACACAAATTTCAACACGGCTAAATGACAGCGCAAGCACAACGGAATTTCCACTGAAGAAAAAACGTGGACGCAAACCAAAAAGCTATTACTTAGAATTAGCGGCTGCACAAGCAAATGAATCGAGTGCAAGCATCGGTGCCCACAATGGAACGGCACTGAGTAATGTAAGTAATGTGAGTACGGTGAGTAATCAAACGGCATCCACAATGAATGACACAATGCCAACGGGACCGAAAAAACGTGGCCGCAAACCAAAGTACTTGGAAAATTATTTCATTAAATTGGAACAACAATCAGCATCGACCGCAACCGTTCAGAAAATACTGAAAAAACGCGGACGCAAACCGAAAAGTTTTTATTTACAGCAATTGGCGGACCGGGCCAATGAAACGGCACCAGCAATTTTAGAAGACACTCCTGCAAGTAGCTCAAATGTGGATAGTCTACAGCTGACACCACAATCCGAATCAAACGCAAATCAAAGCACGACCAGCGCATCCTTTGATTTTAATTCGTACGCAAATAAACGGGGCCGACGACCAAAAGCATACTATGAGCACTTGGCCGCACTTGTGAAGCAAGAAGGTGGTCAGCCAGCATCACTTCGAGCAGCAGTCGAACAGAGATTTGCAGCAGCCAACACGAGCACATTGTCGGATGAACCACCGGCAAAGAAGAAACGCGGACGCAAACCAAAGAGTTACTATTGGAACTTACAGTTGCAACAAGAGGCAGAAAACCAAAGCACACCGTCAGATGCCAGAGGTGACAGCTTGTCAAATCAAGGCCGGCTGGCCTTGGCATCGGCTACTGACCACAATGAATTTACCGAATCTGGAACATCACGTATGGTGCTTGCAAGACGACCGTCAAAACCAACAATTCGAATTCATCGACCGTATATCCGAAGGGTTACACCACAGGTCTTTCGACGGCCGGTAAGACATGTCACACGAATTGCTAATCATCAACAGCTGATTAACATGCTTTGTTTTGTTTTGTTTTGTACAGGGCCTTGAGGTGCCGGTCGGTGCACTGGCTTTCAAGAAAAAAAGAGGACGCAAACCGAAAAATTATCAACCACATCTGGATGAGCAACAGGAAGTTGGATCGAGCATCAGTAAGTCTAGTGGTAAGTTCACGTTAATTCAATGTTAAATAAACCGAACAAATACTCATTCGACATCTTAAATTTAAGCTGAACCAACGGTATCCGAATCACGTCAACAACCGCAAAGCTATCAAGCATTGGAAGAGCGAAATCGAGTGCTGTTCGAGTTGTTTGAGAAGCGTGGTGATGAAATCCGCATCCTCAAGCAGCGTATGTCAAATTTAATAAATGACAAAGTTGAGCCCACTATTGATTTGGATGCAATGACATGGACAAATATTGAACTATGCAAAGCATACAGTCTGCAACGGCTAAACATTCCACTGTTCAATTATATGCGTGACAAATTTTCGATTCCAATGCCAAGCACCGATGATGTGCGTAAATTTGTGCGTGGCATTCAGTTGGTACGTGGTTTACAAACGACAATGCTTCGCATGCTCGAATGTGATGGCCAAATATACCAGGAACATGACAAATTGGCCATACTTCAGGTCAGCTATATTAAAACGTCGGAAATGTTTGAATATGACGAGGATTTAGATCTCATTGTTGGTCCACACAAATATTTAACGTTGATTGTTGCCCGCGGTTTGTACAAAGACTGGAGCCAATTGGTATACTTTAACTTTGATACACGTGTAACCAAACAAAATTTAAATTGTGTGATTGAAGCGCTGCATAAGATTGACTTTACAGTGGCAGCTTTGGCCAGTAATTTTGAAGAAGGCAAAGCCGACATCTTTTCCGATTTATCTATCAATTATGGTAAAGGATTCTTTCAACATCCCGTTACACAAGAGAAAATTCAGTGTTTTTACTACCTGGATGATATGCTACAGGCGACAAACGCACACTTCTTCGGTGGGCATCTGATGATCGATGAAAATCAACACACAAAACAGCCGATTAATAAACAAGTAAGGAATCATTTGTTTCAATCCATTCAATCTCTTCAATTGATTTGATTTTTTTTGTTTTTTTTTTAATCAATTTTCGTAGACTGTGATGCAGGCGATTCACAAGAACTACCGTCGAATTCCAATTCCACGGGAGCTGCTCGCGTGGACCGATAATGATATTAACAATGTCGATGCCATTCATACGTTCTTTTCCCAGTTCACAATCAATCTGCTGCGCATCAGTTCACCGGATGATCGGGCGGCGAAAAATGTTGCCGAATTTATAAGCATCATGAAATCATATGCCGAGTTGATGAGTCGGCCGCAGACCATCGACTCCGATATCGATACGAACAATTTCGATCGATATCTCGAATTCCAAAACAAGAGGCTCGACAAAATCCATGCCCGACTCTTCAAACTGGATTACGCGAATACAAATGAAGCGACACGAAAAAAATTCCGCGAAGCAATGATGATGTCAATTGTATCGTTGAAAATGCTACGCAAATCGGTAATGTCCAAATTCCGAAATTCCACATTCTCAACACAGGCAATCACCAATGAAATTGTACGAACCAAAATGAATGAACTCATCGCACGATACAATTTCAATAAACGTCCGTTGGCGCCGATGCAATTGTTTCGAATTGTCAAAGACATTTTCTTGGGCGAAGATTGTTCGGTGAAAAGCGAATCGAAGGTGACATTCTTCTACAATGGTGCGGTCACGGCGGCTGAAGTGAATGGACGCAATGAATCATATTATGTGTCTGCATTGATGCATTGGATATGCGACACTCAGGCCAAAAAACATCTCAATTTGCATGATACAAAAGATCTTAAGCGTAAACTCAAAAAGGTTGAGGAGACATTCTGTTCCACACAAAATCCCAATTTTCGCATTTGCGAATCGGCCGTCACGAAAATCACAAAGGATCTTATTGATTCGAATGCATTTGAACCGGCATTGAATGATATCATTCGAGAATATATTGTACAGCGTCATTTACTTCGTATTAAGTATTTTAATGAAAATCAAATCACACGCATCGCAATGCCCGTACAAATGACGATCAATTTGGAAGAATGAAAGAGCGACAGAGAGCCAACTAAATCAAGTTTTCAGTTACAATTTACAGAACAATCACAATTTTTGTAATAGGTAAAAACATGTAAAGTAAAGAGATAAAACCGTAGAAAAAATAACATCGGAGCATATTCAATATTCGTTACTGAGCTTATATCGCATTTTTTTCTCATCGCGTTTTTTTTTTTTTGCTTTTTTTATTCATTCCCATTTTTTCAACCGGTAAACTGTTGGCTCATTAATTGTAACATAGGAATATGAATAAGAGGAAGATAAATGTTTTATCAAATTCCTATTGAAATTTGTTCAAATGTTCATGAATCATTTGACTTGTGCTAAAAGTACAACAGTTCGTTTTTCTCTTTATTCGAAACAATGTGTTTTGTTTTGTGTGTTTTTTTGTTCTGAAAAGAATGAAAAAAAAAAAAAAATAATGAAAAAACCACTGAAACGATTTTATGTAAAATAAAAATAAATAAAAGAAAATCAACAGAATAAAGTAAAAAATGAAACAGTAGCAAATAAAAATAACAAACTGATAGTGAAATAATAATATATTTGTTTAAAAGAACCAATAAAATTTACTTTGTACACAGGCTTTTTTACATGTTTTCTTTTTTGTTAATCAATTGGGTTATTTTTCATATGCGCTGTTGTAGGGGGGAAGTCCTCTGTAAATCATAGCCGATCGCATTCGTACCGAAATATCATTCTCATTTCGAATATCACTGAGCAATCCTAACAGGTTTGGATTTCTCTTTCCATCCCTTTTCATTAGGATACGTGAAACACGTTCTTTGGTACGTTCATCTTTGCAAATATCAATTTTTGGATGATTTACATCTGTCGGCAAGATCCATTGTGTGAGTATGAGTACTGTGATCAGATCACTCCAAATATCCGTGACAATGGTAAGTGCACCCAACATACCCGGGCAGCCAGTTTTAAAGTATGTATATGATGAACAGATTGCCTCACAAATTGTGCCACGTGGTCTCATTGCGATCGATTCACAGCCAAACAAAAGCATAACATTCTTGTGCTTGTAATCCTCGAATTCAGAGTTTGCGATAAACTGTAAACCGGATCCATGTCCTGAATAGACGAACACCTGACTATTGGCCAAACCGTCAAGGATCTGTTGCATCGTTGGCACCACACGTGCAATATGCTTCCACTTTGGTAAATAGTCCTCATAATATTTGCACATTCTTTTTCCCATATCTGCGAGTTTTTCATCGTTATCTGGATTGATGACGGCAAAGCCATTCGTCACATTCACTTTGAAATAGCCATTTTCAATTTGATGTTTGTGTTTTTCATATAAATCGAATAGCATATAAATGGAATGCACACGGCTAAATTCTTGAGACGGCAAAACCATTTCCCATGGCATTGTGTCCACAATTTCATCAATCACCAAAATACATGGATAATATTCAAAGTCTGTGAATATCAATTTTTGTTTCATCTTCGCCAAAAATTCGGCGATGCGCATAGATTCCATATGACTGCGACCAATATCACGGGCGGCTTGCGTTATTTGATCAGCATTTAACAGATCGATACGTCGTGCTACCAAACTCAACAATACCAATTGATCGTCGGAAAAATCATCAAAACTTTGACACATCTTTGACACTTCATCGAATATCTTCTTCTCAAATTCTTCACCGGTTTTGTGTTTGATTTTGCCGGAAAATAGTGTGACCCATGGGCCAAGCCATAATTTTAAATCGGCTATCAATTTTGACTGTGTTTGAGTGAGATTCTTTATATAATTGGTATACGTCGATGAATTCATTGCACTCGTATAATTTTTATAGAGCACCTCATTCACTTCGTAGGCCGTTGAAAATATCTGCAATGAAATTTAATCACATTTCAGTTAGTTTTGATTTTGGATATGACCAAAAGCCAGCCAAATTAATCACATTGAATTGCTTACACTATTTGGATTGAATTCATTTAGTTCGAGCACAATACCAAGTGGCCGATCATTTCGTTTTTTAGCCAGATTGTATCGAAACAGAGTTAATGTCATCGCTCCATCACCAGTATACATATCTTTTTTTCCCGAGTATCCAATATATCCATCGTACATTTGGCTTAGCTGTATCACGGTCCATTCATTCGGCAATTTGGCGCACTCGTCCCGTAAATCATCGATTTGCATTTGACTGTCAACATTATCAATACTTTTATTTGAATCGTCAGCTTTAATCTCCACATGCATGCAATCCGATAAGAAATCAATTAAAGAAATGCCCGATTTTTGTTGTAAATTGATGGTCCGATTAATTGCTAAATCATCAATGTCCGGTTTATTCAGCTGATTCAAATGTGTTCCAACAAAGCCACAACTCAATGCTTTAGTATTGTGCAAAATAGCGCGATCATGGTCATTCGATTTGTATGCTTCGAATGCACACTTTCGATATTTATTTCGAATCAATGGCCAACACTTATAAGTCGATTCAATTGCACTGAAATTGATATCACTGTCCGTTGACATTTTTTGGTTCTTTTTTACCGCATCCATCGTCAACAACAAGAGATTCTTTGAAATTAAATGTTTCTGATGATGAACAACAGTTTGACGGTTGACATTTGAGTCAAAACATTGATTTAAATATTATATAGATGGCGCACATTGTTTCATTGTTGTTTGTGCATGGATGGCAAATGACATTTAAAATTCGACGTGTTTGACACATTCAACAATATTCGAGTACATTGAAAAATGTTTTTTGTTTGCATTTCAGTTGCTTTCATTCGTTTCGGACCAGAGATTCAACTGAGTTGACATTCACCTGGGCCATTATTTTGCTGTGTTGTTGTTATGTTGCAAGAATTGTAAAGCATTTTAGTAGATCTTAAACTAGTATCCATTTGGATTTGTTCCGTCTTTTTCTTTTTTTTTTGTAAATTTTGAACGGGTGCAATAGAAAGTGAACAAAAATGACAACCAAATTAGAAATAAATGTTCGCACATTAATTGTTCAGTGTGAGGATCTGGTCAATGATGATGCAAACAACTGGTTGCTCAAGAAATATATCAAATCATTGAGTACGATGATTAAAGAATTGGAAGATAGTGAAGAGTATGTGTGCTATTGATTTTTGTATTCTTTTCATTTTCTACTCAGTAATTAAATCATTTTTAAACTTTGAATAAATGGGATTAATTTATTTGTATGTAGAAAACCAAAGGAAACTGCTATTGATGAATATAAAACACGATGTCAAGCGTTAAAGGATAAAACCGGCTATGTGGAACCTCAAAAATTGAATAGCATTCGCAAGGGAAAAACATCTTTAGATGCCGGCAATAATATTGTAAAGGAAATGAACCAAATACAAGATTCCAAATATGCGAGCTCTCTGCGACGTGATTTATTAGGCATTCATGCAAATGATTCAAATAGCTTGAGGCAGAGAGTAAAAACTGCATCAACTGCTGGCGGCGAAGATATGAATCAAGCGATGAAACATCATGCAAACATGCAAGAGAAAATTGCCGAAGATATGCTTGCCTTAACCAGAAATTTGAAAGAACAAACTGAAATTGCCAATCGAATCATTCGAAAGGACACTGAAGTACGTGAAATAAATTATTTCATGATTTTAATGACAATTGAAATAAAAACATTATTTGGCATTTGTGTCGTGTACAATTGTTAATAGATTTACTTTTCACATTTTTAGATTGTTAGCAAGTCCACAAATCTATCAGAAACAAACTATTCGTCACTCAGCAAAGAAGCGACAATACTTAAGGACCATTCGAACAGAGCATGCAAATGGTGGATGTGGATCATGATCGGATTGGTTATGATTATTTTCATTTGTAAGTGTTTACTTTCGTCAGCAAGTAACGATTCATGATTTCTCTACTTAATTTGATTGTAACTTGTCTATTTACCACCAAACGAAGTTAAGTTTTGTCTCTAAGTATGAAATTCAGCTGGATATAAAATTAACGCTGATTTAATAAGCGAAAAGATTTCTTGGCGGGGGGGTAATGAAAAAAGTCAATTCTATCTAGTGTAGACCGAGTCTGAGAAAATTGAGGGTGAGAAAAGGGTGTTTTTGTATCCTCCAAAATGAAAGTGATGTGGGTGGAAATCTCGTCAAAAAAGCCCTAGCAAATTGAAAGAACTTAACTCGTTAGATGTGGATGTGAATGTGATTCATATTTTAAATCTAATAATATCCATTATTCTAAATTGCAGTCACGGTCCTGTTTATGAAAATTATGAAGAAGCGAACATTGTAGCCTGGGTGATTGCATACAATTGAACGGTCATGGCCGAATGAAGAAGCTGGAGTGGAAACCGATTTGATCAATCACGAAGTCGTATTAAGAAAATTCCGTTTATACCTTGATATTGGTGTTATTTATTGAAACTGTGTTTTTTTTTTATTTATAATATTAAAATGATGAAGGATTTTGATTATTGGCTTATTCTATTGCTTACCTTTGTATAAAATCACTTTTGAAATTAAAAAAAAAAAAAAACAAAAACTATACTGAAGTATAAAAATCACGAATTTGAAATGAAATGCAGACATTTTTATTTGCCATTGAACTTGTGGTTTTTATTTGAGTTGTTAAGCTACAATGCTTAAATTACAATTAACATCAATGATCCAATTCCAAAAATACTTGATAGTTGTGTGTGTGTATGTGTGTGTGTTTGTGTTTTTTGTGTGTTGTCAATATTTCGTAAAGGGATATTTTTCTGATAAAACACTGTTTGAGTTCATTTTTTTCTTTAGTATAATCTCAAATTTAAATTGGGGATATTGAACATTTCGTTAGTGGCTTTTTTTCTGTGTTTTGTTTTTTTCTTTTTCTATTCTCTTCAGATTTGGATGCGCACAAGACTGATCTTAGACTCTACGGATGTATAGCTTTGCTAGAGATGATGATGAGCTACGGGGTTATTATGTTACTTTGTTTTCTTTTACCAATATGATATCCATTAATTTCATATTTTTAATTTGTATTTTTTGTCGCAGATATATTTGAGGTGGGCGGGGCGGGGGGAAGGGGGCTGGAGAGTAGAAATGTCTGAATCACTCACGCACCGAAGAAAAAATAAAATAAAATAAATTAGTGTAGAACATAGCGGTGTCCAATGAAAGGATCAATGCCAATGAACAAATGTTTAGCAAGACAAAATATTTCGCTTTGTTTTTTATTTTCATACTTTTGAATTTTTGGACAATTCCAAACAATATCCCGATATGAAATATTTTTGGAGAGTAAAACGGAGGGAAGATGATTGTACAAGTGGAACTCCAATTTGCATGAATTTAATGAAATTGATAAATGTTTTATGTTTAATGATGTGTCTGTGTGGGTGTGTAATTCAGTTTGGCTTTTTAATTTCATTCCATTAAGCGATCAACTTAAATTTTGGTTGTTCCAAAATGAAGAAATGTTTGTTAATTAATTGTGAATTCAAGTCAACACAAATCAAATGGTGGAACAAAATATACCACTTAAATATTTGTCATTCTTTAGTAGACTCTTTTCTCTTATTCTGCGCAGGTATATTTTTTACTTTCTGTGTACTCTTTTTTTTTTTTTTTTTTTTACTCAAGCATTTATAAATATTTCGTTTTGCTTCCTTCATTTTTTTTCTTTTCGTTTTTTTGTTGTTGTTGTTGTTTTTAAATAGAAGAGTTACATATTTACATAACACATTCATGAGCTGGCCGCATTCACACGTAATTTTTTGTTAAGTGAGAATTATTTCCGTTTGTTTTTTCTTCCTCTGTAATACCATAAAAGTGTATAGCAAAATAAAAAAATGTAACGGTCAGGAGAAAAATCAATTTCATCGAAAAGACAATAATAAATACACAAAGAAATTAAGAATTATGATTAAGATCACCCGAAATTTGTTATTTGTTTTCTCATTTAATTTGTTTTCTCTCTTGTTTGCTTGTTTGTTTGTTTGTTTGTTTATAGTAACGATTTTTTAAATTGATTTCTTGCGACGCAACTGCATTCGTGAAAAACGCAGTTTTGAGTTTCTAGGTACGTACGGTTTCATTTTTAAAATAAATTCTAAGTCAACTCTTGAACACACTCGGATTTGTAACCCAGCCTATGGCACCAACGGATTCAACACCATCGCTGATTTTCCGACGGGCAAATGCTCTATCATTTGATAATACAATGTACAATGGTATTATTATTGAAACCCGGAGCATTTCGAATCAACACCAGGGTTAAGCCAATGAATCAGGGCTACAGGACACCACATCTACATCAATTTGGTAGTTTGTTGACATGATCTTATGTGGTGTGAGTGTTTTTGATTTGATATTTCAAATCATTTGGAGTGTTATTTTGGCTGTCCGAGGCGTATGCAGGACTTGCTGCATTTACTTCACGTCTTATTCGAAGTGGGGGTATCAAGGTGTCATTTCTATTATAGAGCGACTGACGGGTCGCGCAGCTTTGAAAATTACTCGTAGAGGGAGAGGATAGGGAAGTTAGACGGCGTAAAGAGGCAGAAAGCCGCCGCCTAGATGATAGAATCGTCTAGAGCAGCAATTCCAGACTGGCAGAGGGTGGCTGTGGGTTTGAGGTGAGTTGGGAGGCTGCGGTCCACATCGCCGGTAGGGGTGGCGTTCGATCGAGGTCAGAGATGTAGGTGGGGTAGGGCGAGGAATTCATCGGGAGGGGGCTTTAGGCTGTTGTTTAAGTTTCAATTTCTGGGAGTAATACTTCCGATTGTATAAGCACGTTGTGAGCTATTCAAACTGTCCTTATGACGGGGGCGACACAGGTTGTCACTCTACTTCGTTCCCTGCGGTTCGGCGTAAGCCGGTTTATCCGTGGTATTATATCTCCTTTTCCTCCACACATGTTTTACCATTTCGTGGTTTTTTGGTGGTCTGGGAGATAAGTCTTAGAAGACAAGCTGATGACGCAATTCGTGGTCCGGGACCAGAGGGGCGAAGACGGCTCGTGCGGGTGACGGGCAGGAGACGCCGTCGACGCAGTATTCTGGAGCGGGACGACTCACAACAGACGTCGACGGGCATGGATCCCTCCCCGTCCGACGCTAAGGGAATTGCCAGTGTGAGGTTGGCTCTGGTGTTTTCTTGCGTGATCCCTAGTGTCTGATGGTTTTAGGGCTAGTTTTTTTTTCTTCTTTTTACTCGTATCCATTCTTCTTATATTTATTTTTTTTTTCCGTTTTTTTCTTTTTTTTCTTTTTTTTTATTTTTTTTCCTTTTTTCTTATATTTCTATTGGGGGTATTTTTTTTTTTTTTTTTTTTTCTCTTTTTTTTTTATCTTGGTCTCTTTTCGTGCAGCGGACGGCTTTCTCCCCGGGCGCAGACTGGAGCCGTCTTTTTGGGGCCGAGGAGAGCAGCGGTTGGGGGAGATTCTATTATTGCCTATTGGGTCCTTCAGGAGCGAACCGTTTGAAGTGAGTGGGGCGACTCCAGTAGACTCTGAAGGCCCGTTGGCGACGCGGAAACCCGCCTCCTCACCCCTATCCCTCGTTGAGAGCGGGCGAGGGAGGGGGATGAGGTGTTCTGGAACATCATGTGGTAGGTGCGTCGTGGGCTGGGAGAAAAGGCGAGCTGTAGGTCTTTCGGGGGTTGGGGGTTCGATTTGACTTCCTGCGGCGGGGGGGGACTGGGCCCTCGGGGAACGGCGGGAGTAGAGGGCGACACAGGTGGTGCGTATTGAGGGGGGGTCGCTTTTTAAGCCGTTGTACCCTCCCTCAGCGTGCCCGTTTAAACTTTTTTTTTTCTATTCTCTTTCCCTTTATTTTAAAACTTTTGTCCAGCTACCGTGATAATAAACCGTTTGGGATGGGAAAGTCCTCGCCCATCACTAGAAAACTCTTAGCCTACGCACGACGATTGTTTGGTTGGGTCCGTCTCTTGGATGAGGACAGTTGGACTCGGTTGGGGCCGGACGTAATCGGCGAACTCAGGGAGGAGTGCCGTCGGGGCGAGGATGGGGGCGGTAGGTGTGCTGGGGATTTACCGGTTCTTGGGTTCACCTGAGCTTAGATAATTTGATTTTTAAAATGCACATTTGCGTCTGCTTCGGTCACCAGGAAGGATCATAGAAAAGAAGGAAAGCTTAAGGAAATGCTCTGAAAGAAAATCAAGGATCAAAGACCTATTATTAACGACGCGAAATATAATTTATTTTACTATCCATTACTTAATTGGTTGTTGTTGGTGTGTGTTGTTGTTTTTTTTTTTTGTTTAGAGTCCACTCAACGGTCTGTTTTTAAATTTTTGGTTTTACTAAACATTTTGGAATTATGGTTATATTCATTTTTTTTAGCTGGCACGGAGGGATTGTAAATGGAAATGGATATATCAGGAAAGGCCATACCCACGGCAGGGGAATATATATAGGCGGGATACGAGGTCAGCCGTGCGTGATGGTGGTGTCGCGGGGGGGGTATAGTAGTCGCCTCACGGCAAGTTAAGGCAGTGGGGCTCAGGCCCCCCAAGGGGCCCCATCGCTGACTTAGGTGGGGGGGGGTGTTTTGCGGGGGTCTTTGGGTGTGGTGTTGGTGGTTGTGTTGTGTGGTCGGGGGCGTCTTGTTGTTGGGGGCGATATTCATAATTCGAAATATAACAGCGGGGTTATTTACGAACTCAATACGTGGTGTGTTGATTGTGTCGTGGGGTTTTGGGGATGCGGGTTGATTGATGCAGGTAGGGGTCCAAGCCTGTGGCTGACATCTCCAGCCTGGGTAAATTGATGCTAAGCTTACTATTCTAGGAGCCTCTGTATGGGGGAGAAGGCGGGGCCGGGATGATGGCTGGTGGGCGGGTCATGCGGGGCTGTACTGGGGGGTTCTGAGTACGCCGCCGGCGGAGTTATGGGCGACCGGTTGGTTCATGTTGATGGACTAGGCGTT
Source organism: Aphidoletes aphidimyza (assembly GCA_030463065.1). Classification (NCBI taxonomy): domain Eukaryota; kingdom Metazoa; phylum Arthropoda; class Insecta; order Diptera; family Cecidomyiidae; genus Aphidoletes; species Aphidoletes aphidimyza. Next base: position 36,147,991 of record CM059998.1, read on the forward strand.
CAATTTTCCTTATTAGATGATCCTTTAACCTTGGCTTTTTACCAAATACAGCTGCTATTTTAATCGGACTCCCTTCACTTTGTCTCGTGCTGCAACCTTTCCTAATAACTCCTTCGTTGGGGCAGGTTATTGAGCTATCGTTCCTCTTTATTTGCTGCCGTTTTTGTTGTGTGCTTTATTTGGTGTCCCCTTTCTCTGATACATTTTGAACCTGTTATGTTAGGTTGGTTACACCTTTGTATGCCGTTCGTCAAAGCGCATTCTATTCGATTTATTCGTTGAGATTTATTTTGATTCAAATAGAATGGGCGATTGCTTTGATTTTGAGCATACAATTTGCACCGTTCTTATTAACCGTTGCGGTTTTTGTTGTTTTTGTTTTTTTTTTTTAAATGTTCAGTCTTTCAAATAAGTTCTACTAAAAACAAACTCTGTCTGTGATCGCATGATGCGATTCGCATCGTTTGCCATTTTGTGTGAGTGGTGACTGTTAAGCCGTTTTCTTATATTTATGCTTGTATTTTATTATTTTGTTTTAAATCTGGGGCATTCAATAAATGGCACATATTCTTCTTGCTTCACCGTTTTTGTTTTGTTTTAGCTTCAGGTGTGGGTTTTTTTTTAATGTTTCTTTAATGCAACTGTAAAAACCGAGAACAAAACTCAGTCGTTTTCTTGTTTGTTTGTCTTAATAAATAAACAAAAACGGATAGATAGAGAAAAAACGTTTGTAAAAAAAAAATGTTTTTCCAGCTTCAAATAAAAAATGCTCAAAATCGGTCAATTGAAACGAATATTCAAAAAAGTTTTAGTTTTATTTGACAATGACAACAAAAATAGTTTATTTTTGTTCTTCATTTTTCACTTGTTTTTTTCTTTTTTTTTTTTTAAAGACGCGACGCGATGAACACCGAACCCGAGAAAAAAAATATGATCGCAACGAAAAAAAAAATCTCACTATTTTATTATTTTATCGACATTCTTGGTTATTTTTAATTTAATTTATTAGAAGTGTTTATTCCTTTTTAAAAATGTTTTTAGATTCTGTTTATTATAAACGTTTTCTTTTATTTTATTTACAATGTTCTATTTTAGTTGTTTTGTTTATACCGACACAGTTTATTCAATAGAATGAAAGATTTATAGAACAATAAAATGTTTTAGTTTTTTCCGTGGTAGATTTTTTTCATTTCTCTCATGGAATTCTGAAAAACTAAATGTATTGTGTGTGTGTGTGTGTGTGTGTGTTTGTGGAAGTGTGTTGAGCGTGAGTGTTTAAATATGTATGTGTCAATGTGAGTGTGAGTGTGTGTGTGAGTGTCTAGATTTGGTGATTTGTAAATCTTTATCATTGTTTTTCATTTCTTTTTTTTTAGTTTATTTATCACAAAATCATCGAATAATTTGTCGTGTGTGCTTAGGTTAAATAAAGTGCGCTAATAATGTCCTAAGTCGATAAAGTTTTGTATAGTTTCTTCATTTGTTTTCCATTTTTTGTTTGACCATTATTTTTATTTTTTTTTTAAATATTTCTTCTTGATTTTGTTTATTGTGTCTGTTTTTCTATTTGTGTTTTGGTTGTGCTCAGTAAATTTGAAGGGTCATATTTCATCCTAAACATTCTCTCATATTCTCCCGCGAGGAAAAAATACAAAAATTACTCCTCCGGAGGAATAAAATGTGAACCTTCGTGTTTACTGAGTGAACATTGTGTAATTTGATTTGTTTATAAAACAACAAAGTTTTCATTTTCTCTTTTTCTCTTTCTGTTCCTTTTTTTTTAATTTGTTAGAAAAACACTTTTTTACAGTAAATTGGATGGTATTTGTTTAATGTTGTTGTTTCATTTCTTTTGTAATCTGTCAAAAAAATAGCACGGAAATGTTCCAGAATTTTCTGTTTTTGGTCGATCTAATCCAGTAGTTAATTGAGATGCTTAAGTGAATCTTGTTTAGTTTTTTTTTTGTTTTTGTTTTGTTTTGTTGATTTTAAAAAATGTTTTTATACACAGAAACCGGTTTGAACTAGTTGCAATTCATGTTAACGATAAGTCTTTTCTCTTTCAATTCCAGAAGAAAAGCAGAGTATGAATTAAATGCAAAACATCAACATATTTATTGGCAACAATGGACAGAAACTGTGTGGACAGACTACGGAAAATAAACACATTTGAACTAACAACAAAGAAAGCAGAAAAAACGAGTGTTTAACGGGAATTGTAAATAAGAAGAACCAAATCAAAGGATTTGACAAATTATTTGGCAACACACACTATTACGCCGAAATCCGGCCAACAACGGATCCTAAACTATTATGCCTAAGCTTGAATTGTCCATTTTGCACTCTCTCTCTAAAAAAAATTATAGCGATTCACTCAGGTTAATGTATCATCAATGAATTTGTTTCTATTCACATATTTGCAATAAATTGTGTTTGTTTTGCTTTTTGTGTCAAAAATAAACTTTGTTTCATATTCATGTAAAATGTTTCATCTCTTTGTTTTGCCCTAACAGCAGTATCGATGTCCGTTGCAAATTTTAATGTCATTTTTCCGTTCATTTCGTTTGTTCACCATTCGCTTATAGAAAAAAAAAAACAAAAAAATAAAGAATCACACAAGTTTGGATTGATAGATTGTTTTGTGTTCATTTCATTCTCTGTCTGTTCTGTCTTCTAAAAAAATACACGACAAATTTATTTGTTTTACGCAAATCGACACCCAAAACACATGCACACCAATCTCTGTACAAGGATTATATAAACTAAAACTTACTGATGATCTATTCCAGTCAATCAATTTCACATTCACTCACTTGTTTGTTATTTATTTGTTTTCATTAAATCGGTTCAATTTAAGTTTAGCGTGGTAGTCAACAACTTTTATACTTGTTCAGCGGTTGGACCAATAAAAAATATATTCGTGGATGTTATTTGTTGTTGTGGTTTGTTCTGGTTGTTGTTGAATAAGTAAAAAATACGAAGTCAATTCGACATGAATAAAAGCAATGAATCATGCTCAAATGATACACTTGCAACAAAATGAATTCGATTTTTTTTTTAGAAAGCTTCAGCTATTTAGCAAACAAAATGGTCAAGTAGTTGATGTGAAGATCTAAAAGGTGTTGTTGTTATTGTTGTTATAATTTTCCTCTTTTTGACATGCAACTAAACTACGAATAATTGACTCTTCTCATCTAATCTGCAGAAAAAACTCTCTTCATGTTACAACATATCTCATCTCATTTGTTTTATATTATTTCATTCTTTTTCTCTTTTCATTTTTTTTTGTTTTCACCCTCAGTTTTTGTTACTTACTTATAAACGCTACGTGATTTTTTATTATTTCTTTTTTTTTTGCAAATGTTCACTATTCGATTCAATCTCAATTATTGCGTACAACAATTTTTTCGGAGCAATAAAAAAATGAAATTAACATAATGCCAAATAAAAGAAAAAAAATATTGGTAGATTGAATCGAGAACACACATCACTTAGTGAAAATTCATTTAAAAATTATGTTTTTCTCCCTGTTTGTCTCGTAGTGTTTTTTCAGAGAGAAATTGTTTTTTTCTTTGTGTTTTTGTTTTTCTTGTTTCATAGTTTAAGACGCTGCTATATATGACTAATAAAATATGGTTAATGTCTAAAATTACACGTTACAGCTATCGTGGAAAAGAAGTCTTTCTTTTTCATTAGAAAAAAAAAGTTGCCGCGAAAATGAAAAATAGAGACATTTTGTTTTTCTTCTTCTTCTTCTTTTAAATAATAGTTTTCTATCATTTTTCAATCACAAAAAAAATATCTTTGATTGATAAAAGAGTTGTACACATGTATGTATTACTATTCAATTGAGGATTTACACTGTGAAAATGCAACTTTTCTGCGGCAAATGTTGTGTGAAGAATCTCTTTTTCACAGATGCTGCAAAAGTAAACCCATTTTGTTGTTAAAGTCTGAGATTTATTTTCAACTTGGTTCCATTCTGTTCCCTTTGATTTATTTTATCGCAATAAATCACGTCATTTTATTCCGATTCGATCGCACAGTTCAATTACTTGCATGAAATTCACTTTATGTGTTTTTTTTTTTTATTAATCTACATGGTTTTGGTTGTTGTTGTTGTTGTGGGTTTTTTCATGAAGTTATTGTGAATGTTTTATAATGTGAAAAATAAAATCCTTTGTTTAAACTTGTAAGTTTCATTTGTTTTCTTTTTAACAAAGAAATTCAATCGAAGATATTTAAAAAAAAAAAATTGATTGACAATTTAAATAACGGGCGCTAGTTTATAGATTAAAAAAAAAAGTCTCGAAATAATATGAAAAAAAAAAAAATTATTGGTTCATTTCTTTGTTTTTCGATTTAATTTTAAAAAATATATATATATATAAAGTAAAATTATGCTGAGATTTGGCTCTTTTTCTCGAAAATGAAAAATTTGTGGCATTTTTTTTTTTTATTCTCAAATGATTCGACCTACTTTTTATTGTTGTATTAATATGTGTGTGTGTATGTGTTTTTCTCTAAATTTGTGATTCCATTGATTTATTCATAGCTTACTGCTTGTGAATTACATTTTTTTTTTGTTTTGTTTTATCATCGTACTTATATTTGTCCATAAAATCTATCGGTCTCAATCTCTTTTTTTTTAAATTTTTGTTTTTTCAATTTCACTTAAAAACTTGGCTTTGCATGTAATCCCACGAAATTCTCTTCATTTCACTGGTTTGTATTTAGATTAAAATGTATTTTTGATGTTTTTCTTGTGGTTTTTCAAACAGTTTTCTTGGTTTTTACTTTTTGTTTTTTGTTTTTTGTTTTTTGTTTATGTTTTTCTTTTCATTTCACTTAATGAAAATGCATACACATTTATACGCACGTTTGTCCATTTCCATAAGTCTTGCCGTATCTCGTCCTGTGTAAGTTGACTCTTTCACACATTCTCTCATGTTTTTGTTTTTCCCTTCCATTCTTAACAATCGGCGAGTGACTGTGAGCCCATTTAGATGTCGTACATATTTACCATACGTTCGGATAGATTTGGCGGGAATTGATCGACAAAGCGTCGCCAGTTTTCATCACCCACTTGTGTTTTGAAACCATGTAATATCTTCTGGATCATTGCATGCAGATCACTTGGCGGATTCACCCATGATGCGATTGCATCGCAGAAGAATATAAAATCGGGCACCACACCAACGGGATTTACTGTAATCATGTTACACATGCCTCTGAATGCTGAATCCTTTTCGTCATTGTCACGTATATGACGTAATGATGTGCACCTGTTTGATGTTGATATCAATTGATAAAGACACAGAGAGAGAGAGAGAGAGAGAGAGAGAGAGAGAGAGAGAGAAAGAGACGGAAAGAGAAAGAGAACGAGAAAGAAAAAAAGAAAAAGGAAAAGAACAATCGTTAGTTCCAATTGATACCAAATATTTTGGTTTTAATTGAAAATGATTAAAGAAAATACTGCAATTTTTTGATTAGGGAAGGATTCGTATGGTATTAAGTGTTTTGGTTTTGTTTTCGATTGTTGGAATAAATAACATATTACAAATTCAAGTTGGGCAAAATATATTTTGCATTTGAAAATATTCATATCGAAAATTTAACGAAATTGGCTTGTTCCAACAACAATAATATATTTTATGTGTCTTTGAAAACTCATATCTATCTAGTTAATCTATTTATATATGTCATAGATTAATTGGCCAAAGTAAAGCAATGAATAACGGTTATGCGGATAAAAAAGCTTTGCGATGAAAATGTATTTGCACTTACGAATTGAATTTTGGAATGACGGAATTGAATGAAATAAATGTATGATTTAAGATTTAACTTTGTTCGGATTTTGAATTTGGGATTAAAACCGATCGGAATAGCCGAATTGTTGATTATTATGAAAAAAAAAGTGGAAGTGCAAATTATACAGAGATTTTATATACATTTTCATTGGAGCTGAAGTAAAAAAAAAAAAAAAAAACATAGATTTATTAAGTAGTCTCAAATATTCGATAAAAATGATTATCAAATAAACAGAAACAGTAATCAAATGAATCATAAACTGGTAATCGGAATTATTATGTGAACATAAATTAATATTTAAAAATAAATTGGATTCGATTAGTTCATGTTCATTTATATCGTTCAAATCCAAACCAAAAACAAATTGATAGACCGATTAAATGCTGTCAATTTTTGTTGTTATTGAATACGGATAATCAAAAAATTTAAGATTTGTAATTATAATTAAATAGAAAAAAAATTGTTACACACCACTGTCGTACGAAATCTTGTAAGTAAGGAGCCACTTCAACAGGACACACATAACCTAGACGACCGATTGTTATAGCTAAAGAAAAAAAAAATATAAAAAACAAACATAAAAAATATAAATGCAACAAAATCAACAGAAAGAAAATAAAATCGTTGAAATAAAATCAAAGTTCAGAGCCGAACAAACGGAGAGCCAGTCAAATGGTTCAGAAATTAAAATGCATATTGGAAGACAAAACAAAATGGTAAAGAAACAGCAACAGAATTCAAAAATAAACAAAAAAAAATGAAAGAATGGAATGAATTATTAATTAATTTACGAAAAGTTACTTATAAAGAATGAAGTTTAATGTCAAATTTTTCTTTTTTGTTCATTGGTAAATATTAAATTAAGAAAAGTTTTTTTTTTTTTGCTTCGTTTGGCTGGATGCTTTTTTGTCCCCCAACAAAAATCACCATTGATTTTTTTTTTGTTCTGTTTTGGTCGAAACGTTGGCACAAATCAAAATGAAACTGATAAAACAATTGAATGATTGATTGGGATTAGCATGTCAAATTGTGCTTGATGTAGAAAAATCAATGAGTTTTTGTTTTTGAGTGTGCGTGTGTCTTTTCGCATCGTAACAATGAAAAGACAAAATTGTAGTTTTCGGTTATTTGTGTGAGATATTCGGGTCAATGAAACGGTGTTAAAAAAAGTATAAATAAACGTAGTAAAATAGCGTTTGGCAATCAAAATAATGATGAACAAAACTCCAGCGAAATTTTCGAATTTGTTTGCGACTCGATGCTTCAAATCGAATCTTACCTGTATTTTCCAGTAATGTTTTGGTTGTGTTGGGCCGATTGATGATAACAATGAGCTCTCTCAGCACCAATGGAATATACGGCCGTGTTCCTTCGCCTAAGCACGCGAGAGGAAGAGAGTCAAGAATACAAATAAATGTCACATTTTGATGAATGATTTAGCCATTTTCCATGTTGCCATCGAGCACTCACCCAATTTCATTGCAATTTCACCAATTGCCCAAGTAGCATTATTGCACACCGATATGAAGTCTGGATTGAGATTTTGGCCGAGTATTGGAAAGAAGTCTTGCATGTATGGCATTACATGTTGGAAACAAGCCTTTGTTAAATCTCCAAGTAGGGCAAATGATGATTGGCGTACCTGTGCGACGGAATGAATGAATGAATGAATGAATGAATGAATGAATACAGAATAATAGACGAGGGTCCAATATGGTGATATCGCATCGACACTTACCTCTGGCATACAATCTTGCATACATTGATAGAGCAATTGCATGATATTGCTGTTCACAACCAACGATTCAATGTGCACATCCAAGCCTTCAGCCAAGCCGGATAGTAGATCGAGTGCAACAATCATGCGTTCTTTGTCAGGTTGTTCGTATTGGCCCGGATTTGAGGTATTCGCCAGCTCTTGTTGGTTGATTGTTTGCTGAATAAGTGAAATGCATCGACGATACACTGGTTCACAGTATGGTAAAAATCCAGATTGTAATGCTGTTGCAATACTTGACAAACATTCCAACAATGGGAATAAATCTTTGTCATCGTCTTGCAGCAAATTCCATTTTTCAATTAATGGTGGCATCAAAATATTTATATACTCTGGCTTATTGAGATGATGACCCACTGAATCAGCTAATGTACCGACAGCGTCATACAAAATCAATAGATTTTTATGCTGATATTTGGAAAATGCAAATACCAATGTCTTTAGAATGTAGCCTAAATATGGTACCAATTCGGTGCATGCCTCTTCTTCAAGTGTTGCAAACGCTGAACAGGCTGCCTCTTGTACACGTTTATTGGCATCGAGGATACGTTTTAATAGCTCTTCCATTAATGGTTTCAAGTACTGTTCGTGCGGTTGTGTGACCACCCAATGTGCATACCGTGACAATGTCCAACATGTTATCGATCTGACTAGAGCCTTTTTATCCGACAAACATTGAATTAAATATGGTATTAATTCGGGCAAATGGGGGATCATGCCTGACATACAGCCTTCGGCAATAGCACCCAACGCCAATATGCCACTCTCTTTGATCTCCCATGTCGGATGGAACAGTGTGTCTTTCAGAATGGGCAATACGATTGGCAAGCACTCCTCTCGGAATACATTTGCCAGTACATCCAATGCGGCCGCACTACATTTACGTAGATTCCATTCTGACAGTGAATTATCATCATCTAGGCCGTCATCATCATCATCACTGTCCTCATCATGATCTTGTCCATCGATTTCCTGTTTCACTGTATGCGTTCGAGACTTGTGGAAACGCGGTTTGATGTCTTCTTCACGATCTGGTATCATCGCATCATCCTCAACATCACCCTGTCAACAATAAAACGGTGTCAAATGATAAATGCCCCAACCACTTATTCTCTATGTTATTTGAATGTGTCTCAATTTCTTCTGTCTTACCTTCAAAAGAATTATATCTATTTCTGAGTATCGCATGCCATTCACTAAAATTGGTGCCAATTTAGCTAGATGCGGTGCTAACACTTCTTTGCAAATGGTTTGGTCCGCCAATGTTAACCAAAACTCGGATGCTTCCAATGCAACACTTTCATCTTGGTCTTGTGTTCTTAAGAGCATGTACTGTAAATTATAATAGGAATTAGCAACCACACAAGGAAAAAGGCGAATGGGCCAACGAGATCTTACCTCAATAATCTGATTCATAATTGGCAATAAACAGTCCATTCGTACTTCTAACAGCATCACAAAACCACGGCACACATTTTTTCGCACCTCATGATCGTCGTCCGTTGATAGGGCAAACAAATTTTCGATGAAGGTGTCTATGTGCATCATGAGCACAGCTGTGCGATTGATGATAAATTGATTGATGCAGGCGATAGCATGGGATCGAATTTTTGGGCTGGAGTGTTTGAAAAATTGCAGGAATTTCGGTATCATGATGTTGAGCGGTCGATTGAGTGCTTCACTGTCTAGCGCTTCCGTTGAATCTTCGCAGATCTTCTGCAAGGCGCCAAACGCACCCTCACACACATTGTAGTCTTGAGAATCTAGCATTTCACATAGTGATGGCAATAGCTGTGGCCAACTGTTTAGACCACCTTTGCTGGCAATTGTTGTTATCAGAATACCAACGGTGGCCCGGATCAATGGCGATGGGTCACCAACCGCCATCAAACATTCTTGCTTAATATATTCAACAATCTCCGGTTGCAATGTGCTGCCATGCAAACGGACATTATTTTTTAAAATTAAGCCACTCAGTGATCGTGTTGGTTCATCTTCTGATTTTAATCGAACCAGCACATAAATGAGATAGTTATTGAAGTCTGGATACCGATTTAGTTCCTCTAATTTCTATAAAATTGATCACAATAAAAAATAAAAAGAAGAAGAAGAAGAAGGAAAACAGTTGAAAGAAAAAGAAACACAACAACACCACAACCACCACCATCATCAAAACATGAACCTCTTGCTAAATCGATAAAATCCAACAACAACAAAAAATGCACAACATGCTGAATGTTCACTCAAAGTGTCAAATTGCCGACAATTTTGTATCATCATTACCATAATTTTGACCCCGTCGAATAGTGCACAATTTTGTCTTAAAACATTTTCGCAATAAAACTTACCAATTGAACGGCTCGTTGCGTCGCAGTGTCTGGCGATTGCGATTCCTTCAATATTGTTATAATCTGTTGCAAGCCTTCTGGTTGCGGTTCCCACGTCATTTTCTTGCTCTGTGTGTGTTTTTCTTCTCGCTTTTTCTGTAAATTTTTGGTTTGTGCGGAAAAATGAATTCAATACTAAATGTGAAACTTTTACTGGTTCGAATGATGATTTTATTATTTCAGTGTGTGAATATTTTGATTGAGAAAACTGCTCGACGATTTCGAATTAAAATTGATTAAAAGCAGCTTTGTAAGCGACCATACGAGAAAAAAGGAAAATGACTGACAATGTCAATGTTTTTTTTTTTTTCTTTTCGCACTCTCACCTCACCTCGCGACGGTCAACTAATACGAAATAAGGGTTTCATGCGAGTATATTATCCAACATTGGCCTTGTGTTGGTGCGCGCTTTTGAGCATTTTATTGCAACGCGGGCAATACCAAATCACACCACCAACTCACACAATAAAATGCACAATGTGCGGAAATCTCCATGTATATACATTCTCACCACTGTCAAATATTCAACGAATTTTGCATGACTATGAAATTTTGATAAGTAAAATCTAACATCAAGCCACAATTGAAATCAAAACAAAACCAATATGCTGATGGATTTTCGTTCATTTAATGCAATTTATTCACAGTGATGAGCATTCATCACCGGTTGAATATTTTAATTTAACATTTTTCTTATCGCAACAACAACTGGTCATCATACTCTTAAAGCAAAAAAACCGCAACATTTCACTCTTACTCACATCAAATTGTTTTGTTATTGACACTATTGGGTTTTTTTGCACAATATTTGCAAAATCGTGCGTTCTGATTCTCCCGTCAACCGGCAGTTTTATGAACTTTCATTCACAAATTTATCAATAATTTGCCACCTTTAATTTATTCACATGCAAAAAACATAATATCAGAATATTGAAAACGCAATAACTTTGAGGAAAACATTAAATTCATATCCATATGATTTTTTTTTTTAGATTGGCACACTCAAATCGTCAAGGATTTTATACATCTCAATGGTTTTTTATTCACCAATTATGTCAGTTGTTCACCACACAGTCTCAACAAAAGTTTGGTTCGCTGACAAAATGCTGTACGCGATTATGTTGTATGGGTAAGCGTGCCACACACAGGCTCGAGTGGTTTCGTTTTCATATATATATATTCTAATCCAAACAAAGAAGCTGATTAACTGTTCGCGGCCATTTTGCCATTATTTCAAATTGCATATTCCAACAACAAATCTTATTATTATATACATATATATGAATCGTTTGAATGGGAAATCGGTTATTTTTTTGCTCATGTGCAAATTGACATCAAATCTTGTCGAATGTTGAATGATTTAATGATTTGAAAAAACCATTGGAATGGTTATGCAATACGAATTTAAAGGCACATGTTGATTTAATTTTGAAGGGTTGATTCTCAAAGGCAAACAGGATTTAGTAGCTATATATCTATTTATAAGTGGTATTTTCTTTTGGGGAGTTGAACAAGTGAAATTCTTGTTATCATTGCATTCGTCGCAACATCGCCAAGGAATCAAATAAGAATTCCTGATATTTAAATAATTGCACTCGATACATTTTCGAAATATTGATTGACTCTATAGTTTGTAAACAAAAAAAATTCAATTTAATTGACCTATTTAAATATTTTGAAAATACATCATTTGCATTTGCATATTTATTCAATCTGATTCATTCATTCATTCAATCGAAATATAGCTCAGCTAAATGAATTTCGATTTAATACTATTTATCTATTCAATATCCAATTTCTAGATCATATTCAAATGTTCGGATTTTTGTTATGAAATGCTTCAGAAATCAAATGCTACATTTTTTTTATTTTAGTGTTTGTCATAACAAGAACAATTTTCACTCTGAATTGGACTAACATTTGAAATTCAATTGGAACGAAATTGTTTTTATGTTTAGTGTTGTCGCAAAATGCAAACAAATGTTAGCGCCTTGTATTTGAACCAAGTATTAAGAAGTCTAAGAGTATGAGTAAAATGCACTCAGTCACAATTGAAATATCCACTTCTATGCGAAGAGCAATTTTAAGAATCCAAATAAATTTAGTAAATTATTCATTATGTCAGCAAATCAATTGCAAATTGTTTTCGTTTCGTTTAGTTAACGAATGTGGATTTTTTTTTTTATTGCATTTACGTTGTGTTGAGTTTGGTTGTGTTTTTTGACATTTGTAGGAATGTCAATCATTTGAAAACATAACCTTCAAACGTAACACCTCTATGCGGTTAAGAAGTGTTTAGTGTAAAATACAAACTGAAGGTGTTCGTTGTTTGTTGTGAAATTTGACGAACGAAATCGCAACAATTTGGGGCTATGGCTGGTGGAATTGACACTACCAATCGAAAACCACGTCGCTTGAGAGGAACACCAGCACTGTCCTACATCAATAAAGTCAGTTTGGGAGCACTAGCTGTGTGCAGTGCCATTGGAATTTGGTTCTAGTAAGTTGACAATTTAAAAAACAAACTGGAATATGAACACTTGAACTGATCAGATAATGATTGACATTCGTTCATTTTTAGCACACGTCCGAACCTTGAACGAATTGAAAATCGTTTCTTCTCCGATGAGTTAATGGCACAAGAACAGGCTGAAAGAGAAGAACGCAGATTTATACTATCAAATCAATTAGTTGGACAAAAAACATCCAGTGAAATTCGCCAAATTTTACGGCATAAGAAAAAATACGAAACAGAACTGTAGAATTTATTATCAATAAGTGGAGATGGACAACAAAGAAGATGCAAAACAACCAAAACCAAATCGATTGAAATTTTCGCGCCTGTGTTTATCACAGAATCGCAATGCTGGTGTTGCTGTTCGGTAATCCATTTGATATTTTTACAAAAATCCAATTTTCAACAGAATGTAGTCAAACAGAAAAACATTGTTAGCAATTGAGTTAAAATAAAAGAAAAAAAAAAAGATTGAACTACCAATAAAAGTTGCAATGCGCTGTTTTCAAGAACGATTTATTCATCAAACGTTCTTTCGTTCGTTTTTGAAATAATTGTTGTTTTTTGCCCTATGTTGTCTTATTTTGAATGGCTGGCTTTTTACCAAATACTTATTCAAATGTTCTCATTTCAGAAGCAATTCACAATTGCCGAGCTCTCAAATCTCACGGTTTTTCTCACATGCAAGTGAAGACACGCAGAAAGTGGAAAGTGCAACCAAATACAATGAAAATGATGACGATGAAACTGTAAAGTGTTCTAAAAACACAACAAATAGCTGTGATAATGAATTAGTGAAACGATCCAATATAGAGCCGGGCAAATCAATTAAAACACAGTCTGATGAAAAGAAGAAAATAGTTCAGCGCGCCGACAAAATGACTGACACAAAATCGACAATCAAATCATTTTTTACGAATGAAAACAATGACAGTTTGTCCGATTTTGAAATACCGAGCAAAGTAGCAAAAAAGGTGCCAAAAGCGTTGCCATCGAAGACATCCAAAAGTTCACGATCCCGTCGCAAACAGCCCGACATTCGGAAAGCGTTGACCAAGAAAAGTGATGCGCCCGATGATTATAGCCATTTTCCAGAAGACGCCCAATTGGAATTGGCATTGGCATTATCCAAGGCTGAATCGGCATTGCATCAAACCAACAGTGATGCATCAACCCAGCCACTTGACTTAGAGCAATTTGAATTCAAACCAACAAATGCAAAGTCAAACACTGACTTTCTGGACTTTTTCAATACAAAACGAAAAGCCAAAACTCGTTTCAAGTGGAATTCCAAGTGTACTCAGTTGACACGACGAAACGATGATGTGCAAAAGACCAAGGCTCGTGATAAAATCGACGAAATCCTTCTGAACAACATAATCGTTGAATCAAATCAATCCAAACGATCTGAATCACCAACATTGTTTCACCTACCAGATTACACACCGTATGAAATACACAGTCGATGCCTGCAACGAATTTGCGTAACGGAACGAATTCTATTTGAAATGAACAACCGTGAAGATGATACGGGAGCCAACAGTTGTTTGTATTATACAAATAATTTAGTTGAACCGTCTGAGCACAAAGTTGGTGTATTGTTGAAAGATTGGTCACGAATACCAGGCAGAGACTCGATTTATGATGGCATTCAGAAGACGGATAATGAATTTGTTAAGACTGACACATCTGTGATACCGTCAAGTCCGGAATACGATACTCAAACAGAGAGTGAAGATACGGACAATTTGGAAGGTCAAGCGTTGGAGAATTATGTTATTGCTGAAAACAATGGCACTGAACAACAAATGGAAGAAGCAGGCTGTTCCAATGTGATGCAACAGCGTCCAACTTCACCAATCGATGTTCAAATTGAAAATGAAATCGACGGTTCGAATGATGGAGATGCTACGCTGATGATGGATTCAGACGATATTCAGTTGAAAGTCGATGCAATCAATTCAAAAATTCGACTGAGCCAAAACTGTTCAGACATTCTTCAGCCACCGGTTTTCACATACGAAGTAGCCACTGCGACGCGGGCTCTTTCACCCGATTTATTCGATGACGAAGATGATATTGATATGACTGAAGAAATACGTAAGTATCAGATGTGTTTTTGTTTCATCAGTTGGGAATGTGTACATCAGGAGCATTTTAATAGAAAATCAGATTATACCATATCATTTTAGAAGATAACAATTATGAACATTCACCGCTCAACCAACATGAATCAACAGTTACTCAGCATGACGAAGATACTGTTGAGGCTTCATCTAGTGATGTTGTTGTGATTAGTTCAAGTGAATGCAATTCAAATTCAAATTCAGGTAAATGTTTTTGTTTTACAATTTATTTACTTGAGTTTTAAACATTTAATAAATATAAATCGTTTTTCAGTCATAAGCAAAAACGTACTAGATAAACAAATCCAAGACGAACTGCCCAATATGAATGAAGACATAGAAGTAATCGAGCTGCTTGATTCTGATTCCGAAAATATGCTCAAAGATTGTGTCAATTCACCTCGAGTGCATGGTGAGCCCATCGGAGTTTTTTATGACCAAAAAATAGTGATTTTTTTTCTTCTAACAAACTCGAAACTCAGTTTTAGATTCGGAAGAACGAGATGTAAATACACCGCAATTAGTATATTACAATGTATGGGATGATGACTATGAAAACATAATGGATAATTTTGGTAACTTGGATAACTTGGAGCAACCAGCAGAATGTGTGCCAGAGGCAAAAAACCACTCAGTTGAACCGAATGATGTTCCAACTTTAGTCAAAAAGTTGTCATTTACCGAGCGTTTAGAATTATTTGAAAAAGACATGTTGAATGGTTTCACCGCCGATATCCCTGAAGAGTACCTCAACCAATCTCAAATGCAACGCTCGCACGCATCTCAAGAATCAATCGATTTGTCGGATGACGAAATCAATTATTCGATGCGTAAAAATGTTGTGCATGCAAATGATGATGAGCATTTCAATATGATGCAAGATGAAAATGATCACTATCACCTACCTAGTAGCCCGATTGAATTCAATCATCCGGAACTAAGTTTTCCCGAATGTAATTTCAACCATGAAACTGAAGAAAAGCTTGTAAACCAAAGTGTATGTAATATATTTGAAAAAACATTTGACCAAACCACTTCACCGATTACTGCAGTAACGAAAAAGCGAACAGTTGGTGCGAAATCATTGAAAAAAGTGAATTCCGAAACGGTGTTAAATTCTCGTTATGGAAATCCAGTACCATCAACCTCTAGTACAAATGTTAAGCGAGTCTTACTGACGCCGGATAAAAATAACCGAATGAACAAAATCGATGCACCAAAGAATTTAAGCAATTCTCCCTTTTCTCAGCCAACAGCAGAAACTCGGATGGATTTATCGAATGAAGACTATTTTATTCAAATCGGTTCGATTTCGCCAAAACCAAACTACGAAGAAATGGATACAATCACACTCGAAATAGAACTTCGAAAATATGGTTTAAAACCGTCACTGCGCCGAAGACAGGCGATCATTTGTTTGGAATATATATACAATCGAACGCACCCATTTATGGAAAGTATCAACGAGTTGCAAGAACTACCAAAAGTAAATCAAATAAATGAGCTGGAAGATATTGCTAATGGCAATGATCGAGAATGTCACATTGAAGTAGAAGATACAAATGAATTAAAGGATCCGCAAATCGATTTCAATATCGGTTTTGCCACACATAATCTGGTTGACGAAAAATTTAAAAAGCGTGCGGTAGACAAAGTGTTTTTACCGTCCGTTCCCAGAGCTAAGGTAAATTATTCATTTTTTGCATTTTTGAGCAACAGAGGCTCATTTGTCTTTTCGTTGCTTTATTCTGAAATCAATTCATTGCCGTTTGTGATGGTTTTAATTTTCATTTTCGTAGAAACCATGGTGTCTGGTACCGTTGCACATTGCATGGCACAACTTGATAAAAGCCAACCCCGATCTCCGTAAAGTGGTACTTATGTACGAGCCCATTAATTTAGTTGAATTGAAAAAATACTTCAAAACCATTGATATGACATTTGATAATCGCGTAAATAGCAAGTTCATCATACTCTTCAAAATAATTTCGTTTCATCTGTATTTCAATTGATATATTTCATTAATTTACCATTTTAGGATTTGATTTCATTTTTGGATTTGCATTGCATCACATTCCGCATGCCGAGAGCTACAAAAGATTGACACGCATTTCACAGTATAATATGTTTGTCTAAATTTGTTATATTTTTGTACGAATTGGTTGTTTTTTTTTTCTTTCACATTTGTGTTTTTTTCTGCATCAGTCTACAATGTTTAAAAAAAAAAGTTATCAAAAAATATAACAGAGACTATCTAAAAAACGTACTTATTTTTCTACAATTAACTAAAAAATAGGATTTATATGATTCGGAGGTGTGAGTTTTTTTTTCTTATGTCTCTTAAACAATACGGAATCACTGTTTGAAGTGTATGGCAAGGTCAGTGTTTCCGTTCATTTATTTGTTAGAATGTGACTTACTTCAAGCAGTAGTGAGAATAAAAGACTATCGAAAGAATTTGATTTGTGGTTGTATGCATTTGTTACTAACTGGTGTGCATAATGGCATCGGTGGACTATTATGTGCCATCAGGTGCTTTATTACAATTGGAATCTGTGTCAATCGAATGCGTACTACTTCGGGTAGTTCATCTTTAGCTGTGTAATGACACTGTCTGCCATTTGCTTGTGTAAATGTTACACCACCGCCTTGTTCAGGTTGCTTAACGGCTAAACGACTACTATCTTGATAGACCACCTCAACAACACCATCAGGCAACTGTGAAGCGATTCCAATTCCAGGCACAATCACCTTTTCGGTTGGAGTATGAAACATTGGCGATGATTTTGTATGTGACGTCCTCGTAGATGTCACACTGTTCAGTGAAATCAGCGAAGATGCCTGCAATTCAAAAGTTTTAATGTTAATTTGTTTTCAAATGCAATACTATAAAATGAATAGTGATTCCATTCAATGTAGATTAACTTACATTCCCTAGCCGTGGAGTTTGTAGATTATTGCTGTTACATTTTGACACACTCAATACTGGAGCGGTGGCTGGTCGTCGACCAACGATGATTGGGAAGCATTCTCCTTCGCAATGAATGCTGCTCAAAGTTCGCTCAAGCGTTTTACAGTGCTCAAAACACTGTTGATAATGTTGAAAAAGTGCTCGTATCGTATCATTTTCACTGTTCATAGCAATTGTATTTCCATCACTATCATAAATCGTCACATTATTCTCCGTTGTTCGTACAATTTTTTCACCATCATAAAATGCTAGCTCAAAATTCTCCAAATTTTCCATTAGATCACACTTGGCCTTGGCCGAATAGTAGGTGACTTTTGGTGTTTTTGCTCGTACCAATTGTATGAATCGTGATGCATACATATATTTTTTTTGATGCTTGGACGGTAGGTTTTCGTAGCTGTAGATTGAATCCGCACCGGATTCCGGTAAATCAGGTGGACAATCTTGTATTTTCAAACCACTGCAACGAAAATAAAACATTATTCAATTTTGTTCAATTTAATTTAATTTAAGAAATCAATAGGCTAGGCCAATTAAACTTACCGTCCAGCGTCTGGTTGATAAACAACAATACGTAGACCATCCTTCGAGATGCGACACACATCTGTCACACGATCTTCATTATATTTGTCCTTGAATTTGACTAATTCCACAACAACCTCACCCAATGGCAATATACTCAGTATGGCCGTTTTCGTTTTGAATCTTGTCGGAAGCAGGCGCTCTGAATTCAGCGGTGGAATATTCATTTTTGAATTGTTTTTCGATTTGGTTGGTTGTTGTTTAGAGAGCACTGGTTCGAATGTTGGTGTACGACTTTGGCCTTGATGGGCCAAATTCGGTTGAGCGGCTGGATTTGTTTGCATTCCATAGTATCTATTTTCTTGCAGTGGCATCAGCGGTGTGTGATTCGAAATACCATCACTGGCTGTGTGCAAATGACCAAATGTCGGTTGCGATGAATGGCCACCATGTAGTTGTTTATCAATCTGTGGTTGCATCAATCCCATTTTACCGATTCGATCGACGAGCTCACTGGATTGTGATTGAATCGGTTGATGTGCAAAATCATTGTATTGTGAATCGTAACGATTATACAGTGAAGACGCACTGTGTCCGATTCTCATATTGTCAAATACATTGTTTGCTATGGCAGGTGTTGTTTGCTGATAGTAAAATTGCTCATCGGATCGTGATCGTACTTGTTCCATTTTTGCGGTAAGATTTTGGGCTGATGCCATTCCACTGGACATGGTCAAAAGACCACTGTCAACCGATGAAACTGTATTGGAATAGGTCGGGTGTGTGGCAGCCATATGCTTCAGCATGAATGGATGCGTTAAAACATCTTCAATGTGAATTCGTTCACTTGGATTTTTCCGTAGCAAACGATCAAGCAAATCTTTTGCTTCGATCGACAAATAATTGGGCATCACAAAGTCGGCCATCACCACTCGAGTTAGAGTTGATTTTACACCATCCGTGTCAAATGGCGGTTTTCCAGCAAGTAATGTGTACATCATGCATCCCAGACCCCAAACATCAACCGGCAACCCATGTGTCGCTCGTGACGCCACCTCGGGCGATATGTAATTCGGTGTGCCACATAGTGTTGTATGCTTTTCATCGGGCCGATTCAGTTGTGTGGCCAAACCGAAATCGGCAATTTTCACTTTGAGATCACTCGTCAACAGTAAATTGGAAAGAGACATGTCACGATGAAGGATGTTATTTACTTTCAAATAAAGTAGGCCATTCACAACTTGCATCAGAACATATGCTGTTTCTGCTTCGGTCAATACCTGTGGCGTACATAGGAAGATAGATCGGGTTAACAAACCGTTTCAGTCAGATAAAATTGAACGAATTGATCCCAAAGGAAAAGTCAGACTATTCAGAATACTCACTCTCTGACTCTCCTTTAAATATCGATGTAGTTCACCATTTTGCGCCAATTCCAATACTAAATACACGTAATTTGCGTCCTCAAAAAATGTATACAACTCCAAAATTGACGAATGTTTCAATTTTGAATGGATAGCAACTTCTTGTTTTACTCTGCCCACCATGCCTGAACTTTGCATCATATTTTTGTCAATCTATAAGAAATCGAAACAACAACCAATTTTAAAAAGTATTTTCAACAATTTACAACAACTTTCAAAAGTTCTCAATGTTTACGATCGAATTGGTGAACTAACCATTTTCAATGCCACTTCAAAACCCGATTTTAAGCACTTGGCACGGTAAACACAAGCAAAACCACCTTTCCCCAGTAGATCGAGGATCTCATATTCCTGAAAATGAAACAACAATTATTTTCAGGCACAAAGTCACTAAAACAACAAATCACTTGGCTTTATTCCATTACCTCGATCTTTTCACCAATTGTTAAACTAATCTGGGACATGTTGATGCTTATTTATGTGTTGTTGATATTTTTTTTCTCTTATGTTTGTATCAAATGTGAATCGATCGTCGAAAACTATTTTCATATAGTAGATTCATTTTTTTAAAAACGATGAATTTGTTATTCAATTCACAAAATTTCACTGGTTTTTTTCTATTTTAACACCAAAAATATATTGCAAAAAAAAAAAATTATTACAAACAATGTTTGACATGTAAACAAAAGTCAATGATGAACTGGTCCAAACGATGCGAAAATATAATGAATTTTTGACATTCGCCTTTGAAAAGTATTTTCATAAAACTTGATGACGCTACCAAAGAAAAACAAGAAGAAGTTATAATAGCGACACACACAAATTACGTTACCGGTTTTCGAAGCGACCAATTACGTTTCATCACACATACACATGCATGCACAACATTTAAAATAGCGATGCGTCGGGCTACTGACGAAGCACAACACCAACAAACGAGCCGAATGGTTGTGTGCACCGCTGACAAGGCGGTCGTACGATTTTAAAACGCATACATGCACAATATCAACGTCATGCGATGCGTTTTTGGAATCGAACACCGTACATGTTTTTGTGTATTTGTTTAAATGCACCATTTATTCGGTGTATTTTGTGTATTGTGTGTCCACGAAAAGGGTCTCCGTCCGTCTTTGGTACGTGTACGTGTATGTAACGTGGATTCCCAAGACTGAAGAATAAGAATTCATTTGTGACAAAACATACAATTTTACTTTACGACCTACGACATACGACATCACAGACGTATTTAGTGAATGAAACGTTCGTATGGTAATTGACAACTTTACCGCAATCGAACAAAAATATATTACTTAGAATGTTGTTAAAGAAAACCACACTTGATACTTGACGCATACAAAATCAAGAACATACAAATTAATTTACGAAAGTGAAAAAAATTGGATACCGAATTTTTTTTTTTTTTTCATTTCATTTATTTAATATCGTGTAAATAGAAAAAAAAATGACATAAATTTAAGTCAAGTGTGTTGAAAAGGTAAAACCAATTTAATTTGATTTATTCAATTGGATGTGGTTGGCTGAGTGTTCTTATCATTTGAATAAACATCACATTTATATCGCGTTATTTTGACAAACAAATACTGTCAAAATGATCGTACTTCGTACTGCAAAAGTTCACGTGTTGAATGAATTGAAAATGGTTTTTGTTTCAAAATGTTCGTGGCATAAAATTACTTGGATGAGAAAAAAAAACAAAATCAGTTTGAAAACAGTTTTGCATTTGTTATTGACCGCAATACAAAAGGTTGTCGCTTGTGTCATTTGATTGTGTTGTACATTTCATATTATTGCAAATGATTCTTATCTATATAATTACAGTTTGATTTGTTTGAGAACAACGGTCATTGCCATTTTGTAGCTCGATTCGATTCTTGTTTTTAATATACATATTAAAAACAAAAACCAAACACAAAACATGGTACAAAACTTGTGTGCAAAAGAAGTCTTTCGAAAGTGAATCGTATTTCACGCGGTGAATGTGGTTTTTTTATTTATCAACTGTGATTTAAAAAAAAAAAGAGAAGAAAACGAGGAGAAAAGAAGAAAAAGTAAACGGTCTTCAACCTGTGAGTTTTCAAGCCAAAAAAGGCAAAAACAAGCAAAAAACAACGATAGACGAATTGATTTGGAATGGTCAGTTCTGTTTGTCAAAATGATTAGTACGTACTTGTTACGGCACGGCTACTTTGCAGAGCATTGCCTTTTCATATTTATGTTTGCATGAATAATAGGTCTATTTAATGCTAAACCGCAATTGAGACTCATTGTTTCTTCCGTAACAGTGTCGAGTGTAGCAGCTTTGTAGGCACTGCCTGATAGACACGTAACAAAGAACAGAAAATCTGCTTATCAGCAATGTTAAACAGTTTGTCAATGTTGCTATTGCGGACACAGTCTATATTGCTTTGTTTCGCTTTTAGTGATTTACAATTAATTTGATTTGCGTTTTGCGATTGAATCTTACCAATCGCACGCTATGTGCCGCGAATCATAAACATCTTGTATGAGCATGACATGACAATAAAAGTAAGCACATGCTAAAAACATCGAACTCAATTATTCTCTCCCGGCTAATTCTCTAAAATGGCTAATACAATACGACCTTCGGAACTTCCGTAATTGTTTTGTTTTCCATCCAATAATTTGTTTGTAAATTGTTAAGCCTATGATTGATCGTAACATCTCCAATGCAACGAAGCAAACGATCAAATGGAGCAAACTATACACTTGGTGTATTATCAATGATCACGAATACCTGTTTACACTTGGATGCATTGTTTTATGTAATACCATGTAATCGGTTTGGTCAATTTTTTCAAATCATACCGTTCGATTCCGTGACGGTTGAGAAATCATTTTTAAGCTATATTTTTTTATTTATTCGTTGCAACTGCTTTTTGAATTCCGATCGAGTGAAGGGAGAGGGAGAGAGAGAGAGAGAGAGAGAGAGAGAGAGAGAGAGAGAGAGAGAGAGAGAGAGAGAGACACAGAAATCGACCCGATTCAATTCCAAGCAAGTCACACCATAAGCGAGCGAATGCGCGCATTTAACTTATTCACACCAATCACCGTATAATTTTGTGTGTATGTCAGCTAACCAGTTCAAGCTATAAACATTCAGTTGTATGATTATGAACGTTTTCGAATAGCATGAGTATGAAAATAAAATAAAATTAAAACCTGTTCGCTTTTCTAAACTGGTGGTGAAACCACCGAATCGTAACATCAAATCATTGTCGGCTTTGTTTTTGGATTTTATTTCATTTTTTTTTTCATAAGTGTGTTAATGGACAAATACTCACTCTTGAAAATAAGATAAAAATTTTGTGTTTTGTTTTTGTTTTCTTTAAATGATAATTTGGTTTCTTCATGATTCTTTTTGCAGGTTGTGCCAAGTCGTCGGCCCAAGCATAAACACACATATCTCGCGCGCTTACAGCTACGTTCGTTTTTCTTAAATCTAGTTTTTCGGATAGTTGTTTTTTTTGACCAAAATTGCTGTTGCTGTTATTGTTATTATTTTATTGTTATTTTTCCATTTGGAAATGAAGTTGTAAATTTGAAGAAAAAAAACCACAAACACAAACACACAATGAATGTGAATAAACATAACCAGAAGTACATTGCATCGCTGGATATTGGCACCACCAGTATTAGATGCTTCATTTATGACCTCGATGTCAGAGTTATCGGCAGAGCATGTGCAAATGTAATTGAATATGTTTTTTTTTTGTCGGCAGTTTAAAATATGAGCTTAAATTTTGTGTTGTGAATGTTACAGATTGAACTGTTGTATCCACAACCAGGATATGTAGAAATAAATCCAGTTGATTTGTGGGAATCGATTGTCACAACCATTCGTAATGCAATCAGCGATGCTAAATTAATAGCATCCGATATATCATGTTTAGGCATATCAACACAACGAAGCACATTCATTACATGGGATCGTATAACCGGCGAGACATTCCACAATTTTGTTACGTGGAAAGATTTACGGGCTGATTCAATGGTCCGAAAATGGAATGACAGCGTGACATTGAAGGTACGTCATTGCGTATTGGAAAAATATTGTTCAGCAATCAGCCGAGTTGGTGTTCAATCAATAAATCATCAATATTTATCGCATTTATTCATTTAATTTTAGTTAATGCACGGCGTATCACATTGCTTGTATATGTTTACGAGGAATAAACGCTTTTTAGCGGGCAGTGTTCTAAAGCTTATGAATGCTCAGGTATAGATGAATTTGCAATTTGAACATCATAATATGTAATATAAATATAAATATAAAATAACAATATTATTTCCCCCACTTGATTACAAAAGACCACACTACGACTGTCGTGGATGATTCAAAATAATAAAAAACTTCAAACGGCAATGGAACAGAAGAATGCTTTATTTGGTACATTGGATTCGTGGCTGTTGTATCGCCTCCGGCAAGGCAACGATTTAGACTACAAACCCGAGCATATAAGCGATATAACCAGTTGTTCGGCCACCGGTTTTTATGATCCATTCACATTGCAATGGGCCAAATGGGCTTTAAATTTGTTTTCGATTAAGGTATTTACAAAAAAAAAAAAAAAAAACTAAAGAAAAATCCCATCTTCATTGATTTCATCTTACATCTTCTTACAGGCGAATATGTTGCCAACTGTTGTAGATAATTCATATAATTTCGGACATACGCATAAAAGTTTATTTGATCATGAAATCCCAATCGGTTCATCGGTAAGAATTTTTAATATAATGTGAATATTTCGTGCCGCACATGGTGCTGTGGTGAATGTGAATAAACACATTTTATAAATTCCGATCAAACACACAAATATTGACACAATTGAATTGAATTTGTTTAAAATAACCGTAGCTGGGTGATCAATCCGCATCGATGTGGGGCTCATGTTGTTTTAATACGGGCGACATAAAAATAACACTTGGAACTGGTTCGTTTTTGAACCTAAACACTGGATCACAATGTCCGGCATCGATCTATGGCCTTTATCCGCTTGTTGCATGGCGATATGCGGACAAACAAAATGATAAATCGGAATTGATTTATTGCATGGAAGGCGCTGCCAATGACACTGGCTCAATCATTCAATGGGCGATTAATTTTGGACTATTCGATGACCCATCGAAATCATCAGAAATCGCTGTTTCGGTTGATGACACTGAAGACGTTTACTTTGTGCCGGCATTCAGTGGTTTGGGGGTAAGCAATCAAATCAAACAGCAGTTGTTTAATCAAACATAATTCACAAAACAAAATTCAACTGAATTTAAATATTTTAATGTCATCAATAGGCACCAATAAATGATCATCAAGCGGCTTCTGGTTTGATTGGAATTCGGCCATCAACAAAGAATGCACATATCGTACGGGCAATTCTCGAAAGTATTGCATTTCGTTTGACACAGCTATACACTTGCACGATCAACGAAACTAATTTCAAATTTTCCATGATTCGGTAAGTGTTGAATCTGTTTGACTTCGTATGAATACGTAGACTTCTGAATCAATTTTCTATTTTGCCTTGAAAAAAAAATATATATTTTTCACTGCTTCTTTTGCATCTAGTGTTGACGGCGGTGTTTCGAAGAATGATTTTATTTGTCAGTTGCTGGCCGATTTAACGCAGTTGAAAGTTGAACGTGCCTACGATTCCGAGTTAAGTGCATTGGGTGCAGGTTTTTTGGCTGGTCTACGAGTGGGCATTTGGAAATCACGTGATGAACTTATTAAGTTACGAAAAGTGGAACGTGTATTCGTACCAAATGAGAGCATACACGAACATTGTATGACAAAAATGAAAAATTGGGAACGAGCTGTTGGTCGTTTCAAGGGATGGTATCAACCTTAGATTGATTTTTTTTTTTCGTTTGCGATTCGCAATATTAGCAATATATTTATTTGATAAGTTCAAGTTTTTTTTTTCTCTGGGGGAGCATTCAATAAACAAAATATTTTTGTACATGAAACGGCAAATTGAAATAAGCGTCTTTCAATCCATTTCCAATAGTAAATAAATTAAAAAAAAAAAAAAACGTTGTTAAAATTCGAAATAAAATACAAAACACATCGTATTTGTTGGTTGCAAAATTGGTTGAATTTTTTATTTGCAATTAATCTAAATAATTGTCAATGCATTTGATGGTGGTTTGATTGCTCAGTTGGAACAGTGTTACAACTTGATTTCTGTGTGTGACACTCATATATTCCGTGGATAGATCGGGTATCGGCTCTCATTTAGATTAATTCCAAATTGTTTTTTTTTTTTTCATAAGTTACAGGAATACATTTAGTCCAACTGTGGAAATGAGAAAAAACATCAATGATTAATGAAATTTGTTCAATTCAAATCACGTCATCATCGATTCGAATGATGACCACTGTCATGTAGTGTAATTCGTTGGGCTTACCTTCTTGAAACCAATGTCGTTGGCGTATTCTCTGAAGCATTGACGGCAAATGTTCAATGCATATTTACGGATCAAACCGTGTCTGTTTGAGCAGGCGCGGCTGAAATTAACAATAAAAAATGTTTCAATTAAAATGTGTAAAATTGCGTTTTCATTCAATTAAATGTAATCAGTGGCGATAAAATAGTATTGTGAATATGGCGAACTGAATATTGTGTGGTTATGAGCACGTGTACGGAGGCACAGAACATCGATGCACATGAAAATCACCATAAAACACAATAAAATGCCAATAATTGATTTTTTTTCTCGACACAACAATGAACAATTAATATATTTAAATAATATTTCTTACCAGCATCGTGAGCCTTGGCCGTATTTTCGTGGATGAGAGTACCAAACGTTAGCGAAACCCATGTTGCTTGTATTCACTTGGAGCACAAAAAGAAAGAGACCGAAAAGAGTTTTCTATGACATTCGATACGCTAAAAAGCTAGCACGTTACATGGCTGCCATCACGACAATATTGAAATAAAAGTGATTGCAGCGCCACAGCGTCAAATTCTCAAACATTAAATGACCACCAACGGAATGCGCCAACATTTGTATGGCGATCTAGGAAATTGTGCAAAAGATAAAAAATTTATTATTCAATCTTGTCAACGAATTTTATGAGTTAAGAGTTTTAAAAAGTCATCAAAACTAAAATTTGTTAATTTAGAAAAGGATTTATTGGGAAATTTTGTGCATTCGCTTGAGAACGAACCCTAACTTGTCAAAATCCGTTTCATCCGCTAGCTGCCCCACTATTTTCGTTTCCATCGATTGGTACAACTGGCACACCAAGTGAACTCGAATGAAGTTACTCGCTCGTGCCTTTCTTTTTCTCATCAACATCAAACCACATAGAAACGTCCGGTCTTTTCTCCTTTGAATATGGTGAGTGATGTATCGATTCTCTCGTTACAGAAATTTTCATTTTCAATCATCCGAATAATTAAACGATAATTTTCCAAATTTAACTAAAATATCTGTGAAACAATGTTTAAAGATGATTTAAAAATGTTTATTTTTCTATTTTAGGGTATTGACATTTGTCATAAATACGACCGTAAGGTCCGTCGTACCGAACCAAAAAGTCAAGATGTTTACTTGCGACTTCTCGTTAAGGTAAGATTTGTTTTAATGTTTATTAATTGTTTTTATTAAATTGCATTGATTTCAATTTGAGCGGCAATGGTTTGTGTGATCTTGTTGGCAATGTCCAATCATATTGAATTTTGGCTGAACATAAAAATAAATTGCAAATGCTTTCGATGAGTGTTGTTCGCCTTCAAAACGACAAACTGAACATTGATTCAAATATATACAACGTGATAAAACAATTTGTCGCAATGTTTGGTTATGTTTCAAAACGCATGATCGTTTTTGCCAAAACAAAAAAATTTGAACAAGTGATTTCAAAATGTGCTTTCGCGATGTGTTTGATTCAATTCATTGAAAAATAAATTCGTCAAAATTTTCCACATGTGCCAATTGAGAGTAGTTGTGCAAGTTTCGAAGCTTCTTGGAACAAACGTCAAACCACAACAAAGAGAATGTGATTGAAGGTGTGCGTTTAAAAGCACTTAGTGCAAACCTAAATAAATCTAAACAATTCAATGAACAAATCCTTATGTGAACAAGATCCCAGCCAATCGAGTGAATCTGAATCTCAATATGATTTTATTGTGAATGTGAAGAGACTAATGCAATTTTTTGTTTTTGTTTTTTTTTCTCCGTTTTCATTGCAGTTGTACCGTTTCTTGTACAGACGTACATACAAGAAGTTCAACAAAATCATCTTGAAACGCTTGTTTATGAGCCGCATCAACCAGCCACCAATTTCATTGCAGAAGATTGTTCGTTTCTTGAAGGCAAGTGGCAAACAAGAGAAGATCGTTGTTGTCGTTGGTACAGTTACAGATGATGTTCGTCTATTGAAAGTACCAAAATTGAAATTGTGCGCTCTTCGTGTTACCGAAAAGGCACGCGGCCGTATCTTGGAAGCTGGCGGTGAAGTGATCACCTTCGATCAATTGGCTGTTCGTTCACCAACTGGCAAAGGTACTTTGTTGCTCCAAGGTAAACGTACCGCACGTGTTGCTAACAAGCACTTCGGCAAAGCACCTGGTGTTCCACACTCACACACCAGACCATACGTCCGATCCAAGGGACGTAAATTTGAACGTGCTCGTGGTCGCAGACGTAGCTGCGGTTACAAGAAGTAAAGGGTTTCTGTTCCATCAACAAGCTTCTACTGGATAAAAACATGACGGTGTATAAGCGAAGAAATCCAACAAAAAACTATGCGTTATTATATGTAATGTTTACGAAAATACAATAAAAAGCATGGAATTCAACTAAAAAATCAAACAAAATGTGCGTTTTCTTTTATTCATAATTCTCGTTTATTTGATACAAATAAATTCACAGTGAAAATGACAAAATGCTATTCATTTAATAACGAACAACTGCTCCAGTAAGTGATCAACGCTTGGTCATGTGCTTGCACTCCAAGTACCTTCTTCACTTTGGCCACATCCTGGTTTGATGAGATCGCTTGTAAACAGGCCACTTTACTGGAAGAGAGAACAAAACGAAAAGAGTCATTTGCATTGAAATGGGTGTGTTTGTAGTATGAAGGTCTATTTCATACGATCATGTGATTACTTTTTCCATTCTTCAACTAAAACACGGATTTGCTTAAGAAGAACATGATCTGTGAGTAATTTTTCGTCAATCGATTTTTGCAGCTTCGTTAAAAGACTCGGATCTGTTGTCGGAAGAGAGAAAGGGAGAGAGAGAGAGAGAGAGAGAGAGAGAAGCTGCAGCATTAGAATAAAGCTGAACTCAACATGGATTCATTTGAAATTACATTTACTAGGAAGTGCTCCAAGCCACTTGACATGCACTTCGTTCGTATGTTCAACGAAATCAATTCGAAAAATGTTCTCCGATGGTTGAGGCACAGCCACATGAGGCAAAACAGACAAAACACGACATCGCTGCGGTGGTAAATATTGATCAGACTCAATGCAAATGAGATGATGCATTGTTTCCGGCAACAATTTCCCAAAGCATTTCAAACACTGAACGGTTGTGGACTGTGGACCCCTTAAAACGATCTGTAGACGAATAAACATATACAAAATATGAACAAAACAACAAAACAACAAAACAAAACGTTTGCTTCTTTGAATGCATTCATTTTTACCTGTATACCGACAAGGACACAATAGCAAGCGCTCAAAAAATGATCGTGCAACAGTTGGCTACATTTTCTTATGAAATCGGCATGTTCATTGTCATTGTCAATGGATAATTTCTTTGTGATGATGTCCTTATTTTTCAACTGTATCAATGTGAATGGGTCGAGTTTGCCGTTCGTGACATTCAAAAGTGGTAGTCCAATGTTGATATTTTCGGTAAGACAACGTGCACCCATCCATAAAATCCATGCAAAATGTGAATGAATATAAGCGAATATATTCTTTTGTCCGGTCAATTCGATGAGTGAACGCGGTGGTCGTGTGCTTGCATGGCCCGAATTCAAACGTTGTGCACGCTCAGAGCATTTTGCTTGTTCAGCTGCATAAATGTCCGACGAATATGCTTGCAGTTCGGTGGAGATTTTTTGTAAATGTTCCGCCAAAAATGGTTGCACATTCAACAGATACATTTTATCTTTCATGAGAACAATGATTGAAAAGAGTCGAAAAAATCCACGTGCTTGTGAATCGTGCATTTGAAAAATATAGCTGAGAACATGGCCGCCAGATGCATCACCAAAAAATACCAAACTGCCATCCTTGTGGCTGCTTACCTATTAGATAAAACAAATCCCCCCGAATGTTTTATTCGCTGAAGAAAAAACAAATTAACGCTTTAAACAATTGTTTACCTCGCAGCTTAAGCTTCGGGTTGCTGCTTGCTTCACCAATGGTACAATTTCATTTATTACGGCCGTCTGTGTTGTTAGAAAATTTGCATTACTCTCCGAATCTTGGCTCAATATACCAACACTTTTGCCAATTGAATTACATCCAGGACATGTATTCTCATTGTTGCCACTATTGTTTACTAACTCATCGATTTTTGTGTCGCGCAACGTGTGTGTGCACAATATTGGACACGGACCATGCGCTTCACAGAAATGACATAATGCAATTATTGCGTTCATGTATGCTCCTGCTCACGTTATCGCTTCGATTTTTAAGGAGGAAAAAAGACACAAACAAACGAAAAGGGGCACCACTTGATTTATTGTAAATTCAATCAAATTCAACACACCATTCAACTGGAAAAATGTTCAAGATTAAAGCACGCGCGAAATGCAGTTGTCACTGTTGAATGTATTTCAGAAACCAATTTCAACTAGTTACAATGAATGCAACAATCAAAACACTTTTATCTATATTTTTGTTCGTTTGTGTTATGTACACGAAGAATGAAATCATCTGTCAATGTCAAAACATTGTATTGTTTTGAACGTGCGACGTTCAAATTCCATTTGATTTTTAGCACTGTTCATGTGACAAAACAGAAATGCTCGCAAATTAAATATTAATGACATTTTTCAACCCATCACTTTATTATCTACCTAATTAACAATTTTGAATAAAACTATACAATTTATTGTTGATTTTGTTTTTTGAAGATCCAAATCAACGAGTAAAACCAATTAATCCAAGTTTCAAGACTTCATACTAGTGTTTGGTTACTGCGATATTTATTCTAAGCTCACGTGGCAGGTTTTAGCTTAGATATAACATACTCTGGCTGTAATTTAGATAAAAACAATCAATAATAAAGGTTAATCTATGGATTGAACGTTGTCAAAGTCTACTTTTAATGGACAACAGTTTTGTTTACTTACTGAACAATACCACATGTTGATCGGCTTAAACACTTGTCTCGCAATGAAACCCATTTTTGAGGCTGGTGCAATCGCATGCATATGTAAGTGATCAATGCTGGTAAATGGTGGCCAATGAAAACCATACGAAACATCATCCAAATTCACATTTTTGGTGTTCAGAAGATTTCGAAGCTCATTTTGCATTTCAAGAACTAAAAATGATCGAAAACAAATGATTTATTGACTTGATATTAATTGAATATCTAAAATATATTTGCCAAACGGGTGACAACATACTCAAATCTTTGTCATTAATGGTGCACGCGCGTACATTTTGCATATGATTTTTGGGAACAGCCAAATAATGGTAGTCAGATGCTGGTCGAATATCTTTGAAAATCACAATATGCTCATTGGAATATTCAATGAACGTGTCTGGGTTCTTTCCATTCACAATATCACAAAAAATACACGCTTTTGTAATTGACATTGTCACATACGTTTTATTAATTTGGGCACGTTAATTTACAAATTTTGTCCACTTTTCCGGTGGAAATTCACAGTTATTTACATCATTTCATCGGTCTTGACAATGAAATACCAGATATTCATGAGCCCCACACTACCACATTCATTTCAACGTTAGTTGTAGTTGTATGCGTGCAACGTTGTACAATTCGGAAATAAAATCGAGCACACGCACGCACACACACACACACACACGCTCAATCATTCAATACATACGTCAATGTTTGCAGCGAATGTGAGACTGTCATTTGCTGTTGATAATGTTATTTTATGTCAATTGCAATAAAAAGTGGGCTGTTTTAATGTTTCTTTTCGTATAGTTTTCTCTTGTAAAATGTGTATTAAATAGCTGTTAATGTGCAATGTTTCGATAAAATTTAATCAAATTAACTTTAACAAAACAAAACCAAATTTTTTTTTTTTGGGAAATTTGCTGATCGTTTGATGCTGGATAGTGAATAAAAACAGAAAGTACCATGAATTCACTGCAAGCTCCGTCACTTCAATCACTAATGGATTCGGATAGAGGCTCAAATGACAGCCTCCTTGCTGAATCTCTACAATTGGATCTTGATGAGGTATTATTTTGGTGTGCCTTTGCATTTCAACAAATCCGAACAGTTTGTTTCCGTTTACGTTTGCATTTACATTGATTTTGTTTTTTAATTGTTCGGTCAATGGTAGCTGGATGATGCTGAATACTCCATTCCACATGTTGATATGATGCCATCACTGGAAAGTATTTTAAGTGAACTAGATACAGACTCAGACATAATATCCGATGTCAGTGTTCGGATAACACCTACACCATCGATTGATGACCGACCAAAAACTGGGACAATGCTTAGGCATGTCCTGTTGCAAGGTGTTACATCACAAATAGCATCAGCATCGGTAAGTTCCTTTCTATTTCCACACATTGCTAGATATTGACCAAGCAAACGAATTAATTGATTGATTGGCCATTGTGGTGGTTTGCAGGAGCGAATCAATTCTGGATTGGCAACATCAGTGGCGGTTTCGGATATGATTGCCATTGGAACATCACACGGCCATATTATGGCTTTTGATATTCTCCAAACGCTGAGATGGTGCTGCCAAGAATATTTACAACAAGGTGCAGTTTCAAGTCTTGCGTTTAATGAAGAAAGTACCCGATTGTTAGCCGGATTTGCCAGAGGATATATTGTTATGATAGACACATCAACTGGCGATTCAATACGAGTCCTATCAGATGCCATAACTCCAAATAGCGGTGTATTAAATTTAAAATGGACGGGGAAATCAAC
Organism: Aphidoletes aphidimyza; assembly: GCA_030463065.1. NCBI lineage: Eukaryota > Metazoa > Arthropoda > Insecta > Diptera > Cecidomyiidae > Aphidoletes > Aphidoletes aphidimyza. The sequence goes on from CM059998.1 coordinate 36,180,691, forward strand.
GCTCGCCTTATGCTCAGACACGGGCGGCTCTGTATGGTCATTGAGTTTCACGCGTCGACTTGGGAAGCGTGGATGTGATTCGAAATGTTTGTTCAGTGGAGCGCGTGGAGAGGTAAATCAATCGATCGATCAATCAATCAATTAAGAAAGCCAATTTATCATTGAACCAATTAATAAATTGAAGTTGTGTTTATTCGCTAGGTCTGTTCAATAGAGCCGCTGATTATTGACGAAGAAGATCATCCATTGAAGACTTATTCAATTGTTGCGTTGGCAACATTATCAAAATTTTTCGTAGTCATGATTCGGCCTCGATTGAAAGTCATTAAATTCCATCCACTGCAGGGACCTCCGGATAGTTTGCCATTGATATCATGGCAAATGGTGCTAATTCAATCGGCTGACTCGACACGTGTTATTGATCCCGTTTTGGCAGCAGCTCGCGGCACAAATGTGTATTTCCATCAGGTAATGTAATAATCCCACTTGATGGCATTGTCTAGTGAAATTGTCCAAATTGTCCAAATGTTCATGCATTTCATACGTATTTTGATTGTGTGTTTCATTGAACAGATATGCATTCAATCGGGCAAAATATCGTTGCTGTTTCTTCGTCATATAAGTTTGAGCTATAGTCTGTTGGCTGTACATTGGATGGGTCCTAAAACCATAGCAACTATTGATCGAAATGAAATGCTTCATTTGACTGATGTTCGAACAACAAAAGAATCCGAATGTATTGATATTGCAAATGCTGGACTTGTTTATGGGTCTGCACATTTTAAGGGTTTTGCCACCGGTGGCAATGTGTCACCGGCATTTGCATTAGCTGGAACTCATGCATGTTATAATTCGATTATATCAAAAGGTTCACAATTGTACATTTTGGGTGCACGAAGTTTGCAATCGATAAATGTGCGCTCGTGGAGTGATCGTATCACACATTTAGCACAGAATCAACGATGGTGTGAGGCATGCTCGTTGGCAATTGAAGGCTATCGAAGTGCTGGCGATCGTTCGCGACGAAAACAAATGGCCAAAGATCGTGTAATTCAACTGGTGGAAGAGTATTTGGCAGCGAGTGCACGATGTCCAGAATTGTGCCTTAACTCAATTATGGCGTGCCTGATTGAAATTCAAGAGTATGATATGCTTTGGCAAGAGCTGTGGGAGCGTTTAACCACCAAAGATACATACAATATTTTGTTGACTGAACAAATTGAAAATGGACGTATTTCATGTATATCACCAGTTGTGGCGCAGTGCCTGTGTGAGTATTGGCTGAAGCATTCACCACAGAAGCTTGAAGAGATTATATTGAAGTTGGATTGGCAGTGTTTGGATTTGCATCAAGTGTTGTCAGCCGCCAAAAAAGAGAAATTGTATCGGGCTCAAATGCATTTGAATACGGCTGCATTGGGCGATTATTGTTTGTCACTCACCGAACTCATACCCCAAATAGCCAGTGAATGTGATTGTAACCTAGGTAACTACTTACTCGTGTACATATCAAGCTGTTTATCGGGCCGTGGATATCCATCCGGTTACATCAATCCCGATATCATACAAAATGTAAAGCATGAAGTGTTGCGCTGCTTAACATCGATCCATTCCAGCCATGCGAACGAATCGGAGTTATCATATCCATATCTGCGGGCGTTGCTCATCTTTGACGCTCAAGAGACTCTAAACGTTATCTCATTAGCATTTCAGGAAAAAGAGTTTAGCGGCGAATTGGGCCAGTCACATCGACAACGAATCGTCAATATTTTACTCGATATTATGAATCCCGAACATTTCCAATGGACCGAAATCGGATGCTTGCTAAATTTTGTGGCACATGAAATTGCCGCAAATAATTTACCAGATGATTCAGTGCTTCTGCAGAAGGTTTTGGACTATGTTAAAATGGAATGTATTGAAAATGAAAGTGCACGTCAACATTCAGATCGCGAACAGGCTTGGCTTGCTCTGCTCGAAGCCGATCGCATCAATACAATGAGCTTAAGTGATCACCTGGCTATTGCACGTCAATCGAAGTGCTATCGCGTCGTTGAGCATTTGCTGGAAAAACAAAAATCATTTGATCAAATTTTAGAGTGCTATTTACTTGATCAGCATCGGCACAACGAAATCTGGAGCTATTTACAATTGCATGCAAATCGATCGGAGCGAAAAATCTTCCAACAATGTTATGCCCATTTTGTTGAGTTGCTTGAAATTAGCGGCGAAAAAATTACACAATTTGTTATTGAATATTTTCCACGAAATGTCGGTCAATTGATAAAATTATTGGAAAATGATAAAGCAAATATTTATGCATTTATTAAAGTGCTGCTGAGGCATGGCATTAGCATTAGTTCGGATGATTGTGAATTGTATTTGGATTTGTTATGCCAATACGATGCAAACAGTGTTGATGGATTTTTGCACACAAATGAAAACTATCGCCTAGAAACAGCCATTGAAATTTTAAACAAATATGAACTCAACGATTGTCTGATCTACTTGTATGAACGTCAAGGTGATATTGATGCAGCGTTTAATTTATCATTGGATATGTTAAAACAAACGCCAGAAGGTATGGCCGAAAGCCGAGCGCTGGAATTGAGTGCACTCTGTTCACGCACATTGCATGTCCTATCGAATGCTGAACGTGAACAGTTGTGGTTTACATTGATCAAAATGGTTTTGTCCAGACAAGATTTAACAGCGATTACAAAAAGTATTTTGCATGCGGCCAGTGGCCATGTGGATTTAACAAATTTGGTGCAATTGGTATTGAGCTCGAGCAGTGAAACTGGCAATTTGGGTGACATTAAACATTTGCTGGTTGGAATGTTGGCCAATTCCAAATATGAAATTCTTTTGCAACAAACAACCGCACGAATTTTGGGCCATGATTTGCATCGAATGCTTGCAAAAGAAAAACGAATTGCCAATCGAGGTCTATCGATTAAATCAATTAAATGTATTTTATGCCGATCAAAACTCTACAATCAACATGAATCGCTTGTGTTTGGACTCTGTGGACATGCAGCACATTACAGTTGTGTACAGGAAATGCATTCGGATTCCAATAAAACAATCCACTGTCCGAGATGCGACAATGAAATCCGAGAAAATAAACCGGTTGAATTGGCCAAGCCAAATGATTGCTTCTTTGAAAATAATGCCAATGATAGTTGTAGTTTAACTTTGCAATTAGAAGCTCCGCCACGATCAATCGGTTGATCATGTTACATGGATGCATTTGTAAACATCAAAATTATTTTGTCAAATAAAGATCTAATTTCGACCATTTCAACATGTTACCATTTAGTTTTATTTCGATTTTATTTTTATTTTTATTTTTATTTTAGTTTGGACTTTGATCATTAATACACCAGTCTACAATGTCTGTTGTCAGTCTTTAGATTTGGTTGAAGAGCTTAATCATCGTCGCCCAGAAAAACGTCCTCTTCGATCACAGTTGCTTCTACGTTATTGAGGCTTTTCAAATGCATCTGCCGGCTCGTGCACAATTGTTTATAATTAAGGACGAGTTGATTGCAACGTGGAGGGGCTGGCATATACGTATTGATATGTACCTAAAACAGTTAATAATTAACAATTAAATAAACGTTAAATGAATCAAAGTGAACTTGAAATAACCATTTTTATCTTACATCCAAATAATCAACATCCGATTCCAGCTGAACTATTCCGGCCAAACTCTGCATTGTTGCAATAAATTCATTGTTCTTTAAAATGTATTTCATTTCGCCTATCGTGTCTTTAAACCTGTTTAGTTTTAGATTAAGATATCAATTTTAATTCAATCTGAGTACAATTGTATTCATGTGTATGTAATCTGTGGTCTAACATACCAAGCCGCGTAATTTCCCAGCAATGATTCGTTGTACTGAATTATTTGTCTAGCGATCAAAAACAGCACACACAAGCCAGTTTCATCCTCTTCATCAACTGAACTCCGAAATGTGTCCTTTAGAAATTCTAAACAAAACAAATATAAATCTTCAAAATGTTGTCATCGAAAACGATTTTAATGAGCATGCAGATCACGAATCAAGTTTTTTCAAATATGTAACACTGTGAACGGTACTCCATGCGAGTGACGCAAGCAACTATTATGCTCTTGTATTATAGTGAAATTGTCACGAGTCTATATACAGGGAATTTGATAAACTCGTGTCAGTCTGTCAACGTCCAATTGTTGTGCTCAGGCCGAGAATGAAAATTGAAGAGATGGTCCAACTCACATATCGACCGAATTATGAGCACATGAATGCAGATATAATCATGGATTGTAAATAGCAGCTGAAAATAGGTGATTAGGTTTCCCGTAACCACAGAAGTATTATTCACAGTAAGTCATACTCAATTGTTTGCAGATGAATTTTTGTTTAAATAATCGCACGAATTTTGAATATTTTTTTCCAATTTTTTGTTATTTGTCACCGAAAAATTCAAATAATTTCTGAATACGTGAAAATTAAAAAAAAAAAAAAATAGTGAGAATATGCAACAGTAAAAAAGTAGTTGAATTCCCCCAGAATCAAATGCGTGTTGAGACATTGCGAAACAAAGATGCTATTTCTATAGTTTTATATTTTCTTCCAATTGTCTTTTTTATACAAATAACTAAATAATTGTCTTTTTTATAATAACAAAACAACAGCAGTTAATTTCATAATATGCGTAAATGCGTCACAAAATTGATATCAGGCATGTTGTTTTTTTTTTTAAATTAGCTTGCGTCAGAATGCCACTGCCCCAACACATTTAATTTTCAAATCCACGATCTGGGCAGCAAAATGCACCTTACTTCAAATTTGATTGGAATTTTAATTTGATACATTTTAAAATGATAATATTAGAGATCACAAAAACTCAATATAAATTGGAGATATATGTACAAATGTGGAGAATAACCTACTTTTGGCCATCGCTTTCAATTGATTGCGTTCATCGTCACTAATAATTTCAATTGGTTTGATATCTACTACGACTCGTAGCAAAAGTAGTAAGTATTTCCAACTGTGTGATTCCCAATCATCGCATCGTTCCAAAATTGCCTCAAACGTTTTTCGTCGTGTTGGAAAATCGTAGCCAACGATTGAGGCTAGGAACGCCATGAATTTAGTGTGGTCTTCTGAAACTTCATTATTCCAAAGACGTTGATAGCCTAGAGAATCGGCGGCTGAACACTTGGTACATTCTTGCAGTAGCAATCTAAGATGCGTCAAACGAACTTCTTCAAGACAATCATCTGCAAATTAATTAGAGTGATTTAAATTAAATTAGAACACATCAAGTACACCCCCTTCCGGGAAACTCAGTTTTATCATCCCTGGTGTGTATTGCAAGAACGATGGTTGTTGATTTACTATTAAAAAATGATAAATAGATAGATAACTCTATGTAAAAGTGTATGGAACTGTCAACTTTACTAATAATTGTAGAATCATAATTAATTGTAAACAACATTTATGCAATACCCTGATGCACTTGATCAGGGGCATGTATGAGGGTAAAAATGGGCAAAAAATTACTCTAGATCAATTTTATGATGAGTGCCACCTCTCGAAACAATTTGTTAGTTAAAATGGATGAAACATCATAAATATTGGTTGGTTTTAAAAAAAAAACACTAACCCTGCACGTACTCTTCAATCTCTTCCAAATAATTCGTTACCAAAATGGATGGATTGTCAATAACATCATTGCACAGCCGCTTAAAGCCCTCATTCAATAGATCACACAGCGTAAGCCCAATTGGATCGGTACTGTTGGCATGCTTCAATACATTTGCCAATAACATGAATTCGGTTTCCAAGAGATCATTGAAAATTAATTGTGCAGATTCCGAATTTTGATTGAATGCGTGCACCAGAAATTCCGTCATACTAAGAACGTGCGTATTTTGTAAGAATTTCATAACAATCGGACTACCAATATTCCAGTTCCATTCCAAAGCAGAGTTTGCCAACGCTTGCTACATGAAATAGATAAACAGGGTCTTTCAGCAGAATTTCAATATACAAAAAAAAAAAAAAATAAAGCATGATAAAGACATGCACCTTTTCAACAGCTGTTAAATTGACCAGCAATCGAAAATGCCGTTGATCCAACACAGTATCGGATTCATTTAGTTGTTGCACAAGATCTTTGACTAATTCTTTCAAACGTGTTGAACAAGGCGACATAACGTCAATATCAACAAATCACACTTAAATTGTTTGTAATTGTGGTTGCATAAATTGAATTTAACACTTTAACAAAAGAGCAACGGAGACAAAATAAATATGGAAATTTAAAACGGAAGACACCAATTGTTCACTTTCATAATAAAATGCACACAAACACACACGCACACACTGCTCAACGAGTTTTGTGAAGGCAACAACAATCCCAAAGACGATGAAAACAATTAAATGTCAACATGATTTTGACACAACGACAACGGAATTTTGACAGTTGAAAATGATATCAGTACGTAGAGATGGTGAAGCAGAAAAATGATTGTATTCTTGTGATATTTTTATCGATTTTGTTTTGATTTGTTTTTTTTTTTATATATATATACATACCATTATTATTATTATTATTATTGTTATTATAAATAAACAAAACAAATAGCAGGGCATTTAAATTGCATTTTTTGTTGTTGAATTAGTGTTTTTTCTTTTTGTTCAATCACGTTTTCCCATTCAAAAAGAGATGTTTGCCATTTTAGTTTTGTTTTGATGAACGAAAAAAAAAAGTTTTCTTTTAAAATTATTTTTCATTAAAATTTATGATTCACTTGTTAATGTTGTACGTGGTGTATATTGTTTTCGATTGAAAATTGAAAAATAACATCAAAACAGGTATGTGTTATCAATAAATTGTATGGTGCACATAATTGCAATGTTTGATGGTTATCAATAGTTTTGAAAGAGTTATGAAAAGATGATGTGAAATTGATTATTGTGAACAGTTTTAATGAAGAAATGACAAATAGTTTGAACATATTTTTAAAATGTAATCCATCCACACAAAAAAATGTGTTTCACATTGAGTTTTCCACCTCAACGTGAAACAGCAATCCACTCGACCTTTTCCAGGACGAATATTTAAATCAATCACTAAATTGGGTCATTCAAAACATAATAACAAAAAAAGAAACCAAGAGTTTAAAAATAAACTTTCTTTTTGGCACATTTGAAGCAACCGTCGACTGTTTAATATCTTTTCGGTGATTATTTTTTCTTTCTCACTCCCTTAAGTAAAAAAATGTTGTGCGGCAGATGTTGCGGCAAAAGATCCACATGGATTTATTTGCTGCAAACATGTAAATTAAACGACGTTATCATTGATAATAATTATGCGGAAGAGACAAAGTTAAACATCTACGGTAAATCTGATTGTGGTGTTTTGTTCACGGCTGAGCGATAAAAGAGCAACAACAATATAAATGAATAAATCAATGAATCAAAGATATACAGGCTTCGGTTGACATCCACCCAAATAAAGAAAATCAATTTGCTTTTACACATAAGGTGCAATGAATAGAGATAACAACAATTGCACTTGTGAGTCTCGTGCGTTTTATGCATTGAACAATTCGGCCTGGCTGTTTTTCAAACTCACTCTCTTTCTTCGTCTCTCTTACGGCTCAACCTGAGAATTCTTTCTCAGCATTATTCACACTGTTTATGCTAAATAATGCGTAAAATTCAATGAAATTGCGTGATTTTTTTTTTTATTGTGTGACACATTTATTCAAACTCAGATCAACGATCAAAAACGTTTACGTTGCCTCTCAAGCTGCTCAAGCTGCTATCTGTTATTGTAATTCTAACAATAAATTGTGTTGTTTTGTAGTTTGTTCGATCTTTTGGTTGTGCTTTTAATTACATCGAAATAGAGGCAATATAGCATAAGCTTTTTATGTACTGGCCAACCTTGCACCATTTACATCGACACGATGCCTAAATTTATATGTGTAAATATCTACAGTACGGTTGATGTGTTCATTTTTATTTTTTTCATCTACCTTGCTCTTGCTGCGATTAACACAAATTTAGCAAGACATTTTCTCACCTGCGTGCCGCAACATAGATGCTGTTTGGAGTGAATATTTGCGTTTACTCACACCTTCTCTGTTTTTTTCTTTCATTCTCTTTTTGTTGTTGTTGTTCTCTTTCAAATGTGCGCTCCGATCAATGAGCACAATATTGAGTTAATTGATGTTTTAAAATTAGACAATGTTTCCGAGAATACCTTACATAGAAACTAAATTCGATTCGGTTTTGACTCAAAACAAAAGAAAATCATATGAAATGTTATGGGCCGCAAAACTGATGATTGGAGCTTGCTAAAAGTAATTGCTGCATTGAATATTTCGTTTCATGGTGGTGTACGCCGCCGTTGTTTTGTGTCAACATGTTGTTGTTTGACTTGACAATGTTTTTTTTTCTCGTCTGTTCTGTTTGTTTTATTTTAGTGTCACTGCATCTCGTTTTATTCCATTTATATGAAATTTCATTGTTACGAGTTACGAGCATTGTTGTTGTTGTTGTTGTTTTTTTTTTTTATATAAATTCTATATACGCAAAGCTATTTGCTGAATGCATTTTCTCATTAATATTTAACTTCTTTTTCCATTTGATTCGATGTTGCCTTATTAGAAAACGTACACACACAAAAAAAAACTGTCAATGAACATAGGATATGCGATAGGATAAAATAGTCAAGAGTTTTAAGAACAACAAAATAAATAAACAAACAATTATGGATCATGAAAGTGACAGCGCTGATGAATGTCATCCGACAGCATCAAATACAAACGGTTTGTTGTGCTCTTTTTTTTCGCAACGTTCGTTTGTTGATTTTTTTTTTATTGTTGATAGATATTTTTCAATATGTTGCCCTCACAGAAAAAAACAAACAAATCACCGAGTACGATACCAATTATGCACATCTGGTTTCCATAATTATATCACGCATTTTGTTCGATTATTATTGTATTTTCATTTAATTTGTTCATTCAATTTTCAACAGACCATTGCATATACGCACACGCGTTTCAATTCACACACACATCATGACAGACAAAATCATTTATTTTTACATCAATTTTTTTTTTTTTTTTTATTTAATCGAAAGATACGAATTTTATTTATTTTTATTGAACACATTCTTTGAAGTTGAACATTCTTCTCGAATGTTTTCGCATTGATTCAGTTCGGTTTTGTGTTTATGGTTTTTTTCTCATCTTATTTGAGATAAATAAATATTCACATCTATTTTATGAATCATAATTTTTGATGAATATTTATTGAAAGTGTATTTTCAAATTAGATTTAAAATGTTTCGTTTAATTTTTGAATTTAACATCGGGTTGGCATCTAAAATATCCACCTATAAACTTAGAAAAAATTTGGAATCATTCGAATTTGGCATGCAAAATGTGCGCACACACAAACACACACACACACCGCCTGGATTTATTATTTATATAGGTTGACGGTCACACAGGCATAAAGGCACAAAGTCACAATGGCATCTCTCCGGTCCAATTTGATTTCATTTGTGTTCATATTTTTTATGTAGCTGGCGAACGTAGCAAGTAACAACTTCAATCCGAAAGCGTTCAAAACACTTCAATCATTTGCTCGCGAGCTGGTCAATGAAGTAGATCTTATTTGTGCATTGAATTGTCGATTCGTAAAATCTCAACAGTGCAACACCCATTGCACTTCATTTCATCGACAACATATTCACATATTTATACTCTCTTTTTCACTCTCTCTCTCTCTCATCTTATTGTATTCCGAACAAGTTTAATTTTGTGCACAATTTTATCATAGATAAATGGTTTTTTTTTTACTAATTTATTATTATTTCATGACTCGATTTTGTTCGAAACATGACCACGAAATATTAATCACAACATTTTGTTTTTCCGTTTCGTTTTCGTATGTGGATTTAACTTCGTCATGTGAAATTGATATTTTAGTTCGGATCAAAGTGAGCTCATGGGTATCGAATTTTGTGAGTGAAATGCGAACAAAGAGTCCGGCAGTTGTACAAAGATGGGTCGATTCATTGCCGAATGAAAACGTAACAGAAATACCGGGTGATAACTTAATTGATGCGGATAATCAACAAAACACAACCGCATCGAATGACGTCGAACAATTTAGTGAGAAAATTGGTGAGAGCACAACCACAACTACAACCATAAATACAAGCGAACCAAATGCACTTGATATTAGCGAACAACAGAGTGAACTGAATGTAAGTGCTGGATATAGTGAAGAGGATACAGTGTGTGAGCTAGGTGAATACGATAAACAACCTCTCGATATAAATCCGAAAGATACGTGTGGAACTGAACCAACGATTGACGGTGGAACTGAATCAACGAACAGTGATCGTCGATTTTGGCGGAAAGGAGCATCTGTTTTAACAGCACTACGGATACGATCCGGCACCGATTCAAATCGCCCCGCAGTAACCGAAGATCTCAATGCATCGCCTCAATTACCTCAATGCAATGAGGCAGATACAAGTGCAGCAGCAACAAATTCACTATTGAATAAATCCAAATTAAATGAGTTTTATTATAAGTTAAGTATCAGCAAAAAGCGTTACAATTTCATCAAAGAGCGAAAAATGGAAGCCAAAAAACTGTTGAATAATGCAAAAAGTCGATTTTTATCGGCAGCTAATTGGGATGAAACGAATGCAGACGACGATAATCAAGATTATCCAGGTGGACAAGATAATCTGGACAATCAGATGGTGGCACATGTGGAAAACAGTGATAATGATAAGAGTTTTGTCGCGTCTGTACCAATCAAAGGGGCAACTAAACATACGGTGACAACTAAAGCCATAACAGCAGCGACAACATCGACAGCAGCAACGAGTGTGCCAGTGGAAAGCGCTTCAGCAGTTTGTGATACAATCGATATGGACCTTTCAGCTGATGAATTTTCGCGTCTATCACAAAGTAATGACATGCTGTCAGGCGACGATGAAGATAGCTTTAATATTTCGATGCCAAGCATTGACAGTCACACACATTTGAATGTCAGTCGTAAAATGGCCATGGCTGACATCGGAAGGAGTACGAGTGATAATCCACGGCTGCGCAATAAATTCTATTTGGCTGATATTGGGCGCAGTTTTAGTGAGCATCAAGATGATGAAGCGATTATTATTGGCGAACGAAATATAAGTGCGCCCAGCTCAAGCATTGCAATCCAAAATAATAACCGATCGAATGGTGGATTTTTTGAGCGTCGTGCATATTCAGTGAGTCCAACACAAAAAGGCCTAAAACGTGGCATTTTGTCACGCGATCATTCGCTATCCGACAGTTCAAGGCATCGAAATCAATTATCCAAAGGTAGTTCGTTTCAATCCGATTCCAGTCATTGTTCGAGCGTCGAAAGTTTATTGGACGCTCGAAAGCCCGATTCAGAAGCCATACTTAGGCAATTAGGCTTTGGCCCAGCACATCAAGAGGATTTACTCTCGAGAATCCCCAAAAGGTATGAGTTCCAGTCTTTTTCACTGTTTCTTTGTTGTTGTTTTTTTTTTTATTTCTTTGGTTCATTGATGTCACTCGATTCCATTTTTCCTTTCGATAGATTCTTGAAACCATCTCAAGTGCCAGGCATTGATACAGAGGCGTTTATGAGGCAACAGCAAATCGCAAGCAATTTACACGAACAAAGCATTCTAGGCTACCGTGGTTTAACAGGTAAAATAAACCAATTTTTCAACTATACTTAATTGCCATTCAATTCGTCGTATTTAAAATGCATAAACATTTATTTATCATTCTCTCTCGATTTTTCCATTCAATGGTTTCTCATTCAGATGAGAGGATGCAAATTCTGCAAAGATTCCAACCACATTGTCACTTTACTAATTTCGAAAATTTCGAAGAGGTGGTCTTTTAATTCAAATCATTTTTGCACCTGTTTGTTGTACAAATTGCTTAGCAATTAATGAAATTATCCAAAAAAAAAAAAAATTAGAAATATTTTTCGAACTGATTTTCTGTTTTCGTTGCATGAAAAATTTGAAAAAAAAAAATGTTGACTTTTGCGAGGTGAGCATGAGCTTCGGACAGTTACATTGCACAATGCACAAGCAAGACTAGCCCTAATCGATGTAGTCTTTTATTGGATTTAATTCAGTTGTGATGTTATAATAATATGATTTTGTCCATTTTTTTAAAATTTGTTTAGCTTATTGTTGGTTTTTATTTCATTTTGTATAATTTTGTAAAATTGTAATTAAAAATTGAGTTTGTTCTGATTCTATGGATCAGTTATCATAATTCAAATTTGATTTAAATATTTTGCAAGTGTTTTGACCGTCTTTTACAAATTTTTTTTTTCATTATTTTGCTTTGATTTTCGTGTCTCTTGGATTTTTTTTTTTTTTTTGTAAATGTTGACAATAATTTTTAACAAAATATCTGATACTGTTATGTTTTGTATTTATAAAAGGAAATCCACACGTCCTCCCCTCAGTAATTGTGGCGAAAATAATGGAACGCTTTCAGTTAAGCGATGAAAAGAATAGTAAATTATATGATGTGTTCAACGATGGTAGACCGATGTCAGCACCACCAACACCAGGACCAACCGATTTAGCCGATATCCGGCATCCAGAGCCATAATAACATTCAAACAACTCTCAAAATGGAGAAACAACAACAACAATAAAATTCAATCAATTAAACAAAAACTATTTTTAAACTCATGCAATCAAATTTAAAAGAGAAAAAAAAATAACCATTACGAATTTACCGTTGTCTAAGAATGAACAATTGATGAAAATCTGAAAATTTACATAAACATTTCCAAAATATAAACATACTGAGCACTACGGACACTGCTTGTCTAGTACATTTGTAAAACAAAAAAGATAAATTAATAGTAGATTGTGTGATAGATGCACATTTCTACTCAAAATCACATTTAAACCTTTATGGAACTGAAAACAATCAAACAATTTCAAAATCATTCCCATCTTTTACATGAATTGAAAAAAAAAATAATGCAGGGTAACTCGAAGCTACAAGGGAGATTTATCACTCAACATATCTAGTAATATCTAATGTATAGGCAAAAATATACTTTTTTAAATGTATAAATCAGGCGCAAATCTGAAGATAACATTAATATTCAAATGAAATGAAACGCCACCATAAATTCAAACCAATCAAATATCCACAATTATATTTGTGTTCATTTCAATTGCCCAATTAATTTGCTCATATATGTGTGATAGCAAAAAAAATAAGAGTACAATCTCCCTTGGATATTGCACATTTATCACTGTTTAGTAATACTAAAGTCTAAGTCTATTATTTTACCAAATGCACAACAGTGTTCAGTGTAGAAATTAAGATCTCGGCAGTGTCATAGCACTCTGTTATTGTATTGAATATCTTTTTTTTGTATGTCTCGAATTTCAACTATTCTATACTTAAACACTACAAAAGCCGCCACAACTCACAATCAATTTCGCATGCACACCAAGAGTTTCCAATGAATCAGGTGCAATAGATGATAATCAAACTTACACACGCAGAATATTCTGCACAAGAAAATTATTGTTTTCCTCTATAGTATTTTTTTTTTTTTTTTGGTTAAATATTCCAATTATACAGTAGTTTACACCTGAAACATATATTTTAATATAGATTTCAAATTCTTATGAAAAAAAACACAACCATCTCGATCTATCTTGTCCAAAAAAAAGGCCTTATAGTTTTTGCAATTTTCTGCGGTTATCAATACCCGAAACGAATATTTTGTAGCAATGTATATAATTGATGAACTTTTAATTTTGTTTTGAGTGAAAAAAAGCAAATTTTCCATTTTTTTGTTGTAAACTTTTGATTTGATTACAAGTACTCACTCCACAAAGAGAGACATAGAGAAAAAAAAAGAAAAAAAAAATAAGCAAACTTTTTTAGCGATACAGAAGACATAGTAGATTTCTATTTACCTTTTTCATATAATTAAAGTAAACAGATGCATAAATTATTTACGATATTTTCATATGACTTCTAAGTTCTTCATGAACAAACAAAACAAAAACAAAAAACCAATAGAGTTGATTATAATTAGTTCTATAGTGAACAAATAACAAAAGAAATAAGCATTCCTGTTGAAGTTAGTTGAACTTCTGTGCATGTTGTTTAATTGCTAAATTTTTTTTTTTATTATTATTATTATTATTAAAATTATGATTCGTTACCAATTTAGATTCAATTGTTTTTTGTAGTTGAAGCGGAAAAAGCAATGATCCATTTGAAATGAAGAAAAAAAAACTGGAAGATTAGCTTGGAGGTGATAAAAATCCATTGTTTTATTGAAATTTCAGTTGATTCGGTTTATATTATGGAAAATAGTTGAGTTTCATTAAATGAAATCGCTTAAGCATATCCTTTGATTGATGTAGCAAATGCCCAGTTTTGGTCAACATTAATTGGGCCCAACACTTTACTGCCTTCTTTTGTGCATACAGCAACCTTATACTGATGATAACTGCGGCAATCACGATAGAACAACACTTCCATGCACTTTTTCATCTGTAACGAAAGATAGATGAGGTAAATTTCGATTGAAAATAAAAAAAACAACAACAACAACAACAACAACAACAACAACAACAACAACAACATATAAATAAAGTGGAAATGAAATTTAGCCTACCAATGTTTGTGCCGCATCATAATCTAAGACGACATTTGGATTTTCCGTATATTCTCGCAACAATGGAATGGCCAAATGTTTTCCGAATCCAGTTGCCACCGCTTTATCTTCATAGGCCCGACCTCGGACATCAACATGGCCCAAAAATGGTTCACCATTCTGAACACCACCAACCACCAAATCAATCCACCATGGGTTCATACGGCACCGGCGATTGTACATGATACGTGTCAGCCAATTGTACAGTGCTTTCGGTTTCATTTCGATTTTATCATCGTAGCAAAAATCTTCGGTGATTTTTTCATCAATATAGTGTTTGATGCATTGGAAATCAGCATAATCAGCACCGGCACCCAAAATGCAGTTATCATTGATAGTAAACACACGATCTACATTACGAAATGAAGCCAGTGAACCATATGAAACGAGCGTATCGGCTGCAATCAAAACACCTTCGTTGTATTTGATGCCAACCACCGAAGAACCGGTCGCAATTGGATATCTATCGAAAAGCAAAACTCAGACGATTTACTCAATTGAAGTCATTTGAGGTTAGAATTTTGTTTTTATGAACAGTCATTCTGTCTAGAAATTACAAATGATTCACACAAAGTATAATTTTCTCAACAACATTTATCAACTGATTTGCAGAGCATAAACATTTTTGGATCACAGCCATGCATTTATGGTGAAATTTATAAAAATAGCATGAATTTAAACTTACGCTGATCGCTGTGTACCATTATTGCTGGACGTTTTCATGGTATTATTTGATCCGGGAAAATTGTAAAAGTTACCCGGCTGTGGACCGTTGCTCCACAATGGATTGTTGAAATTTGGTGTTTGATTAAACATGTTTTGAATATTTAAAACCAACAAAAAAAAAATCGATTTGAATTCGTTGAAGCTAAAATTTGTTGTTTGACCGATTTGCACTACAATAAACATAAACCAAAAAGCAAAACTGCAAGTTGTATGTTTGACAACTGTTTGCTGGTTTGTCACACACAACAACCAGTGTGAATATAGTTGCGTATGAACTGTTGTGCGGTTTTTGTAGAGTTGAATGGCTGACGGTGTGGAGAGTAGTCTTATCATACCAACCGTTGTGTGTTCGTTTCGAATACATTGTGAGGCTTCACTGACCTATCTAAAAATAATGGAATGGTTCATCATAATAAATTGCATGTGTGCACATGTACCATAAATGACAATTAAATAACATTTGAGCTAGTAGTATTTTCAATATTTTATTCATTTTTACAAAAATATTCATTGTAACTTTTCAAGTATAGATTTGTCTCTTGATTATTATTCTTTTTGCCTTTCATTGTTTTGCTTTTGCTTTTTATCTCTTTACTTTACATCGTCACTATAAACATGAACTGTTGGACTTAAGAAAAGAGTACAAAGTTGGTATTTTAAAGATCTTTACATTTTTAACAAAAACTACAAATTACAAAATCATTTCCATTGATTTGTATCGAACAATCTGAATTTCATGCGTTGAAATGGATTAAACAAATGCAAAAAACATTCTCTATTCCTACCAAAAGACATAAACCAATAAAAAATTGATTCGAATATATCACACCAAATGGAAAAGCGAACTTAGCGAGGAACGTTGCAAAAATTTATTATTTTCGCTAACCATTGGTAAAACATAAACATTTGAATTTTTATCGTAAATCGATTTTGCATCGATAGAGCATTTTGTGTGGAGCGAAGAAATAATAATATAAATCGAATTGCGATGGGTGGTGTTTGTGTGTGTGTGCATGAAGGCGAAAATATGCAGGATGACAAATGAAATTTATTAAATTAAGATACAATACATGCTAAAGATTCCACATACTAAAGATATGAATTTCGCATAAAATTGACCAGACTAAGTTCATAGAACCTACTTCTGTCTGACGAAGTAACAAATGCATTTTCTTTTCCATTTTTATATCATTTCAATCGCAGATGGAAAAATGTTAATGCTGAGATGTAGCTTTCGTTCGAATAAAACCGCTACTTTTTTCACAATGCTCTTCAAGTTTGGCCAAACGATCTTTTAGCTCCTTGATTTGGCTCACTTGTTTCACTAATTCAACGTATTCGGGCAATGGAATTTGTACCATTTTTGTGTCGCCGGACTCAGTTTGTATGGTTTGTACGGATTGCAAGCCACAACCCAGAGCTGTTTTGTTTACTTTTGCCGATGCAAAATTGGTCAATTGCGGCGGTTCACTTTTTATCACCATCTTTTTTGCTGTTGTTATCGTTGCCGGACCAACACCACTATTTGAAATCGTTGATTTATTGATCACTTTGACTGTTGTCGGGAGACTTGTATTATCATTCTGAAAATACAAATTAACAATTACCAATTAACAATTAACAATTCACTTCCAACTGATTTAGTTGCTTCATTTTGTGTTGATGAAATATGTAAGTCACACTTGGAAACTTACATTCACATTTACCTTCTGCATTATCCGATATTTTGGAAACCTACAAGTAAATCGAAATATATTGAACAGTTAGCTTCATACATTTTTTTTTTAATCAAGTGGCCAGCTCAAGAAATCTAGTAGACAATTTACCGAATTGTGCCGTTGGTGAGAACGTTTGGCGGGTGAACAGTTTTGATGACTTTTCCTTCGCCACATAATTTGGTTAATTCTTCCGGTGTGATTCGTTTGACGATATTTGATTTAGTGAGCACTTTAGGTGTTGTTGAGTTTGACATTATGATACCGACTTGTTTTTGCTTAACATCGCCATTTTTCCCCGGCGTCGCTTTCGATGGAACCGTTTGTGTTACGTTCGCATTCGCATTCGAATTTTGTACTTTTAATATCATTTGCTTTCCAAATTCAGTAACAATAATCTGTCGACCACACGCATAGGCTGATTGCAGAAAATTGTTAGTATCGTCGACCGCTAGCTCATCTTGTAGCAACTGCAACGTTGGAGCTATATAGTAAATTGACAAATACATACAAATTCAGTTAAATAGTTCATATTTTGTCCGTGATTTTGATGCAAACAAACGGGATCATACAATTCTGTGGCTGGTGACTGGTGTTATGCAGATTGGCCGACGAGCTTTCATCGCAAGATATTGAATCTTGACTAATATCCACATCGCTATGTTTAAATGAACTCAAGCTATCTTTTTCCATTTCTTGCATTAGACTATCGGTTGCTTCTTGTTGCTCTTCAATGCTAACACTTGTTTGATGTCTGTATGTGGTCATCAGCCGTACTAAATCGTCGAATTGAAGTTGCAGTGCAATTGATATTGGAGTTTCGCTAGCTTTCGATTCTGCATATGGATCGGCACCATATTTCAAAAGTAATTTTACGAGGCTCGGATAATCTTCTTCGACAGCCCAATGCAGTGGTGTTTGTTTTAGCTGAAACATACAAATAAACGGTTATTCATCCATGTGTCCACAGAACCATCTACTCAATAAAAAAAAAAAATGGTCAATTTTTTTCCTCCAGAGGTCAACAATCATTATTTTATCCCTTTGAAGGACCAACAATCATGCATTTTGTCCTCCAGAAAGACAAAAGTCATGATTTTAGACTTTTTGGGGGAAACAATTGACTACTTCTTTTTATTGAGTACTGACCAGATTTAATGAAATCATTTTACCATATCTCTAGCGTTGACATCACATTTCTGTTCTAGCAGTAATTTTACAATCGCTTCGTGTCCATTACAAACGGCCAAATGTAGCGGTGTTCTAAAATAGTTCATTTGCTTTTTTAATGAGATTTAAATTCGACGCACGATGCTTGACATCCAACACTTACCTCTCCACCTTTGTTCGCGAATCTTTGCTGATACCAGCTCTAAGCAGCACTTCGCAAGTTTCATAGTGGTTATTCTCAGCGGCCATATGCAGCGCTGATTTGCCCAGCTTTAATAGAATTCATTTTTTTTTTTAAATGATAATAAATGATTGGCCATTTGAATTAAAGTGATCGTTTTGATATTTGAATTCGGCATACCCAATCAGTTGTGAACGGAGCCCCCCGACACATTAGATCATGCACTTTGTTTGTTTGACCCTCTCTGGCACTTTCCAATAGCTGTTTTCCCAGGTCCATTATTGAAAGTGTCGGAGTTTTCGGCTGATTTAACACATTAATCACATTTCCAATTTCCATCTAAAAATAAAAATCAATAATTAGCTTACAGCAGTGAGTTTTGAAGAACACATTACCGAAAATTAACACAAATAACAACAATGAGTAATTAAATTAATCACAACAGTTTTCCATGACATTTAATTTGTAGGTTAATTTTTCATTTTTTTTTTTTTTTAAATTTAATGTCAATCAAAAAATTATTCGCTTTATTTATTGAAATTGTTGCTTTACCGTTGCTGAATTGATCGAATACGATGCAATAAAATCCGTCACTATCGCTCCAAAGTGAATATGTTTTTAGAATTGTACTTCGTTATTGGTCCATAAATTATAGATATTGTGATAAAAATCGTCCCCTATTAAAATATTCAACACTCAATTAAATGCTTAAACTTCGAACTGAACAATAACAAATACAACTCGAAAAATCAGTAAATTAAATTGAAATCCACAAAAAAAAACGGAATGTTTCTTTTTGGCCAAACAAACAAAACAATGGATGATAAAACTGAACGAAACATAAACAACCAATGAAATGAGATAGAAAATTGGCAGAATTTCGAAAAAATAAACATATTTGTTCGATGCATAAACAATATACAAACTAAACAAATAAAATGATCGATATGTTGAGTGGAAATTGCATTTAGAACCTGGTTATGTTTGGAAAATTCGTTGGATTTCATTGCTTTTATCTGGATATTATTTTGTGTGTGCGTGTGTGTGTTTTTTTTTTATTCAATATGAATTGGATAGTTTGTTTATTCCTGAGCACTGACGATTTTCAATCCAGTTGATTTCATTTACAGCGAACGACTCTGTTCACTTTCAATATTCAGTTGTATACTGTCTCTGCGTCAATTTATTTCCACAAATTTAATCGCAAATATTAATTCAATTAGTGTGTTGTGCACTTGTTTTGAATGTTCTGTTTTTTTTTGTCCACGAAACTGTCACCAAGCGCTGATTACAATTGAGCAAAGCAAATGATATTGCGTTGTTGTTTACAAAACACCATTCGATGGTTGACGTAAATAGAGGAGTAACCGAATTGAAAACAGGATAAGGATATAGGCATTACATTGAATCAGAGGTGTTTTCATATAGGTATACAGCGGCAACAACAACAACAAAAAAACAACAAATGTACGACGAAATTTGTATCAACAACTTAAAACAAATGGCTCCTTTTCCGTTTTACAGAAATTTCGCTCACAATCAACGAACTGTCAACGCACAAACATATTTCATCAATTGAAACGTGTATTTGAGTGTTTCTTTCACCAAATTGTTAACCACAATTTTAACAAAACTGTGCAATTCAATTTACCTTGGAATTTATGTTACAAAAAAACTTTATTACTGGCACCAACACGAAAAAAAATGTCTGCACTGTCATTGGAATTACCAAGGGAATTACCCATAAATTCCACAACATTCTTCTTATTCTTTTTGACAATGTCAGCCGTCATGAGCAGTGGAGAATACATAAACCTAATGCCGGTCAGTTCTCATGATTTTCCACATTTTACCACGCTTCGTTCATTATTTGCTCTTAATGTTTGAATAAATAATTAAAATTAAAAAAAAAAAAAAAAAAAAATCAAAAATTAAATTACATTGAGGAGGGAGATTCCATAGCAAATTCACGCGAGGAAAGTTGAAACGCGTGTATTTGAAGTGAAAACCTTACAACAGTCATTTTTTGTTACATTGAAAGTGAATGTAACACGGTAAATTACGAAAGCTGTGTGGTGCACAATTGGAAGAGAGCTCGCAACACTGAGTTAGGAATGTGCAAGGAAGTTCAACACTTCCGGAAGTTCAAACAGGAAAAATACAACTAAAATCAATTAATGACACCGAATTTTTTGTTATTCATTTTTTTTTTTTAATTTATTTATCCCTCTATAATATATAATAATTATTGGCTGCTACATAGTATTTTTTTTTGCCTTTTTCTATTTCTTCTCATAAATTCGAAAGTATTTTTTGCTTTTTCATTGAAATGTTTGCTTTTTTGTTTGCAATCGTACCAATTCATTAACTTAAACAATCTTAGTATAAAATTAAGGTATTTTGGAAGAAACAAAAACGATCAAATTGAATATACGATTCGTAGGTTGCCAATAGCATTTAAACATCTGTCAATGACACACTTGCATTCATGCATTTCTATTTTCAATTCTGTTCGATGGCCACTGAAAAGAATTCTTTTCAGTTATATACATAAAACAAATTTTGATTAATTGGCAAATTGGTTGTTGCTATTTATTGTTTGTAATCTAAACAAACACATTTTTTCTTTTGGCGGAATATTTTTAAATTTTAAACATAACTTCGATACATTCAACAAACTTTTTGTTTTTTTTTTTTATTTCTGATTTCATGGTGCTAATGCTTTTCGGCACGCATATTCATCATGGAATCATAGAGCCTAAGAAATCGCTTATGGTGTTGTACCTCAATGCCAGAAGATCGGATATTTTACAATATATCGTCTCTTCTTCGTATTCCCACATTTTTGGTCAACAATTCGTGTTCCTTGAATTTTGTACACTATGATTTAGACATTTATAACATAGTCACACAGTTCCAAAATGAATTAAAGAACTATTTTGTCAACCTTCTAACATCAATTCGCCAACCAGTTCTCAACCATAGATGCAAGAAGTGCCACTCAAGCGACATCATTCTATGATATTTGGCAAAACATCAAGAATTATTCATTTCAAATTGGTTAATTGTGATCATGTCTTTTTCAATTATATCAATAGAGAAAGAAGAAAAGGGAGTTATAGTTGCATTTCATTCATGTTCAACATGGGATTTATGTTGGTGCATTTAATGCATTTAATGTATGCAATTGAACAAAAGCGTAGCTATTGTATGTTAATTTCAATAGTTAAACTCATTCTATAAAAAGATTAAGTTATTATACTGACTGTTTATGTAGTTTATCAACATCCAACTATATCGTCATTTCCAAATATTTTCGTCATTTTTTTGTTTTTTTTTTTTTTTTTTTTATCTACTTTTTGTTTGAAAGTTTCAAATTGAAACCTCAAAATTGTTCACTAAAACAAACCACTTGATTAAAGTGATACAGGCCTGAATTATGGTCAATGGTCATACAGCACAACACAGCAGTTAAAAGTATGTTGCTGTATCCGAACCTAGGCTGTTTTTGAGTATTTTATATAAGAGTTTTTTATAAGCCTTTTTTTATAGTTTTCATCAAAGATTTCAATAATATTACATGTTATAACGAAAGAATAACTTGAGACAACATTTTGTGACTTAATTTATGCCAATACATTTTGATGACAGC
Source organism: Aphidoletes aphidimyza (assembly GCA_030463065.1). Taxonomy (NCBI): domain Eukaryota; kingdom Metazoa; phylum Arthropoda; class Insecta; order Diptera; family Cecidomyiidae; genus Aphidoletes; species Aphidoletes aphidimyza. Next base: position 36,202,912 of record CM059998.1, read on the forward strand.
TTATTTCAATCAAAGACATATTGAGATTTATTGGTCTAATGTTGCTTTAAATTTTGTTCAAAGTTAAATTGGTGGTCTTTCTAAGCCTATTTTCAGAATTTCAAACTTTGCATTACGTTTCATTGACAAATTCATTGAAAACCATTCGTTTTCTATTTGCCTTAAATAATCGTTTCAATCATTTATAGATCTTAAGAAGCACGAGCAATTTCTAGTTTCTTACCGCCGAGTTGGTCGAGTAGATCAACTTTTGTGTAAAAATGAAATGAAATCACTTGAAAAAACATATTAAGTTTCAATTGTTTAGCTTTTGAATTGAAACAGCAAATAGACTGGGAATTGTTTGTCTTTCAAAGTGTTCACGCAAATCGACCTTCAATCAGAATATTGATATGAACGATACCGTGAAAATGTGTGCATGTTAATCCATGTTTTTTTTTCTTTTCTAAATTATCATTGTTGTCAATCGCACATCTATTCTATACTATTTAAGTCCATATATTAGGTGTATGTTATAGGTCCATTTGGAATAACGCCAATTTTAATTTTTCGAAATATGTCTATTGGATTTATTAATTAGACTTATTTCTGAAATGGAATTGAGCAAAAAGATGAAATAAAAATATAAATGCAAATGCACATCTGACTTTCAAGTTGACACTTTCCATTTGGTCCTGCAAAAGGACAAATTGGCTATTTAAGACCTGTGAAGGAAAAAGAATTCACTACTTGTTTCTATTGAGTAGGCAAGTAGGCAAGTAGGCGAAATAAAATCTCATTTCTATACACGCTGTGGCAAACAACGTTTTTCTTAGAATTTTATGAATGAAATAGCCTTTTTTCTTTTTTTTTTTTTTGTTAAAGCCAAGTTTAAATGTGCACACAAAAAATTCCCACACACTAAACAGATCACCTACAAACTCCATTTTTTGCCTATGAATTTGGTCGGCAAAATTACTACACGGTAAAATATCAAATATTTCTCATAAATTATTGGACAATTTCTTTCACATTTGGAACAATTTCTCTCACATTTTTCGAAAATTCTTTTCAATTTAAGACAATCCCTTCACATTTGTTTAAAAAGATTAGATCATCACTCCCAAATTTAAGATGAATTTATTCATTTATTGTTTTTTACTAAATTTTTTGACAATTTTTCAAAAATGAACTGTCTAAAATTGAACGTAATTAATTCCATAATTTTGTTTCGAAATAATTTCAGGATTCCTTTGTTGTTTCCAAAATGGACCTATAACATACACCCCATACATTACACGGTCTAATTTGAATGTTATCTCATTTGCTAGTTTTTTCATATTGTATCGCATTTGGGCAAATTTGTCTCAATATGTTATCAAAATCACTAAATAAATAATTTCAAAAAAAAAAACACTTTGAACACTCAATTATCCTTTTACTTTAAATTTTTTGTTCATCATTATTTTAAGTGTATTGAGCTGATATCAATGAGCAATTTTTCTTATTTACACAGAAACACTACAATATCTTGCTGATTTTTCTGGTTATAATTGTTGCTTGTAAGTGCGCTCTTTGTGTGTGGAACTGTTAAAGAACTGTGTGTATGGAAAGAGCTACAAATGTTCAATACATTTAAAATACCCTGCAAATATGCGAGCGTTTATTTTGTGATCTCGTATCTTATCGATTTATTAATTAATCATTTTCTTTTTTGGTTTTACTTTCTTTTTCCCAAAGCAATTCGCTACGGTATTTTAACGAAACACATCGGTTGTACTTGCTATAAATACTTACATTCAAACATCAAATTTTTTGGATTTTACTTTTGTTTTGCACTTAATCGTACAAATTATAAAAGATTTTCTCATTTTTCAGTTGCATATAATTGCATACAGGATCCATTTTGGTTATGTTTAAATATGTGCGTTTGAATCTCCAAATAGTTTGAATGCCAAACCAATTATTATTTTATTTTTGTCGTTTGGCATCTATTTGCTCAGTTCACTTCAAAAATACGTATGAAAATGTATGAATCAATTGCTATGTTTGTGCTATTTTATTTGTAAGTCGTCCATTTTATTTTTCAATTTTAGAAAAGACGCTAATTAAAATCAATTCAATGGAATGATAACAAATAATCTGAAAGACATGAAAATAAAAATAAAAATAAAAAAACGTAATATTTTTATAACATGTATTTGTTTCTAAATGGGGCCATTTTATATAATACGTTGACTTCTTTGCTATTCATGTGTTGTTCTATACCTTGTTAGTACCTTTAAATTAAATGAACGATATCAATTTCATGCGTGTCGATTAAACTCTAGTTTATTTTGGATGATAAGGACTGTAGATGATTAGTTAGGTTCTTACAATTGTTGTCAATCTTTGAACAACAGTCGCATTGTGTGATTCATGTGATTTCTTCCGTCCCGTTTACAGGAGAGTGCTCTCGTATTCTCAGGAAGTTGTGGTAATGGGTTTGTTCGTGCTATGCGAGATGCGACACTCCATCGCTGGACTATTTTGTAATGAGCTCTCTTCCGAGCTCAACGACGTTACATTCGGTTGGTGCGTTGGACTTTGTGACGGTGTTGAATTTGTTGATTTTGCTTTTCGAAACCAATTTCCGATGCGCTTGCGCCCCAATGAATTCGATTGATAATCAAAACTCATTTGATTTTGTTCTTTGCCTAATTTACGTGATTTCTTTGGGAGTGTATCAGATTTTTTAAATTTTTCATGCTTTGGTGATGGATTCAGACTTTGTTTGGGCTCATTTACAGCATCATTTAAATTTTCCACATCAATTCCACGTTCACTGATATGCAATGATGCTGAATTATCATCGGGGCTGCTGCCCATTGGACTATCGCTACACACATAATCATTGTTGACCGGAAATTCACGATCAAATAATTCATCATCGATACCAGCTATTTCCGATACGAATAAACTTTGACCACAAAATTGTCGCTCCGCGGACAGTGTATTCAAAAAGCGCAATTTACTACTACTACTACGGAAACAAAAGTCCAACCATTTTTTTCGAGTTTCACAAAAAATGCGCAACGCATTTTTCAATGTCAAACCAAACATTCGACCGTCAGGTAAATTAAGAATACGGCAACTGTCTAAGAATATGCGTCCCTTATAAATATAATTGGTGCGTTTCAGTAAATCCTTTTTGCAGTAAATCAACTGACGATCGAATAAAAATAGTGTATAGGTGTTATTCCAAATGTTTGGTGTCATTCGAATAGCATCGATTTGCAAAAATAAACGCGTACTGTGAACACTAATCGGTGGACCTTCGTAGCTATCGAAACGAGCTTGAATGCGTGACAAATATTCACTATGACGTTTTCCTGGAAATATATATATATATATATATATTCAAAATTGATTTGACTGATTGAGCAACGGCAAGGGCATCATCAAAAGCAATAGAATAGTGGAATTTACCTTCGTTAACCATTTCCGTGACACGTTTCATAGCGGCCAAAGCCATTTCAAATGTTTCTTTCGAATCCAGCGCATCGATATCCACCGTATGATCACCATTATGCTCGTGTTGACGCATTAGATCCTGCTTCGAAAGCGAATGTTTGACTAGTTCACTCAAGTGTAATGGATAACGGCATATGCGTTGAATTGGCGCCAGTAAATGTGCAGATAATGGCAATTCCGGTAAGTTCTGTTTGGTACGGCAACTGCAGAGTAGAAAATCGCGCCAAAAAAACAGCGCACACAGTATTTTATTAAAATGGATAAAATCATAATAAATTGGTATCAATCACATCAAATACACTGAACCTCAATAACATACTTTTCTAATAAAGCCATTGCATTCGAATTCCCTGTATATGTTTCTAATTCCATCAGTGCACGTGGATATGAATTACAGTATGTGGAGTAAACCATAAAATCTGATTGCTGCAAAATAAAGAGAAAACAAGAAATGTTATTCGATTCGTCGCTTGTGAAATAGATTCGGTTGAATTGGCAGTGAACTTCTATAAATGAAACGCTTTTCGAAACTTCGCTATAAATTCTCACTGATATAATTTTCGATATAATTGCTTCGCATTTACTTGTGCCATCGCTTCTTTTTTGTTTAATATTGCAAAAGCACATCCCCCATAAACCAGTCAAAAACTTACAAATTCCAAAAATGTTTCAGCGATTTTATTGTGCTCGATACCAAAACGTAATCCATCAAGGAACTTTTGCTGAAACCGAACAATCTTCTCGATATTTGAAAAGATTAGAATTAAACTTTCAGTTGGGAACACGGCTGGGTGTTGTCGGAGCTCTTTGAGGTATCTGCGATTCGAAGAACAACAAACGTTACACAATTCGATTCGTTATTATTCGTTATTCTTGAGAATTTTATTTGATTTAATTGAAAATCATATATTTACCCAATACACAGCGACGACAAAAGTTTCACATAGTTTTCCTCCGTTTCGAGTAGCTCTCGAATGACATTCTCCTTCATTGCTTCGGAATGCATTGAGTCATTTGTTTCGTGTGGTTTCGATAAAACTGGCGAAATTGGTTTCTGAACGTATTCGATATCACAGTTATTAAGATCTGTTGTTAGTTGAACGCTCGCTGGTTGGGCGCCTGCATTTTTGTTGGGCCGTGGAAACGGTTCGATAACCTTCATTTTGTTAGCACAGCAGCCAGACATAAAAGTGGGAATAGAAAGAGAAAAATTAGCAGTGTGAAAAAGTGATGCGTTGCGGCCAATGCATTTAGATGCAATGGCACACACACATAAACGCAAACAGTTTACTTACTTTGACAAAATCCCTTGGAAACCATCCTTGGCGTGGTTCATTTTGTGACCCTGACAAAATTGCATCATGTTTGATTCGGCCCCACCACCAAGGTCCTGATTCGATACGAAGCACTTCAACAAGTGCACCACGTTCTAGGCTCAGCTCTTCAGCTCCAACGGCCTTAAATGTGTACAGTACTTCAGCATAAACGGTTTGATGCTCCACACCACTCTCCATTGCGATTGGTTCGCTGTCAGTGTCACTATCATCGGCATCTGCGTTCGTGTAAACAATTCCAATGAGAACTTTGGTTTTGTTTTGTTTTGTTTTCCCCACCGTCTTGTTCCCTCATTATTATTTAATGTAATGCATCAATGAATTCAATAAATATACACACCGCATAAAACTTACGCTTCAACTCAAAACGAAGTGCAGCGTTTTTTTTTCGCTTTTTTGTGTGTCTTTTTTCGCTTTTTCTTTTGTTTTCAATTAGATACGCTTTGGTGCACCATATGTGTGCAATGTGCAAACGTTGCAAGCGAAGTAAAAGTTTTATGTGAGGAAGCAAGTGCAACCGAAGCATGTTGCACCGTGTGCACAGTGTACAGTGTACACGGCTAAGACAACCGTGAGTGACAAATAGAAAAACCGAAACCGAAACACTTTACTTACATGGTGCAATTTGATTCAATCCATACGGTTGGCTAAGTGAACGACCAGGAATTGGTGTGGTAGTTAAGTATGGTTTGTCGGAACCATCGTTTCGCTTGAGAACGCGTGTGTGTACCGTTGCCGCCATTGAATTCGATGTAACTTTGGCTGAATTGGCGCGTCGTACACGCACATTAAATGATGGTGTTGCATCCAAACTGTCAGTCATGTCATTTGGTATATATTCATCATTTTCTAATTCCACTTGAATACCTGAATCGCCGCTATTGCATTTATCACGACGATGGTGTTTCGTCTTTCGACGTTCTTTTGACGTACGCCAAATCAATGGTCCAAACCGATATTTGATTATGTCGACATTTTCAAATGATGGATTTGTCGCATTCACCATTGACGGTGCATTATTTGGATTGATTGATGCAACTGAATTGTTTGATACATGACCAGAACCATTCACTGGTCCTTGTGACGTTCCATTCGTTGAACTTTGCGATGTTTTTCCTTTTAAATGTGAAAATGTTTTACGGAATTTTTGCAGCACACTCGTTGTTGTATGATTGGTTGTGGGTTGATGTGTTTCAACAGTTGCAACCGTTTCGTCACGTCGCGGTTTTTTCGAATATTTTAATGTATCCACTGGATTCTCGCACAGAGATGGACTTGAAACAGCTCTCATTTGGTGGGACTGAAGGGGGGGGAAGGTGAATAAGGAATTTGAATCATTTCATGAATTTACGCATTTAACACAAGAAACAAAATATAACAATTGTACAATCAATATAGAATATCATGTGCTCAGAATGTGACAGTGCAATTGTAGACCAATCGCACTCGAACATCAAACTGATGTCGTTTTGTAGGTAAATAATCTGATCAAGAAAATTTAAAAACAAAAAAAAACGAGTCAGAATGTCATAAATGACAAATTCATAACGAACGATATAGGCACAGACCGTACAGAACAATCGATTGAGGGGAACACATAACTTGCGCTATTGCTTTGCAGGTAATTATCAATAATATATCATGTGATTTTTTTTTTTATCAACCAAATTGACAAGCGAGATATGAACAAAAATTCCTTGGTAAAGTTTATAAAAAATCAATGTCCAGTCATCTGCTTTAATCGTACAAGCTACACACAGTTTACAAGGAACATGAAATTGAACTTTTTCGTAACAAAATCTATTACCAATGAAATCAAAATATGAAATTTGATTGCTTTGAATTTTGGTTGAAATTTTGAAAAAAGAACCGCAAGATTAAATTTGTTTTTCAGTCAGGTCTTCAATCTTAACGTTTTATTAAAATTCCATTAAGTTAAACCAAAAATGTCAATATGTGGTCTGTACCTGTACAATGTACTTTCCCTTCATAGCTCGATTGACCGATAAGAATCAGCAAATTTCGTTTTATTTGCCACCAGTAAATCGAACGATTGAAAATGATCAAACACAAACACACACGGACAGCGACTCCGGGACGAAAAATTGGCGTTCGTTTGTTTTGCTGCACCAGGCCCAGAATGGGCTGTGTGAATTTTGTTTCCAACAAGCTGAATGTATGTTTCAGCACGGCTGTAACCGCTGTTTTTTTTTTCTTTCTTTATCAATAAAGTTGCAACGGTGCAAAGAACTTTCGGTATATTGTTATTTTTCGTATAGGTCTTTTTATTGAACACATCGCGTGATATTGATCACAAATCAAGTAAACAACGTTCAAATAAAATTAAATAACAGATTTTAAAAACACTTGTTTGTTTATAACGCAATTTGATTGCTCTTTTCTTGGTTATTGATTTGCAGTGAATTCACTAGATGGATTCACAGCAAACGCAACGCACGCATTTAATTTATTAGACGGGTGAGAGAAAATCGACGAAAACCAAACGCATAAAACTTGCACACTAAAAATTCAGAAAGTGAATTTTATCGAACACGATACAATTGATTTGTGGTGTAACAGCAAAAGAAGAAGATGAAAAAGAAATGAAAAATATATGTGCCACACAAATCCTGATACCCGTCTTATTGTGGCATGCACTTGCTACTGTTGATATCTTCTCTTGTGATTCGGCTTTATTTTTACTTGAAAATCATTCGGCGCTTTGACTGTAAACGATATGCGCTGATAAAAATTGAACCGATCCAATGAAATAACGGTAACGTTTGGAAGAAGTCATGTATGTTGTCGTGGCGAGCGGGTGCGAGAGATCGAACGCGCTCGTGTGCGATTGAACTAATGCTCGGTGTATGGAAGCCAATTTAGGCATTAAACACAAATCAAAATCAAATTTGCTGGGTAAGTGGTTTTTTTCGTTCACCGTTTGCAATCGCTTTACACCCCGCACACACGTTAAGTATTTCCCTTCTACCGTTTGTGTTTTTCTTCTTCTTTTGGCACGTTGTGGCTAGCGTATGCTTACAGCAAAATTATGTGGCTGGCATTGAATTGCGAATTGCTCAATATATAAACAGTCAAGCTTACGGCACGGCACACACACACACACAATAAGCTACCGATACAAACATCATACACATTTCATTGAACTACACCGCATACCAATTCCGTTATTATCGGCATTTTTTTCGTTCTTTCTTTTTCTCTCGACAAAGCTGATTTCTAAGACACCATCGCTTGGTTCAATGAATTGCACACTCTGCATTCCATCAGAGAAAAAAACAACGTAAAAAATTCAAAATTGCCACCTCAGTCGATTAATTTGAATTCAATTGAAAGAGGAGAAGAAAAAAACTGGCACAGGGCACGTACCGTACATATGTAACACGAAAAGTGAAAAAAAAGCACAGGAAATGCTCTAGAAGGTAATTCAATTTACAAAATAAATTTGAAGTCGATTTACTTGACAACTATAGTTAATGGTAAATACCTATTTAGTTATCAATAAGTACACACGAGATAGAAGCAGAGAGAGAGGAGTGACAAAGACAGATTCCTCGATAAGATTGTTGAATATTTCATTGAAATGTTTTGCACCCGCGAAAGCAATGTCAACAAATTGAACCGAATACCGTAAAAGATGATGGAAAGAGAGAAAAAGAAAACTCATTGAATCAAATACATTGAAATAATATGTTTAGATTTTAACTGGAGAGCAGTGAATTTGAAACGTCGATATCGATTAGAGTTCGTATGAGTACTCAGTTCGTATGAGTACAATAAAAGTTTTATTTGTTTTTAAGTCAAAACAAATTGTATCAGCCAACAAGAACAAAAAAACAAATTACAATCACGATAAACAAGTCGAACACATGATCCGTGATTTTTTTTCTCGCTCTCTATTTTTTTTTCTCTTGTCAATATAAACAATGCGTTTATTGTTGTTGGACGAAGCTCAATATTTCGATCTAAAGTTTTCAATTTCGTATATATACCAAAAAAAAAAAATAAATAATAATAATAATTTAACATTTGGCTCGCAGGAAAAACACATCTAATAAAGTGGAAAAAATTTTGAACATTCCAAACGCGGGCACATCGGTTGTGATATGTGTTTTTGTGTGCAAAGATGTGTGTATTTTCTCTATCATTATCTTGCATTCTTTCTTATGTTTGATTGCATAGACTTGTGTCGGGTAATTCCATCACATTCAGGGCACATGGGTGGTCGTTGATTGTATTTCGTCTTTTCTTTTTAATATCGTGCTATCTCTTGCAGAGAATGACTATAATCGATATAAATCAGTATTGCGTTTGGATGCCATAATACCAAAACCAGCCAATCTGTTCCATTTATTCGGAACGTAGAAGAAAAACAGTGAAATGGAATCGACGCAATAAACAATTGAGACAATTGAAATACAAAAAAGACTGGTGTGATTGAAATACCTTGTGTGTCGGAACGTTTGAAACGTCGGTGCTTATCAGTTCGTTGTACATTATGTGTGTGTGTGTGTGTGTGTGTGTTTGTGGCGTCAAAGAGCGCACTTCCTTTTGTCTTTCAATTTCATTTCGATTTGTGGAAATTATTCGGAATTTATAATGGCTGAGTCACAGCCAAAGATTTTTATTGATTCTCTTTTAAGTGTGCATAAAACCGCTTCCCAAGAAACTATTGACTGCTTCAATTTTCCAGTGTGGTATTTTGTAAACAAACAATTCTCATGATATACATACATTATCAATGATATGGAAATCTCTCTTTAAACATATTGAGCCATTAAACCGTTCGATGTTTGATCCCTATGAAAACTTTAATTAGATACAAAATGCTCATCTTCTTTTCTTTTCTTCTCATCACTAACATTTTTTTTTTTTAACATTTTCTTTTGTGTTTTGGTGCAAACGGTCTTAAATGAGGGCCTCAAAAATCACATTTTATAGCATCGAGGTAGAATTTTATCTCGCAGCTAGCTCTTCAGTTCATTCATGAGCACATCTTCATCACTATCACAATCTTTATTACGAATAGTTTTAACATTAATGGTAAAGTTAACAAAATTCATTTCAATGGAATTTTCATCGAAGAAAAGAAGGATCGAAATGAAAAATGTTTTCTTTTTCTATTTCTGTTTCGTTTCATTTACATTTTTTCGGTGTTCATTTTAAAATGTCGTCAAAATGGTGTTTAAATTCCATGAAGTATTAATCAATAATTATTTCCGAGGAAGTTTTGATGCAAATTGATATGAACACATTTCTCAATGTTTACAGTGGCGGTGTTCAATTCGCTTATCTCCCGCTTTTTTGTTGTGTAATTTTTGTTTGTTTCAAACAATTTTTTTTTTTTTATATTTAATATATTGCTGATTATGATGCTGGTGATGAATCGTTTGTGAATGTTCCGCCCAGCGGAAGCATCCGAATTAATTGACATGTGTTCAATGTATTCATGTGTTCTTGGTTTTGTGAGTTAGAAAATTGTTTAGGCGAGAAAAAAATCGACCATAATAATGTCAATTTGTCTAATGGCACAATATTTCTAATGTACCCGAACACACAAATGTGGTGTTTGTGCTTGTGAGAATTACGTTTGCTTGATGTCATTCAACATTTTGATGGAAAAATGCTTTCAAAGAAAATGGATAGCTGATGGTTTATCGTCGATTTTTTTTTTTTTTGAAGAAATATCCAAGTTACATAACATGTAATAAAAGATTCAAACTGTAATGTTTGGCTGTGATATTTGTGCAAATGCACATAAATATATCTCCCTAGGTGAGATTAACCAGGATAAAATATTATTGTAAGCCATGTCAAGAGGCATTTATTTTAGATGCGTTGGCGGCCTGTCAGCCACAACATTAAAAAACACACACTCACACAGCAAAATAATCGCAAGTCGAGAACAAATGCCGCCTGACATGGTAGACATTTATTAATTGCTCTCAAACAATTGATTTGAAGGAAATGTCTGTGAGTGAGAAAGTGAGTGAGTCAGAAACTGAGTGAGTGAATGAAATGAACATCGTAACATTGTCGATGGAAAGAAATAAGGGAACGGACAAAATCGAAACAAAAATGTTCGCATCATTTCAAAAAAATGTTCATAATATGTGTTGAGGCGGATTGCATAGTGTGGTGATAGACTGATGCTATTCGCTCCATTTGGATAAAGTACATTGTTGCATGCCTGCATACAGTTTAGATGCATCCATTATATATTATTTCTCTGGGGGTAGTTTTACGAAATGCCATTGAACTTTGTAGTTTCAGACGATGAAACGTTGCAAGATGCAACGCATAAAACGATGTCGAAATAAACATCAACAGCAGAAACAGAGATGCTATCGTTCCACTCGCGTTCACAACATCAACCTGATAGATTCAGTAAGAGAATGTCAGCCAATCGCGTAACTGAAATGATTCAAGAAAATCGTACCAAAATGTACACAATGATACAAATGCTGATGCATTTCTGCTGTTGATGCCGTTGATGCTGCTTCTGATGCTGAACAAGCGTACACACAGAAACAAAAAATATATAGAGAAAACGAACAGAAAAAACACCATCAACAGCAATCGAGGGCGATATGCTGCCTTCCAGGAATTTATTATTACCAAATTTTTATTTTCGGCTACAAAATGTAGTCGTAATTATAGGTTGCCACTAAAAACTTGAATGGGAGAGATTTTGTTGTTGTTGTCGTTCTTTTATTTTAAAATGGGGGAAACACGATGAAAACTGAACATAAACATTTTTGAACTGAAAGACGAAACATGCGCATCGATTTATTTATTTTTTCATATCATTTATTGAAACATAGAGAAATGTTCCATTATACATTTCTATAGAGTTGGGATGGTTTTTAATTTGTATGCGATTCCATTGGAATTCAGCGAAGCAAAAACAAAACATGCCGAAGATGTTCGTTGAATTAAAATGTTACATTTTTGAAAATCAATCTTAAAATGTTTACTTATTCATTCTTTTTCATCACAATATACAATGTCATATCTGACGAAAATTGTAATTTTATCAATTGATGTTATGTATAACGTAGGTGTCACATTGGCCAATTGATTGAATGGGTTCTACAATTTGTGCAGTCTTTTCGCACAAAATGTCCGACACTTGAGAAGGTCAATTGAATTTGCCCCATTATGTAAATACATGAAACATGCATCGCTAGCATGAGTACGTTTTGTGTTATGCAAACGATTTATTATTTTGGTGAGCACATGTATCATGTTGATATTTTTCAAGAATCACAACCAAAAACTTTAATTGAATTTTTTTTTTTCGTAAAATTTCATAAAAGAAATGCAAAATCCACAACAAAACGCACTCATTCTAATGCTAGCGATACTTGACATGAAATGGCACATTTACAAGTTTACAAAGGATTAACACACTGACATTCAGCACGACAATGAAGCAAGAAATATTGATTGGTTTCGCAAAATCCAGATCAATAACGTATTGAGCCGTTCGGTCATTACGCCAAATGGTGATGAAATTCAATGCTGGCATTTCTCAAAAAAAAAACTATATATATTATAGCAAATATAGATAGAACATATTGACGTTGAGATAGTTTCGCTTATCAGTTGAACTGGAATTTCATCAATTTGCTATCATGTAATGAATCCCATAAATTACGACTTTACCTTCATAAAAACGACATAAATTACCAATATGTATGAGATTTTATCAGATAACTCAAGATAATTCAATTTAATAATAAATAACACTCACCAAATGCGGGTGTAGTACACGAATCTCATTGCCGGCGGAGCAACTGTAAATTAAAAAGCAGAATCATTAGAATTTAATTCACTGGATGTTTATCTAACAATTATTGAAAACATGTCCAAGAATACAAAACTCAGTTAAACAGAAGTGCAACGTATATATAAAGTGAATTGTAAACACGCATTAAACATTTTGTAGGTTGCGTGAACTGCTTGAGCATTCCGGCTTCCATTCACAGCCATTTATGATATTTGCTGTATCTCCATTTCTTTATAAGTGGCCAATGTTGAAAATTCAATTGTTTATATCCAAATAGCAAGAAAATGTGCCAATCGATCTTCAAAACTATTTTGAAGATAATACGAGAACAAATGCCAATATTCTGGTCATCGCCTCTCATTTGTTCATTCTAGCTAAAGAATGATACCAAAATTCACAAAAATTCACTCACAGTGGAGGTCCACTCTGTTAATGATATTAATGTCCAAAATAAAACATACATGCGTGAAATAATTGCTAAGCAAATACTTTATATTGCATGTGAAAGACGAAACATACGTAATATAATAAATTCCATCAAATATGGACCGTGTTGTATCAGTTTCAATATATTGATAAAATTTATTTATAGACACATTCCCACACACAGTCAAGAAAAAGCGGCATCAAACGAAAATAAACTGAATTACATTTATAATACTGACTTTTTCGCACTGATGTGAAAAGACTTGTGGAGAATGTTGCATAATGCGTCAAAAACATGCAAAAAATAAATGTAATTTTCAATATGAGAGAAAGAGACAGATATAAACATTTTAACAGTTTGCCACAGGTCTTTTGATTTTACTCTTGAACAATCAATTCATCGACTAATCGAGAGAAAAACTATTGATTTCGCCATAAAAGCGAAGAGAAATACCTTGTCTTATTCAAAGCACTGGTTGGGTACCAGGGGCAGATTAAGGGTTCAGGGGGCCCTGAAGCGGGGCCCTTTGATACACAATATTTTTGTTTAAACTTATGTAAAAAAATAACTAAATATGCACATGAATTGTAACATTTGGGGGCCCTCCCACATTCAAATTTCCTTCGATAATCCGCTACTGATAGGGTACGGTATATTTATGTAGTAAATAGCCAGAATGTAGTGACTTATTCACTACAGGTGGTATTAGTTCGCTGGACTGAAGTTCGACACGCCGACTTATTCTATGTTCCATTATATATAATTTATAAAATTAGTTTGATTTTGATTAGATACATGATTATCGATTATTGATTTCGAAAGATTACTTTGATATTTTTCGAGATTCTGCATTTATATTCAATATGCCTGTAATCATCTAGTGAAAAATCTAAACAAATCGGCCGTCACCTCTCTTTTTTGCACTGGAGGTCCCAGAAGCAAATTGTTCAAATCAAAAAGTGTCAAATTTGAACTCAGTCAGAGATCAGCGCTTACTCAAGCGCGATGGAGTTGAGTTTTTGTGGCAAAAACCAATACTTTTCCTAAGCACATTGAATGTGCAGAAAAGTGATAACCATAAATGGAATTGAATAAAATATTTGCATATTTTGCCATCATCATAATTGATGATGATATCGACATCTATCTCGATCGAAATGATATATCAAAATGATATCATCGGAAAAGGGCCACAGACAAATGGTTACGTCAAATTGTTCACCGAATTCCATTACAGCTTTCATCCGATGACGTTTTACCGTCAATCTACTACACATAATGTGAATTGAATTATTGACACATATCGGTGAGTGGATGTTTGCTATTTTTGGTAGGTTGTTATATGCTCAATGTTTATACGAACTGTTGTGTGTTGTGAATTCCATATTCGTGTAATCATTGCTCATTCTCATAAGAAAGTCAAAAATTGTTTATTTGTGTTCGCTGACGGATTCATGGATATTCACATGTTTTCAGGCTGGTACCGAAGAGATACTAAAACTATTTCTACATCAGCAGTAGCAGCAGCAGCAGCAGCAGAAAAACAACAACGCACCATCTGCTTTGACATGCAAACATAGCACATACGTTTCCCCTTTTTCCTTTGACGTAATTCAATACTTTTTTCTATTTAATATTTGTTTAAAGCTGACTTCTTTTTCTATTTGATTTCCTCTTCGAACGATAGATTGCTGATGCTGATGGTGCTTTATGTCGGCCTGCCTGCCTGCAAAATTCAATGAATATTTTTCTTTCGCCGAGTGTGTCATTGCCATTTGTGCTTATATCAGCTGAACTAAAAATGTTTAAATTTCGTTTTGTGTAATTCGATGCCCACACATTTCCGCTGAAAATATTCATTCGAGAAGTGACCAATTTGTTTGATCAGATGCTCGGATAAATCCTTATGTTTTGCAATGATTGACTATTGAGAACGATTTTTGTTGTTGTTGCTGTTTTGTGGAAATCAGATTGGTTCGATCGGAAACATTTGGCTTTCGGTCAAGTCAATTCGAGGAAATGGAAAACAGAAATTGATTTAATGTCACAACATAACGGACATTTCAATAAAAAAAAAAATGCCCAACCAATATTCCCGATGATGGATTGACAAAAAATTGCTAAACAGAATCCGAAACTTGTAGTCATTTTGATTTGTCAAGCACTCAACGTGAATCAAGTAAAGTGAAGCCAAAACCAAAACTAAGCCAACACAAACACAAACTAAAAGAAAGATTATGGAAAAAGTAATCTAGCAATTCATAAGCCTTGTTGCCCCGAAGAAAAACCCAATGAATTTCAAAACAGCGACCCTTAAGATCAAGTGTATTAAGTGTATTTGTCATCGAAGACCAAATTGTCCATTTGAAAATTAAACATCATTGCTCGGTAGCCCAAATAAAAAAAGTAGTGTGTTGTTTCGTTATCTATTGCAATCTAAGCAGTTTACGTCTAATGTATCGGCATTTGAAGTGACGAACAACACTTTTTCGTCTCGATCGAATCGCTTTTATTGAATCCATGAATCGAAGCGTAAAGTTGAGCGCAACTGATCAATAAACATGTAAACAACATTTGTTGCCACACATGCATCCATTTATAGAAATGGAATGCTTATTTTTAGTTTGGTAACATTTATTAAAACAGCATTAAAAAACACATCATGAAACCGGATTATGTGGTGCTAACACATTTCTCATCGTCTGGTAGACATCCAGCAAACATGCGTTTGTTAACATAAGACGCGTTCAATGACTCCCACCCATCCAAACAGTTGTTTAATGGGCTTTGTGTGCTTTATGGATTTTATGTGTGCTGTGCGTGTGTGCAACTCATACTGCAACAAACAAATGAAAAAATAGTGACGCTCTGAAGTTTCATGCATTTCTAAAGACACTCCAACATTTTTCACAATGCAAAGAGCATGGTTCCATGCACAAGATGGAGATGATGATGATGATGATGTGTTTACGCGAACGTTTTTTTCTTTCATCTGTTGTTCTCATCAAACTTCCGTCGCGTCAATCAAATGTCGGAACACATGCACTATGGAGCAAGCAAACATGGACTGAATGCATTACGGTGCTCGAAATAAGGTGCTAATTTAAACGAATGCCGCTATGAAACTTATTGAAACTTACAAATACATTGATTCATTATTTGTACCAGTAATTTTAGCATATTTAATCACCCACTTATTGCGGTTATTTGATGCCAAAACGATCAATATAGCAAATATATTGAATGTCAAATGTTGGCATTCATTTCATGAAAATGAATGTTCCTACACAAAGTACTGTCCATCGTTAGTCACTAATTTGGAGAAGCAAATGATCTTTCTACGGTACAAACTCAAACATTTTCAAAGCAGTAAAAATGTGTGTTATTTATACTTCGACCAAATGATTAAGGCAATTTATTAGCATTTCAATTGTCGGTTTGGTTGTAAGTAAAGCTCATGATCGGCCATCATGTTCTACCACGGTTTACCACGGTCCCTCGTGGTCGGCCATCATGGAGAAAAAAAAACACCTAGGACAATAGCCTACATTACATGTAGTGCTAAAAACTAATCAAAAATCGATTGAATCAATTCCCATGGCCGTTTTTTTTTTTAAATCGAGACCGTATTTCAAAAATTGAACAATTGGAAACGAAAAATAAAAAAATGGTTCAATAAATAACAAACTGATTTCATTTTGAAATAAAAGAAGAATTGAATGAATGGCAGCAGGCACAATGTATTTCAATCTATTTCTACAATGATTTTATATCGCCTCGAAGAATAGATTGTGTGTAATAGTTTTTATTGGGAGTTCACCGGGGAACATTTGCATACTGAAACGAAATGGCCATATGTTATTGGATGTAACGCCACTCACAAACACTGCTTTGTGAACAAATGCGTACTATTCATTGCATGTTTCACATCCATGTTTACATCAAGCCAATAAATGTGTGCTACTGTTATTTGTGTCTAATTTCTTCTTTTCTCTCTATCTCAATGGAAATGCATTTTTTTTTGAAGTGGCGTCATTCAATCAAAAAAAAGCAACAACAACAAAAATAGAATTTTACGATTTGCACCAGTTCACAGTGGATGATTTTGAGTTGATTGCTTTGTGGAGTCTCAGTCTCCATGTCGCCTTGTAATTGCCGGTCAACATTCATTCATTCATTTGTATTGATAGAGAATGCAATGAAATGATAACAACATTATTTCAAGCTGAGATTCGTTCGGTTTCAATCATAACAAATTGAAGGCAATAATGGTTGAATGCATTAAGCGGCATGTGATGGTGTATGAGCATCAAAGGTATCCCGGCGACAAGTGAAAATAACTAGAATGGATATCCCTCACGAAAATCCAATTTTGCTATCTTATGTCGTTCGTTTCGTTTCGTTTCGTTTTCTTTCTCAATTGTTTGTTCTTATTCACCTCATATGGTTTCAAACCTGTGATATCCAACGCTTATCAACGAAAACCAAGAAAAAATGCCAACAACACACCAAAAGGAATTTCACATTATCATTTCATCAGGTTTTCTTTATTTTATGTATTTTGTGAGACATTCAATTTTTTTTTTAACCTCATCCAGATGTGGTATATATTTGGCGTTCATTCACATTTACCCAAAAAAAAAAAAAAAATATTGAAATTCGTAGTTAAAATCATGAACGCAACAAAGAAAAATGAAGGGAAACAATTTAAATACTTGTTTATTTTCTCAGAAGTTCTGAATATAGAATTTTTATTTGTGGTGGATTTTCCGTCGAAAAAAATGTAATATAATGTGAACGATCGATCTCGTCGATAGTTGATACAATTGCAACGACTTTTCCTAATGTGAACGCAGTGACAAAGCACCCAATGAATCGTTATAGCATATTTCTATAGTTGAAAAGTATGCATTGAAATGCAATGCCAATTTATATGACTGTAATGGGAGTATTAATCGTGAGTTTGACACTTCAACAAGTTAGAAAAGATCAAACAACTGCAAAAATGTGGACCAAGTCATGCGAATGTATCATTTATAATCATTTATAATAAATGATATTCAAGCCACATGAATCATAAGAGTCGGCCATTTGATGCCGTTAGATAAAAGCATGAATAGTATATTATATATATGAAATTAAATGCATATCCTATTTGAATTCAGATAGAACGGATGGTTTGAGACGCTCATGAAACGAAAAAATATGATTTCATTTGGTTCATTCAAAATTGAAAGAATAAAATGTTGAATTGCATTGGGCAGTTCATCCAAATTGATTAGACGGTTAGGGTAAACTTCCATATATCTTTTAGTGAATATAATTTCAACCGAAGACACTAATAATATATGAATTAAGGTTCATTTTTGCAGTCTGTCCAATTTATGATTGCAATTAGAAAGTCGATTCAAATTACAGCACCTTATCCTTATCGTTAAAGTTTATTTTCATTGTTATACATTGTGTAAGTTAATTTCTTACTCCTTTACGTTCTATCCTCTAAAATATTATGCATGAATGTTAAATAAAATCAGAAAATGAATGATATTTTAATATTCCAGACGCGTTTTTTTCTACTAATGTAATGCGTTCACGCTCATTGCACTTAACAGTGTAAATATTAATCGTATTGCATAATGATATAATTTGAGTGCGGGCACCAATGAGAGATCCGAAATACTATGACAAAATCGCACTACTTCGATAGAAATTTCGCCTCAAATAGGATCAATACTCATACCAACTTGGATTTCGATGGAAGAATTAATGAATTCCGGAGAAAAACATGTTAATATTTGAAGTCATTGATGTTATTATCCACATTTTCAGAGTGTTCATTCATTTCTAGGAAATTAACAAACTTTTCACCATCAAAATATTAAGCTGCATATTTCATAATATAAATAGTGCATTTGCATATGTTTGATGAACCCATTTCGTAATATTATTTTTAGGACAACTAAGTCAAAAGTCATGTTGTTCGAAAAAAAAATTGAATTAAGATGAGAATGAACAAATACGCAAAAATGTCAAAAGAGATAACCGAAAACAATTTACATATACCGAAATTGTAATTGGAACTGACAGGACTTTGATGTGTTCTCAAATCCCACGTTGTGACAAGCTTATATACAATTGGCTCTCTGGCTGAAATCATATATGATTTTAAAAATAATGTGGATATCCACGCATGGAAAGCGGATACAGTGGCATTGACGAAAGGTATTATTATTGGTATTAGATCGAGACGATTACAATGTCAGTCCATGGAAAGACTCCCGTCATAACTATGCATATAAAATTCATAAATAAAAAATGTATCACTTGTGAAAAGTTTGTGCTAATCCGACCGAAATAGATCCACCTTACGACTTACAACATAATCCAGCCCATGTACATGGTTATGTTTATGGGTTTTTTTTTCTTCTTTTTTTTTTGACGTATATGGAATTACAACTAAAACATCTCAGAGGTGAGCCATATGAGGTTGTCAATTTTTAAATCAGAGATTCTATTTCATGCAGGGAAACATGAATATGATTCAACATCTTTTTCCCTTATTATGTTTACCTTTGAAAAGTGTTCAGCAGCTTAGACACAGTACGAACATTTACTGCGCGATTTTGCTCTGCCCTTTAACATTCGCACTCTTTTGCCCTTGGGTGGTGAGCAAGACATCTCTCATGTGAATCATACTCTTGTTTCAGCACATTTTAAATATGATTCTGATGAGAAAATTGTAGTTAGAACAAATGAGTTGAGCTGATTTATAAGCACCGAGTGTAGAAAAGCACACACACACACACAAAATAAGGTTTCAATTATAATTTAGTGCAAACGAGAGAAGTGCGGATTAGACAGAAAATAAGCTTGTAACTATAACTTAATCCGTAATACATTTAAAAATGTGCAAACACACATTTAAACATTCAGCACACATGTTTGCTGTGTGAAGAAATATTGAATGTGTATACTTTGGTTAGCTGGTACAACGTGTGGCTTCGAATTTCCACAGTGTCTAGATTTCGGTTTCATTTGTTCGACGGCTCATTTTTCTCCATCTTATTTTAAAATTTGATGTCATTCATTTGTATTTGCTTGAATCAACGGAAATTCAACGAACAAATGCATGTGTTGAATCATCTAGTGCACGTCCAATTGTGCGCTTGTACAATATCGATTTTTTTTTTGTTGTGTGTGTGTCGATTTTGTATTAATTTTGCGGTGGCACTTATATTTCTCATTTTGTCGATACATTTTCATATTCCATGTTTTTTTTTTCTTCGCAATGACAATATTATTTATTATGGAATTATATGGTTTTATGCATCATATTTCCATGAATAAAATGTAGTAGCGCGTGCGGGCGTTCCATGGAAATTTAGCTCATCGAAAAAATGAGCTCATATGGCGATTTTTATTGCACATTTATCCGTATGTGAATTTGATATTAGTCAAAAAAAACATATTTCCAGGAAGGCTATGGAAAATGGAACGAAACAATATTATTGTCCATTTTGTTTAATTAGTTTATGAAATCTTCCAAATCCGTTAAAATAGTGAAACTCTAGAATTGGTTTCTCTTGCAAAATAAACAGCTTAATTCAATCTAGAGATGTGTCAACGCATTTGATATGTTGTCACACTGAATAGATCATATCATGGCCTGAAGTTTCAATCATGAAGCTCACAAACGATGATTTTTGATCGATTTTAATATAATATGTGTGTGTGTGTGGTGTGAATGGGATTTATGGCATCAGCAGCAATGATACGTTTGACTTGTTTATTAATTAAAAGCCACAAGAATGGATTTCCATTTGAAATATGCATATTTTTATGGTTGAGATGATAGATTTTGAGTATGATATATTATTACATTGAAAATTAAGATGAAGAAGGTTCGTAAGACTTTAAAAACTAGATCATCACAGCACGGATTGTTGTTTTTGTTTCATGAAACTAATTAAATCCAATGATAAAACTTATTTTTATTTCCGCTTTCAATTTGTTTAACAACTCGTTTTAATCCGCTCGAAAAATGTGATTAAAAAAAATAATGACCCTACAACTCTAGACAATTTAGGCGACTGAGTTTGTTTCAAAGCAAACGAAAGTATCGATATTTGGAAGCAGTCGTTTCAATAAACGATTCTATGAATTTAATTTCGTGTGTGAGAGCATCTAAAGCTTATTAGCCTGCTAGATAAATTGTTGCTGTTTGCATAGTACATGTGTTCAATAGATTTTTTTTGCAGATTGATGCTGCAATTATCGTATCTATTTATGGATAATGCTACGGCTCAATAGCGGAACTTTTTCAATTAGCTGAATATAAATTTCATGAGCACCGTGTGAATGTGCAATGTGCATCATACGAATTTAACTGCCAAACGAAATGCAAACAATTTGCAAAACACCTGTAAATTGTATTTGGATAATGACATCGACACATTTTTTATGCCCAGCAAACGATAGATACAAACATGCTGAGAGTGAGGGAGAAGACATCAGGAACAAAGTTATTGTCAACAATATGGCATTAGAATTGACGTTTATTTAAATTTCAATCCGATGACTTCAGTTGGCTATGTACATGGGCTACTGAGTCGGTTCTCATTCGTACACACTGGTGCACACCATCATTTTGTCATGTCAAGTTGATCTCAGGCTGAGAATGAGCGGATACATTGAGAATGTGTTTGGATTCCGGCATAATCATTCGTGCACACAATAATAAAACAGCTGCTGCTGAACAAGAAAAAAAAACGAATACAATTTTTTATGACTATCACTTCATTGCAGCCCAAGTTGATGTACTATAATTATTGGAACAGACAAAAAAAAGCTGACAAAAAAAATGCAAAGAGTCTGCCATTTTTATTTCACATGTATATTCGGATGTGTCGACAGTCGACTGTACCATTGCAGATAGCAAAAAACTTTCTTCCGAATGGATGTTATTTTGTATGCAATAATACTCACACAATTTAACTCATCGTGCCAATTATCTCGATTAGAACGACAACACGTTTCAAATAATCAGTATGTACGAAATTATACATAATATACGTGTCAACATTGTAGCGAGCAGTGCACTGAGAATGAGAATTATGTTACACATGAACAGCAGCACATAGATTTGGCACGTCGCATGACATCTCACTCATCGCTACTTTCTATTCATTTCCTCATTTTCTCATTTTTTCATTTCGTACTCATGGTATTGAATAATCTACAGAACCTCTTTAGATAACGGTTGTTCGTTTTGCAATTGAAACAAAACGTGATACGTATCATTCGGTACCGATCGATGATGATGGTGTGTTGGTGCAATCGACAGAGAGCAGCTCTTTGGTGAGCCGTGTGTCATATCAAGACATTCATTAAAATATTATACGATGCTGCAAGATTTCAGCAGCACGAATTAAACATCGATACATTCCAAAGCGCTTTTTAAATGATTTATTAGAAAAAATTTCATCCAGAATTCGTTATTTCGTTCTGATTCGTCAGCAAATTGCTATTTAAATGTGTTAATAACAATCATTTGTATTTAGCAGAGCTTGAAATAACTTGGATTTATTATCTGTATTGAATTTATGTGATGGATTTATCTGATAAATCGGGGGAAACGGAATGCAATTCATCAAATGCTCATAGAAGCGGGAAAATGTGATCTCATTTAAGGTGGATATTTTTGAGTTTAACTCTACACAACAAAACATCTGCCCAACAATTTTAGGGACAATTAATTAGAAAGAAGATGTTTTACGATATTTATTTTCAGTGTTTTCATTATAAATGCATTGAACGCACCAATCGCATGCTTTGACGTTTGATTGGCTCTCGGTCTATTTTCGGACACTCTAAAAATGAACATTTTTACTCGGATATCACTGAAAAAATTTTTAAATCGAAAAAATCTAAATGTTTTAAATCGAATTATTTTATCAAAACCTCAAATCAGGGAATCAAAACGTTTCAAACGTATACACAGAAACTGAAAATTCACCATAATGGTCGATTTGATCCAGATCCAGTGAAAACCAAGTGAACCGTTTTTAAGAATGCCCACTGTAGTAAACTGTGAGGTGAGACCAAAGTATACTCTTTTATACACATTTGGAACGTTCCAAAATAATCGAAGTGCTTCGATACGTTTGGCTTGTCGAAATTCTAGCAAAAATGTACACCAAATCCATCCAAGCCATATGGTTTTCTATTTTTAAAAGTTTTTATCATTGCATGCAATGACAATGCATTGTCAGTGTCACATATGAACAGGAATGTTATGAGCTAAGTTATGAGACGTCGTTAGAATTTTGAGATTATGGTTATTATGTTGAATATTTATCAACTGCCCACAGCAGAAATGATGTGAAATCTGAATCTGAAAATGATTCTGTCACTCAATTGTGAGTTAATTGGAAGTGTAAATATTTACTAAATACAACTGAACGTACAACTGTATGCGATTACCACTGTGCACTGTGTTCCACATACAACACATTGACCGGTTTCAGTGCATCAAACAATCACACAATGTTCGTTTCGTTATCACCAATGTAAAAAAAAGTAACAAATTATTGAGCGATCAAAAACATTAAGAAATCTAAATTCTAGGAATTATGTGATTTCAAACATGCCAGGCGACATTCTCACCAAAGGAATTTATGTGTGTTAGATTTATTCAGACTTACGCTGGACGATTGCTATTCATATTCCAACTGAGGCGTATTGATGTTGTTTTGCGACGATCACAGCTTTGGCTTCGCCATCGATTACAACGTGCATACCATGATTTCGATATATTTTGTCCGTTGGTGTTGCTACAGCTATTTGTGGTAATTGTACGCGTTAGAGCCACTTCATTATTTGTGGCCACCGTTGTAGCTATTGGTGTTGTTGTTTTCGCTGTTGTTACATTTTTTTTGACATTTGATTGTTCATGTTGACTGATGGTTTTTGTTTTGCTATTTATCACATCTGTTGCTTTATGATCTAAATTTTGATCATCATTTGTGGCGCTGACCTTTTTATTATTGTAATTAATCTCATTCGTTTGTGGCAATACATCAGCATCGGCTTTCATATTGGCCGATAAATTATTTGCAATAACTTCACTTGTTATGATACTCGCTATAGACATTATCTACTTCTCGACGAGAGAAGTTCTCGTTTCTCAATCAATTTATATTCAGACGACAAATGTTCGATTCACTTTCTCTAATCAGATTCATATATTGAACTAATTTGTTTTAAACTCTGTTTAGTCTTTGCATTCATTGCTAATTTTAGATGCTGAATTCATATTTCAAAGTTGTTTCTCCTTTTTTTCATAAGCACTTTTGATATGGATTCGTTTGAATAACAATGTTCTGTCGTTGATTCGCAATCAATCAGTGTTGTTGCGGATTAATCTTTTGATATCGTTGTTCATCTGCAAATGTTTTGAAAGAGTAAATAAAATGGTATCGACGAACTAATACATATCATTTTGATTCGGTCTCGATACCCGTTCTGAATTTATGAGCAACGATTCGGGTGGAGTGGTCGATTTGGTGAAAAAAAAACAAAATTAAGTTTTGAGTAACTTTAATATGTTAATATATGAGACGGCAGATGAGCACCAAAAGATCATTTTTTGCTCCAGTCTCATTAAAAACAATCAAAGCGGATGCTGGTTTCAAACAAGCTGTTTGCAAGACTGTTGAATAGGATTGAAAACAACTGGCCGATGCGTGAACATTTGATGAATTGTTGGTATGTCTTGCAAAACACGGCAACAGGTTTGCCGCGTTGGTGCTCTTTTTGCGTTCTGTGTTTTTAGCAATAATTTTGTTCGGGTTTGAAATTTGCTTATTTTTTTTTATTGTTGCATGAAATGCCATAAAGTTGTCAAAGTCATAAGAACATGTGCGAAACCTTTTTGATGATCGTTTTCTTTCCATCATATATGTATATGTACAATACACATCATATTATAATTTTGTAAATTGGCCTTAAAATATAAACTTGCTGCAAATTGCTATTCACTAACAAAGTCGGCTTCTTAGCCATTGTTATTTGCCATAAAGAAGCACAAAATGTGTGTGTTGATACTTGGTACGCATTACTCGTTTTTAGTGAGCATACAAAACGGATTGCATAGGATACGAAAATGTCATGTCTCTCGCCTGTTGAGACAACATAAAAAAAACTCGATATGTGTCTGCGTAAGGCATCGTCATGATACATACGAAAAGGAGAAAAAGCCATATACAATTACACATTGTATGAGATTTGTCTTATGTGTTTCGGCACGTTTATGTTGTACTGCACAGGCACATTCAATGTTCATTTAATTTTATTCATTGCGTGCAGCCGCCTTTCTCACTCTCTTTCTCATTGTCACTTCGAGATATGAGATACGGTGTGTGTGTGTGTGTGTACGGCGATACAGTTGTTCAATCTCAACACCGAACACCATTTTGTCGGTTCATTTTGGAAGCGAGAGAGAGAGAGAGAGAGAGAGAAGGAGAGAGAGAGAGAGACCAGCATGAAGAGTAATAAGTGAAGAAATAATGATGAAATAGCAGCAAAAACACCGAAGATACTCAAATCTTCAAAATATAAATTCTATGAATTTCATAAATACGAGAGAGCAATAGCAGCAGAAGCCGCCTGACAAAGGGAGGAAAAAGATCAAAATCAAAGAAGATGAAAATGTAGAGGAAGACGAAGAAGTACAAACGCACATACACACACACAAATGTGAAGATACAACGTGAAAATAATTCACGACAGCTGTTAAGCGTCTTTATAACGCACATTCATAGCACCGGTTCTTTTCATCGTTTTTTTTTTCTTTCCATTCTTTTACACATTTTTTTCATGTTTTTTGAAGTTTGTTTTTTTTTTTTAAATATTCCCTTTTGTTTGGTCACCAATTCCGCTTATACCACTTACTCATCCTGAAACGGCGCATTGGTTTTTCGTTTGAAAACTTCTTGTTTGATTTTCTTGAGTGTTACTCGCAAGCTCAAAAATACGATCCATTCATCTTGCATTTTAATTTTCATGAGAAATTTATTACGAAACCCAAGAAATGTGTGGTGGTTTGTTTAACCAAACACCAAATTCTGGGTGATTTTCGAAATGTGTGTGTGTTTTTTTTACTGCCAAAAATAGTCATGCTCACAGCACAACAATCATTCGTGATGGGAAATATCCTCAGTGAAACGCCTCTAGAATTAATGAAATTGCTTGACGTTGACATTACATAACCAAATTTTAGGTTGCGAATTAAACAATTCAAGGCATTCAACACCCATCCGCGACTTACGCAGAACCCGTTTCGCACAGTCATATTCGATGCATGAAACGTCAAGAGATCATTTCAATTTAAATTTTTAACGAACAATTATGAAATTTGATTTCAATGTGCCCTTCGCACCTCAACCGAATGGTTCACTCAAATTGCGCACTATAAAAAGATGAGCTATATTTTCTGTTTAAATTTTGAATGAATCAAATCATTCATGTCAAGCAAATATCAACAAAACTAACTGTATGAAACGTGCGTACGAAAAAAAACAAAATTCTGCCAGAATCTCGACACCATAATCAATGTGATCAATTAAAAGAAATTTTTCGCTTGAGCTAACAACCTTCATTAGAGTTCTAGATAAATTAATTCACTGCGCACAACTGATATGTTGAAATCCACAAATTTCATCATTTAATTACCGAGATCGTCTAATGATCTTTAATTTGTAAATTGGCGTTAAGTTAGAGCTTCATTTCAATTTTCAAACATTTGACACATTTTTTTCATCTAACAATAATTGTTAAAAACGAAACACATTTTATGGAACACTTTACAACTTTTAAATGTCAACGATTTTTTAAAACATTTTTTTTTTTAAATTAATTCAATTCAACGGCACAATTTAACAAACAATGATGTACAATTCTATTTTCTACATTTATAAACGTAAAACAAACGAACGAACGAACGAAAGAAAAGAACTGGGATTTTTGTGTGTATTTAGAGTGTTGTTCGAAAGAAGGCGTCATGGCACACTGATAAACTGAACGAAAAAATGCATTTTCCAACGGCCGTGTGTATGTGTGTTTGTGAAGTCTACGGTTGTAGTCTGCGTGTGCATGATATTGCGCGCCGACTGTTTTGGTTTCAACGATCACGTTCAGCCGTATTCTCTCTGTCTCTTTCTTTCTACAGTGATGCCTTGTTCACAGCTTGTGCTCCTTGTTTGTTTATCGTACACACGCACTCACACACAAACACTCGATGTGCTGTACATTGGCCGCCCGGTTGCGCCTGTTTCAACACAATCTTTGTTCTTCCTTCCCGAATTCTACCATACAGTATACATGCTCACTCATGGATTCGGCTCTATATTTTACCTATGTATGGTGCTTACACCATCGTGCTTACGCGCACCGTTGCTTTTTCATTCACAAACTATACGACTATTGAACAGCCAACGAACACCAAGCTAGTCGTAATTGAATGGATTTTGAATAACACACACACACACACACAATCCATTGATGCTGTTAAGTATGAGTGAGTGAGCGCGCATTTTCTAACATTGGTGTATGTGCAATGTGCATAAGCATGCACAAGAGCACACCGAACACAGGGCAAACGTTGTGCACAACACGTTACCAATGTAGGATGATGTGAAAAAGACAACTCGTGCTTGACGCAGAGTACTCCGGCGTACAAATTCAAAAAGCCAAACATGCTTCTCTCTCATCGTGTACGTCGCGTGCGTATAGCTGTGTTTGGCGCTTTTGTTTTCGAAGCATTCGGTGAAGTTAAATAAAGCAGCAACTATTGTTCATTTTTAGTGCCGGTAAACAGCACACACACACACACACACACTCGGCATGCAGCGCAAACGCTTCGTGTGAACACAACTGTAATATCATTGTAATTATAAATCAATGTTTAATTTCGTAACCGAGTTTGACTCTGATGTGAGCGAGACAACGATAACTGAGAAATGTGTAACTTGATTCGAATTAATCGAAACCGTTGCCGTAAATTGGCATCATTTTGCACCTTGGAGCAACACCAAATTGGACAACATCCCTGATAAAACCAGCTGAAGCATGTGCTATTTAAATGACCAAACCAAATGTAAGCATTGCCATTTCTGTGTAGCTTTTTTGCGTCGGCACTTGGCACAATTTCAGCCGATTATTTCGATTAAATGAGAATATCTATTGACCTCTTGAGGTGACTATACTCAGCGCAGTGGAAAATGAGCAGAAAAATATTATTTAATAATAAATTAAATGTTAAACACTGAGCACCGAGTGTTGAATGGTTATACTGTGCGCTCTACCTCTGCCACCTTTTGTCCAGTAGCCATAATTAAATTAACACTGGTTCCAATATGAATTCGTCATTCTCTTTGTTTCTAAGTCAGCAAAAGGTAATTTTTTTTTTTTGTAATTTCAATTGACTAATCTAAGACAACGCTTCAAGTGCTTCTCAATCCGTTGAAGTGTTTTTTTTTTTAAATAAAAAAATTTGCGGATATTCATTACGAGATAATAGTTAGCATTGTATCAGAAGAATAGTTTGATGAGTGAACTAGTTTTTGAGAAGTTTTTTTATGAATCAAATTGAGAGTAAGTGGAAATGAAGAGCGTAAGCACTTACCTATGTCGCATCACTAAGGAGGGTAACGAACGGCTACGTAAACGTTCCAATTCTTTTATCTTCGCTCCAACGGCGCTATTTTGTCGAGTTCCGAAAACTGGTGACCTAAAATCAATATTTCATGACATCGATTTATTAGGATTTTGATCATCAATCAATTCAATGGTTTTTTTTATGGACTTGGACTAAGAAAAAATGAGCATGAAAATGAATGGGCCGGCATGAATGGGTGAAAAATAACAAATGTGCCAAATACTTGTACCTGTTTCTGGCACGGCACGGATACGCGTCGAATGTTGATGCCCGTAACAATTTCGGTGATCCGCCTGATTTGTGCGCCTTTTTGGCATCGCCAATCGTTCGCTTGGTGTTGTTGGCTTGCAATAGCTTGGAGCGTTCGCGTGTTATTGGCATTTCACGTTCATCCAACGACAACCCGTAAAAGCTTCTCAAATGTTTTTCACCGGACGGAGGTTTTCCCAATAATTTATAATTGCCTTTGGATTTATCGGCTTTTGTAACATCATCATTTTCCATTGGATTATCGCAATCGTGTTCGTGTTCATTTTCATTTTCATTTTGAATGTCGTTTGCATGTTTATTGATATTATTATAGTTCACTGATTGATTTTGCATACGATTCACATAAATTGGTTCGGCTACAGTGTCAACAGCAGCGATGACCGTTGGTTTTGTGCGTGCCGTTTGTGATTTATGCTCATTAAATATCATCACCGTATCATTTTTCGAACGTATATTGAGCGATGGTTGTGTCAGTGTTCGATATTTTGTTATGTGTTTATTGTCAATCAATCCACTATCACTATGATTACCCGTTTGACCACAAGCACATGCCGACGTTGTGCAACTGAAACTAAATGTGTGAAAACAATAAACAAAATCATAAAAAAGAAAACGAAAGTAAAACCGGAAAAAGCAAACAAATCAATAGAAAAAAGGATAAATCAAACCGAAAACGAAAATTACAAACTAAGGGAAGAGTTCCGTGGAAGTGCAAGGTGGAGTTATTTGCATCGTTGTTCAACGGATTCGGGTGGTTATTTTTACTCTAAGCATGTTTTGCTATATTGTTGGCAATTGTATAGTTTGGTATTTTTTTTATTTTTTGTGGTTTTGTTTGGCTTTGCTTTGGCTTTATTTTGCATTAAATATAGATTGGTTTTTGGTGTGTGTGTTTTTGGTTTTTAGTGAGGAAGATTCGTGTAACTTAGTTTCTTAAATACCTTGCGGATGGTGTGGCTGACGCTTTGGCCGTTTCACGACGTCTATGATTCAAATACGATTCCGCATTAGTTTTACTGCCAAAATAATATTCGGACATGAGTTTTGCCTCTGTATTCATTATATCACTTTTACCATTGCCTCGTATATCATAATTAACATTGAAATCGCTTGCATTTATATCATAATCGGAGCCGGGCGATGCATTTTTTGCTAATGCTGACATGTGATTTATGTGACCGCGTTTTGTTGGCGAATGATCACGAACGGATTGCACGGACTGCACAGATGCACTGTGAATCTGTTGTGCTGGTAGCGATTGTAAATGATCAAAACTTTTTGTTATCGATCGATACACATTATCACGGTTTAAATTTGGTGAACGTTCGCCTTCACGTTTGCCACGGATTTGCTGATACGAATTGGATTTTGCGTGTGCATTCCGTTGTTCATGCATGTAGCCAATCAATGGTGAACGTGTTAACGCTTTTCGGCTTTTGTCGTACACAATTTCCGTATCATAATATCGATTGGCATAATTTTGTGGGCTGTTTGGTTTTGCGGGTGCTGTTTGCTTCAGATTACTCGAATAATTGTCCAAATATTTTGACTGTGACATTTGATCGGTGTAATTTTCATCAAACGAACGACTCTGATCGAATTCAGTTCTTGAATTTCCCTGATATCGTTCATATTCGGAGTCCAGTGAACGACTCTTCTCTAAGTCGGCATTTCGTACATCTTTGTACTGTCGATCATTAGTCACGGCCAGCCGATTATTAGTACAATTTGTATTCACAAATCGTCGATTTGCCGATGTTGATGCGACTCGATTCAATGTTCGCTCTTTTGTTCCATTATTTCCACTGATTTGAACTACAGTTTTGTGCATTTTATTTCTGTTTGGTGAACGCTCGGTTAATTGCAACGACCTAAATTCGAAAATTAAATGGACGCAAGAGAGGAAAAAATCGAAATCAATAAATAAAGAAATGAAGAGATATGCTGAACAGTGCGGGATAAATCTTTGAATAAATGAACATCAAAATTACCTGGATCGTCGAATGCGATTTTCACCACCCGACTTTCCACTCACTCGATTCTTCGAACGCCGAAAGCCAATCAGATCATTTTCAGCTTCATTACTTGAGCTGGATGAACTTCGTGACGAAATGAATGCTTTTTCTGGCACTCTCAAGTGTTGGCGATCGAGCGTATTATTTCGTATTGAATTCTTATCCAATAGGGATCCTTGGGATCCCTCGAAAGAACTGTGCGTTAGGCGTTTCTCCGACGCTTGTGTTTTGTTACGATGAAATGTTATTTGATCGTCCGTCAAATTTTCGGGCGTCGAGGAGCGCTGCTTGCAGCTAAGATTTGACAGCTGATTATGTGCGTGACGAGCTCGTTGAGTTTTATTCGGTGGCTCTTCCTCTTCTTCTTCTTCTTCCTCTTCAGCTTCATCGTTGGATAAATCTAAAATTAGTATGAAATCAATCAAAACCATATTATAATGTTGTGTAAGACCACAAGCTTCGGTTCGGTTCGGTTGAATGGATAACAAATAAATCAAATAATACCTGATCGAGCTCCACTATCGCATGAATTCAGCCGTTTACTGATCGAATTTTGATGGGCTCGGAACCCAGCTTGGCTGCCAGACGATGAGCTTGAATCTTGTTTGGGCACGTGGCCCCGGCGCGAACGTGACGCTGGTTGGTCAATCACATCGGAACGCATCGAATATGTTGATCGTGCACGTGATTTACGAGCCGTTTCGATGTATTCCTTTGGTTCTAAATATTGTTGATACATATTTAATGATGCATTACGCGTATTTGGCCTCGATTTGTCTGGCAAATAGGTTGCCGCTGGACCGGCACTTAAGCTTGGAAAAGTATTTTCTTTTTCAACTTTTGATTCTTCTTTCGTTGGGCTTAAGAAGTCATAGTCAAAGCTCTTTGAAAATGATTGGTCATATTCGTATGGTTTGCGCGTATCATATTCAAAGCTCCGTGAGAAAACCATTCCTTTGGTTTGACTATCTTGAATGCCATTCATCGATGCCAACTTCGATGTTTGCCGAATGGACTTGCTATCTTGAAATGCCGGCGGCGGTGAGATGATCGGCGTGACTGGAGGCGGCGATTCATTGTCATCATACTGTTTAATTGGTAAAAAACCGGGTCGTTCACTTAACATTGCCGTCAACTGTGGATCGATAGTACATTTTACTTTACGAATTTCGCTGCGTGAAATGAGCGCCTCCAGTTTGCTCGTATTGGAATTCGATTGAACTAAATTGTTGCTGTACGTTTGAAATGAATTGGCTCTGTTACGATTTGTGTACGGCTCTCGCACTTGCACCCATCCGGATTTATTTAAATAGATTTCGTCGGATTTAATTGGCTTTTGGTAATGTTGTTGCTTGTTTCGTTCGCCAAACAAATACTTTGGCATTTCGTTCGGATTATGATAATGCATTTTAGTCGTTTCAATGTTTGTTTTCTGTACGGTTGTTGATGCCGTTGCCGTTGCCGTTGCCGACGTTTTTGCTTCATTCACCAATTGTTCGACCGTATTCTTTTTGGTGGAACTTCGTTCGAGTGTGGCATTCTTTCGATGGTCGCAGTAACGTTTTTTATGCTTGTAACTGCTCGGCAATGTAAAGTGATGTTCGATGATTGGTTTTCGTATACGTCTGTCAATTTTTGCGGTGGCCGTTTCGGTTGTCGTATGTTTTACAAGGACATCATACGTTGAACTGGTGATGGCGGCCGTCGATTTGGTTTTCGTACTCTTTGGAATCGTATTTAATTTGTCTCTGTAAAAATTGTGTTTCATGTGTGTTTTAATAAAACATTTTATGTGGTAGAATATTTTTGAGATTCGTATAAAATTCGTTTTGCCAAGCGATAATGAAAATTCTTCGCAACTACATGTTTCTAATCAAACGATTTGTATGTATGACTGTGCGCGACACCACGCGATTGATTCCAACATTTAACATTAAACAAATTTCAAACGATTTTAATACCCAACATGTCGAAGAAACAATTCCAAACCTTCTGAAGGCTAGAAACTCAATTTTCAATATTTTCAAACAAAATATAATTACTAAATAAAACAGAGGCTGTCAAAAATATGATAAATACCATAAACATGTATAGAGTGAAATTGGTTTTAAACATTCTTGGAAATGTATCTTCAGACAGTTTGTTCGTCCACGATTTAAAATGTTTGCTGATGATGATGTCAATATGAACCTGTTCGCAAGTGAGAACACAAATGGAACACAATACTTAGATGAAACAAACATAGCTCGCAAATAATTCATATAGCAGTCGAAACTCTCTCTGAAGTCCACCTGAAAACTGTTTATCAAAAATTGACGAGGAATTTACATTTTGCACTGCTTCACGGTTTCACATCAAATTATGAAACATGAGATACGAGCTGAAGCATGTTGATCGTGCAAAAATCTCAAAAGCTTGCCACCCAGAAACGCTTTCAGTACCAACTCAGACTCACACACATTAAAAACCGTAATTTTTCAATACCTACTGGATTAATGTCAGAATCAAATTTTAGGCGCCAGAAAAAGAAATTATTTTTGCGGAAAACACTTAAAGCACCTCTGTCTGCCACATCTGATATTCTTGACAGTCTGTTTATGTGCTTTCAATTTTCAACTTGGGTTAGACCTCTCTCTCTCTCTCTCTCTCTCGCTCTCTCTCTAAACAGACGTTTCGTCGTACTTTAGAACAAAACACAAATAAGATGCCCAAACCATAGCGGTGAGTAACATGATGCCATTTTACCTACTAAATGTGTGTGCTTGAATGTGATTTGCACCGTTTTAACATAAGATCCACAAGCATTCCAAACTGTGGTGTTCGCAAGTGGTAAATGTTGTATTGTTAAATCGTTCGTCTGGAGATTGGCGTTATCCTTGGCTTAGTTTTCACACGATGCACCATAAACACTGCCCAACATCTTAATTTGTTGGCTTTATTTTGGCGATGTAGCATTACCCAAATCACTTCGTACCAAAAATAGCCACTGCACACTCGATTGAGCGAGCTGTGTCATCGTGTCGATATACGATGCTCGTCGAGTGCGAAACTTACAAAAACGGCATCAAAATAATAAGATAACATTTCAATGTAGTACCGAAAGTACTTGAATTTCATTTCTCATATCGTCGATAGACGCTCAACCGAAACAACACTCAACAATGAATCGTGTGAAATACAACTACCATTTGACTTTTGGTAGTTTCGATTCTAGTATTTTCCAAGGATTCTCTCTATTCTCGCTCTCTGTGTCTGTCTGTTTCTGCCTGATTTCAAACTGCATATTTGGGATAACTTTATAGCGAGTGCTTCAAGTTTTTTTTTTCTATTTATTGCAATCATCTCGGCAAATCAAACAGAAAATGCGCATAGAATTAGACGGTGACAGTGAAAAAAAAATTCTCAATTTATTCATTGTGCGCGTGCTTCATTCGAGATAAATACTGAATTGAAATAGAAGAGGTAGTGATGCATTTAAAACAATACTCAGTGACGGTTGAATAGCGCGAATGTTGTGTGATTTTATGGTCGAGTATGGGATATTCGACGAGACTTGATTGTGTCGAAAGTAGTAGCATATAGTTACAGCAAAGACGCGTCAAAAAATGTCGCGACCAACAACCATCTCATCGTCGTCAACGTTGTCATGCACGAATAAATGAGCTTGGTATTGCTATTGCTGTTGTCGAATGCCAAAATATTCTAAATATACACGGGTCAAGTTGCCATGTAGGGGGAAAACTGATTTTGGCCCATTCCAAATATGGTAATGCGGTTTCGACAACCAAATGGTAATGAACAAATAAATACCAGCACGCCTGAGTTCGTTATACAGTGAGCGTCAAAAGTAAAGGTACACCCAAAGTTGTTCAACACAAACTGCACGATTTATATTGCATAGAAAATACATCAAATCAACTTTTGTTCGACTCGCGAAAGAACTTAAAGCAATCTATCGTTGATTGAAATATCTACGCAAATTCGTATCTGTTGGACAATTTTATTTCACCATACAAATTTGCATTGCAATGTTAATCTTATTGAAAGTACCGCCAAAAGGTCGCCAACATAAAATACATTGTAAAGTGTATTTGACAGTCCGAGAATGACACGCTGTCGTCACATTTCTCATTATCGGTTTTTCCGTATTGGAATTATTTTATATTTTGGACCAGCATATTCAAAATATTCACCGATGTTAATCAGAATTTCGTCGGATTCCTCACTGCGGTCTGTATTTGATATTTTCTACTCAGAATGACGTGATAGAAAACAGAGCGTTCCCCCTAGCATATTGCCAAATGAACCGGGTTTCTGCGACTTGTATGACGTAAATAGACTCAAAATTAATTATTCTTCACAGTTTTCAAGGTTTAAATTGGCAATTCTAAGATTTGGCAAAGGCTGGTTTTATTTTCCATAAAATTTTGAAATTTTACGCAGCATCGGTGAAATTAATGCTAAAAGGTGGAAATCATTTGAGAAAAAACCGGGTGTACTTTTATTTTTGATGCTCACTGTATGTTTGAACTTGGATAAAGTGTACACTGTACAGTGTATGCGTTATTATTATTCGCATGCAATCGTGCATGTTCCATTTCATTTGTTTGTGAGTTCGTTCGTCTCACAGATTGTGTGACATGATCTTTTTCGTCTTCTTCACATTTGCTCCGTTGAGTGTATGCTACATTTTTCTCTCCCTCCAATCTGGTCGTTTTCGCCAAATTAAACTCGACTTGAGAAGCATAATTTCATATCAAAATATAATGTAACAAAATATGAGTCAGTCCAAAACTTTTTGGTTATATTCGATGCATATTTATTTCGTTTTACAGTGTGTGTGTTGAATTTCGTGAAGATCATTTCATTGATGGCATTTCGTTTCGGATTTGATTCGACTCGGAATGAAGAAAATTCTCACCATGAGTGAACGCTGTGATTATTGTCGAATTAT
Source organism: Aphidoletes aphidimyza (assembly GCA_030463065.1). Classification (NCBI taxonomy): domain Eukaryota; kingdom Metazoa; phylum Arthropoda; class Insecta; order Diptera; family Cecidomyiidae; genus Aphidoletes; species Aphidoletes aphidimyza. The sequence goes on from CM059998.1 coordinate 36,238,929, forward strand.
ATTCGCACAGTTGAATGAATAAAATATGAAGCGCGTTGACGTTTTTTTTTCTTCTATTTCATCACTTTCGACTCAAAAGATATTGTATCATATTTTTCGAGTATTAAATTCAAAAGTATTCTTTTTGCTGAGCATTTGATGCCCGAACTCTGTTTACTTAGCTTTGGCTCAGTTAGCAACTGTTTGGTCCGATAACTTTGCTGGTCGATTTTTTTTTTTTCATCATTGATAATTGTATGGTATGGACAAAAGGCAAACATTTTTCCAATTACAAACTTTTTATGCGAAAGAGGCTAAAACTTTTCTCATTTGCCCGAAAAAAAAGAAGAAGAAATAAAAATTGAATATCAACCGAAGTGAAAGGAAAAACGAAACTACCGCGTTTTATTAGTGTTTCGAATAATTATTTTTAAATTCCTTCCATATTAAAACTAATTAGTTATGATCCAAATGAATTTATATTCAAATAAGCACGGACTTTAATGTTTGTACAAATGCAATTGTCCGTAATAGCATTGACATGAACATGAACATGAATGCACAAGATGGGTTCAACTCATATGTTGATATCTCAAATGTTATTAATGATAAATGCAACCAAACGGCAAACAATCGTAATAAATTCAGTTCGTTGATACATTGTATCAATAATTTTACGTATATATCGCCATCATTTTGTACATCATATGGAATAATTGTCGGAACCCCCCCCCCCCAGACCTCCAACCCCTTACCATCTGTTATCTTGTTCCGCGTCGCTGCTTTATCTGATACATGGTTGATGGCGCGCTATTTTCATTAGTTTAATTTTGCTCATCACTCTATCTCTCTTTCTCAATTTCTTTTTGTGTGTTTGTATGTCTGTTTGTTTGGATACACACATTCCGATTTCAAATAAATAGCATATCATTTGTGTCATGCATAGTTTGGCATTCGGTCATTAATAATCCTCAATTTTAAACCAGATGCTTATAAAGGAAAGCAAAATGCAAACGCAAACACAAACATGTATAGTGTACACGCATGTACGGTGTGAGAGATCGTGTTCATCGTAATATGTTATAAATATATGAGGATATTGATGCGAATGATTCTGGTGATGACATTCTTTGCTGTTCTACTGTTGCTAAGCCACACAACATAAATTTTCAATTCATAAACAAACAATTATGCAATCGAAAACATGCAAACATCTAACACAGTTGCACATATGCACGTGCAATTAATTCAACTGTACGATTCATCGTAAAATAATCGAGTTGAATGATATCGCAGGGAGAGAATGCATTGAATTGTTTCATTGCATAAATGTTTAATTCTATTATTTGTGTGCATTTATCCACCTAATTCTCATCCTTTGCGTTATCAATATATTTCCAAATGAAGAATAATCACTTTTCAGAACTGTGTTCTCCGAATCCCACTATTTTATATGTTGTTAATCCAGGACAACGGTGCGGTGAGTAGAGGAAATCATGTGACATATCCAAGGGGCTTAAACATGAACTAATTGCACATTACTAATTGGAAATGAGGGCGCTCGCATCAGCTCAATTTACTCAGCCATGCTGCCACACGTCGGAAATATGAATTCGATATATCAATTCTTTCATTGTAATGTGTTTTAAATTAAAGTGTTTAATTTCATTTCCAGATCCAGACACTTTGAATGAATATGTGGATAGTGAGGATATTTGCATTTCAAACAACTGGCGGATTAATTTAGTTCTTCATCACTTTTTAACGGTATAACAATATACTTGGTTGAATATTTGCATGCCCCATTTCCAAAAAAAAAAAAAAAAATGGAGAAAAGAAACAAGTCCGATAAAAATATTTGAATTACCCAGTTTAAAAAGTGTTAATGTTTCATCAATAATGTTAATGCTACATGGCATGATTTCATTATTTCACATGAACATTCAGAGTTATATCCTTTATTGCATTTAAACAACATACTCGTAGCTTGAGTAAATTGTTGTTTTGTTCAATTATACGTTTTCATGACGAATTTTTCGTTTGTCTATGTTGTTTTAAACTTTTTTTAAACTTTGTGTGATTTTACTTCTTATATTAAAACGATTCATGGCTCATTTTTAGCATCTTCAATACGTTTCACAAACATGCAGACAACAACTTATTATAATTGTGAGCAGTCTACTGAAAACAGTAAACAGAGGTATGGTAATCGTTAAATGGGGGATCCAGCCGATTGTGGCGTCACATTACAGACAAACGGAATTTTCGAGTTTATTTGCTGCAGCTATAGTTGTATATATATACAGAAAAGTACTGGTGTACTGTGTCAACATCCAAGTAATAGAAGTATCGGAAAAAACACAAATTTGTTGTAGATCTTGACTGAATTTCATTATCAAACTTTACGGTTGTTTAATACTTTTGAAAAGAAGAGACACAATGATAAATCGAACTCTGTCCATACTTGGAAGAAATATGTGGATGGTTCTCATAATCATTAAACCAAGCGTTAATTTAAAGCATTTTATTCGTGTGCTTCACGTTTTTGTGAAGGAAGACACTTCATTCTGCTCCAGAAATTTATCATTTTGCAATAACTGTTCTATCCCGTGAACAACACTCAAGTCATAAATAATTATTGAATTATAATTCTTCATTATCATGTCGTGAATTTTCGAGAAAGTTGTTCATCTTTTCCCGCAATCAGATATCATGCAATTCGCCTTTCATTCAAGTGCATTCGAACTGGAAGAGTATTTGATTTCGTATTTGGGTATCGGCTCGTATCGGCTTCACACAAGTGCTAATGTTTTATTAATGCTTGCGTATCGCTATAGCGAAGAGAAAATTCATATCGGTGCGGTTGAAAGGTTGTTTGATGTGACCCAGATTTCATTTTTTTTGTGTGTGTGTGACTAGATGGGGAGTGCGAGAAAGTGGGAGAGGAGGAAGCACCTCGGGGTAGTCCAACGCGATATTATTGATAAATGTTTCAGTTTACGAAAACTTTAACGATACATCGACGATATGGTGATAGCAGAAAAGGAAAGCGAAAATGAACGCACAACATTTCGGTATGTAATAAATCATTTTAATGGGAGCTCGCGCAACTGGGTAAGAAAAGTGGAAACCAAAAATTGTCTGCACATGCCTTTCAATGGCTTTTTCAATTTGTCTGCTTGCAGTCAAGCATCTGTTTACAACCCGTTGTTATCAATTTTAAAAAGACCAAATAATTCATTCGTCTCTGGGTCTCTGTGTGCTGGGTGAGTGGCTTCAAAGCCATCATTCATCCAATATGCATGAATGACACTTGAATGAGCCCCGGATTTCAATGAGGCGAAACCAACCACTCGAAAAAAATGTTAAGCTATATCTTCCATGTAAGGAACTACAGGAACTATTTGCATTTGCCTTCTGTTCTTCCTCAATTTTTCCGTTGTGTGTGTAGGTGTACTCAATTCTCTCTTCTTTTCTTCGCCGATTCGATTTGCTTTGATTTGAATTTTATTGCAAGTGCAAATCATACGTTTTTCAAATCAACTTGTAAAAAACATCTTGAACACTTCAAACACATTGCTGAACAGTGAACACTCAAGCTTGCTCTACATATTTGCTCATGCCCAATAAGTTGTTCCATTTTACTAGGCTATTCAATCTAATAATAATTGAAACAATAGCTGTCAATTTATTTTGGTCGTAAAGAATCACCCACACAAAAGAAAAGTTGCTACAAACACACAAAAAACCAATATCACATTCACAAAACTGGAGCATTTTCAACGATTCAAGAGTACTTTCCTATTTCAATGGCTAATAATAAGACTTCGATCGGTGAATATTTGTATAATTCGCTTTCTCAAGATATTAACACCGGATGACAAAAATCGACTGAAAATATATTTGTTCGGCACATGCCTAACAATAACCAAAAATACATTCTAATTGCTATTTTAATGGTGATTCGAAATGAACAACTGTTTTCCACATTATGCTATATGCCATTATTAGAAAGAACAACATAATAATTAGAATAAAATACACGAAAATCTCGATAAAAATCAAATACTTTTTCATAACTACCGTTTTCTGTAATTAAAGCTGTATTTGCTGTAATTAATCGGTCGAAAGCCCAAGAGGTTTTTTTTTTATTTAGTTTTCGGTTTATTTAAAAATTGTAAGTGCAACTAGTTGGAGCAAGATAAGAGTATGAAAAATATTAATCACAACGAGATTCACGGTGAATAAATCTAGATTTAAATCAACTTTAATATTATTTTAACTGAAAACTGGCTGCAAATTCTCATATTTAAATAAAGTTTTTTAAAATCAATAACTGTTAAACCGAATGCGGTGAAGGTAAAAATGCAATAGTTGAAAGTGTCTTGTCGTGATTATGACACAGACATTTTGCATAATAAATATAATGGTTTGGATATAACATAGCAACTAGCATTTTCGTATGATGACGATATTATGCTGATGCTTTGTCTTCTGTTCTCTTTGTCGTATATCCGGCGGAAGAAAAAAATGCCCATTGCATTGTTATTAAAAAAAAAAAAAAAAAAGTTTAATAATTTGCGAATTTGCTCGAAGCGGTGAAACTTTTTTTTTTGTTCAAGAAAAATCAAACTGAAAATCCACACACGAACAAACTGAGTGCAACATACAAAACTGAAAACTTGTTATTTAATGTGTGCAACAGAATTTGCAGTTTGATATCGCATGTTTATTGCAATAATATGAATCGCTGTCGTCGTTATGGTCAATTCAATCAAGTACAGCCTTTTGCCGCTGCTGCCAATACAGCAAAACTTTAGCGCTTACTCATTCAATCTAATTATATGGTTGATCAGCTTTTCATATGCACGTCTGTGTATACAGTGAATGAGCAAGAAAATGTATAAGCCATTCGTGTAAACATTTACATGAGTTTAATTAAATTTGATTAGATTTTTACTGCCACATGTTACAATGAGCAAAAAAAAAAAATTGTTTTGCCAATGCAAATGCACGGCGAAGAAAGTTCTTTATTTGAGTGAGAGAAAGAGATAAGTGTGTGAATGATGGGAAATGGCGGCGTTGTTAGTATTATTTATGACGTTTCATAGATCCAACTATACTCCAAGCATTGGCAGCATTCGAGAGGCAAAATGGTAAAAGGCTTCAGAAAACTAAAGCACTCTCAGTACGCACGCCGGATCGACATAAAAACCGAATCATGCGCCGCACGTTCATCGCTTTTATTCATTGTGTTTGGCTTTTATTGTAAACATTATTTGCTGGCAAATGTTGAAACGAGATCGCTCATTTGGTAAAAACGAGTGTCTAGTTATTTGTTTAGGCGAAACATCAATCGAAAATGACGTTGAACCGCTTACATCGAAAACATTTTTTTTTTTCATGTTGTGACTTTTTTTTCTCCGTACTCATATGGGCTAAATATCTCTTTGGTTTTGAAATATTAAGTTCAATTTAACACTAGAACCATTAAAAAAAAAAAAAAAACATAATTCCTTCAGGTAGTACCGACTCACGATCTTCTAAAGAAAATTGCGTCTAAGTTCGTTATTTCAAAATAGAGCGACATTTCTTTCGATTACATTTAACATTTTGGGAATTTGGTCTGAATTGCTATATCTCGGAAACCAAATTTTCAGTCTAATTTCGTGATAGTGACAGTGCCACGCATCATACAAAAATATAAGCGGCAAAAGTATGAACCGATATGCAGTAATGTCAGTTGCTTTGTTATATTTATTTCGAGAAATGTTTGAAGGGGGATTGAGATTCCAGGGAGGGTTATGCATAGATGGGCACATTGATCTAGGGGGGAAGGGGGTAAATTTCACACATCGATAGTGTGATGGCAGAATGGAAAGCGAAATTAATTTGAAATCAGCCAAAACTAAAATTTGAAAAATAAATCCCGTTAATTTATTACTTCTATATATATATATATATATGAGTAGAACAATGAACAGTTCATATCTTCTGTGTCGTTGAATAAGAGTACTTTGTGAACTGAGATATTCAGTTATGTTAACCGAAGTGGTTTGGCGGTGGTGTGTCCTGAGTTTGGAAAACAGCATGTCGGTAACGAAATTGTGGTTAAAAAACTGGTAAAAAACAATTTGTTGTTTTCAATTCCCTGACGGTAAAACTTCCCAGCTGATTTTCTCGAATATATGCGTTTCGATCAATAAGTATTTCGAAAAAAAAAAATTATTGTAATACCGGTGTTTTACCGGTAATCTCGACACTGGTTTTCTACTAGAGGTATTAAGCGGCTATTTCCTAGATGTCTGATTAAAATTGCCAACGATTATAAACGTATGGACAAGATTTTACGCTACGAACGGGTTTTCGCTTCGGTTTCGGTACGGTTAACAACCCTGGATATAATGAATAATCTATAAATTCTGAATCGTTGCCAAATCCATTTTTAGATTCTTGAATGAAGACGCGAATATCTACACAAATTAAAAATGTGTTATCATTAGTAAAATTAAAATTTGAAAACAAAAATTAAAAAAAATGACAGAATTTGAGCAAAAAAATAAAAGTTTCGAAGTCTCAAATATAAGAACCTAAAAGCATATCTGCTTTTTGATAATATAAGGTACGTATTGTCATTTTAAAAAATAACATTTAGAAGGTTTCGAATATTTCATGGGAATATTTACATGTTTGGGAACAAATTGGAACCAAAATGTGTCACTAATACCGATTTCGTCCGTGCCTAACAAAAGACATATAGAACCCGATAAAATTCGAAATTTGCTTGGATGTCTTTACAAGTCATTACAAACTTCCACTACACTTTGCCTTAGTGTCATTTTTTTCACATAAGAGTATGTTTTTAAAGCGTTCATGCGCATTTACTGCACTCATATTTACATTATATGTAATGTATGGCTTTGCACACTCTAATATAAGTATGCACACAATCGCATAGAGCATTCAATTCTCGGTCGTAAAAAAGTTGCACCGTTTTACACACGTTAATGCAGTAAAGAAGGCAATTTCATGATGAAGATGAAGAGGACAGAATGCGAGACTTTAATGCTTCAACTTTCAAACAAGCAAAAGTGGCTGGAAGAACTGAATCGACGTTGAATTACAAATTTTAAATGAAAATTTCGTACTTCGTCCATTTGTCACACACCACACACAGCTTACTCTTGCACTCGTCATCATAATGATAACAATCAACATACGCGCGTAATGGATGAGTGATAGTATTTTACATCATACTTGAATTTTTGCCACAGGTTTCTATCCGAAGTATTAAATTGTTTTTTTCCGTTCATCCTCGCTGCTACCACTTCTTCTTCTTGAACGTTATGACTCTTTTATAATGTGTTGCTTTGATCTAATTCTTTTTCTTCTTTTTCTTCTCTTTTCCTTTTTTCAGATTCATTTACATTATTTGCTCCTATGTGTGTTACATACATTCTAACGCTGAGAATTTAAGGGTTATGCCGAGAATTTCACGAGGAGTAATTTGAAAATTCCATTCTATCTAGTGAAAACCCGGTCTGGAAATTGACATGGGTTCGAGAAATTTTTGGGGGGTAATCTCAGCTGGGAGGGTGGAGGTCTAAGCTTGCGTAGCTCTGAAAGACTTGATATTGAGCAAGACAACACATGAAGCCACCATCAACGAACCAATATGTCCTACAGTTTATGTAGTAGACATAAAAAAAAGGTGAATCCAATAAATGTATTTAAAGACTTTTTGGATGATACTACGAATTGCTGGTTTTTATATCTGTCTGTGGGTACGTTTCACTTCATTTTATTTCGTTCGAAATCAAACTGAATTCAAAAGCACCAATATTTCTCTAAGGCATCCACATATTGCCCGTTTGTCATCGAATATCTCAACGCTTTGAAGAGAAAACATGCTTTAAGAAGTGACTCGAAATGGTTAAATTTATTCAAATCTTTGCAATCACAACTGAAATAAGCTAAAGCCAAAATAATATCATAAACATTCAAAAAGATGTTTAAAATTTGCATAAAGAATTGTTCGTGTGACTGCGAGCGAACGAACAAGTGGCGGCATTCCATTTCTCACATATCACATCATATATTGCCATAAATTCTAATTTGTTTTAATTTTGTTGTTGATTTGACGATTTGTTATAATTTTATTTGATTATGACTCTTTTTCCTTCTCTCCTGCACATAGAAATGCTAGATTTCAAACATGCTTTCGTCAAGTATGTAATGGTCCACAGTTTTTTTTTGTGTGTGTGGCAGTAATAAGTATTACGTAAATGTCACTATATCACAAATCTGCCCAATTTGTTTCAATACCCAATGAATATTCAATGCGCCAGAATTAACAGATATTATTACGAACGAATTCAACACATAAAAGGCAAAACACATGCAAACGTATAATGACGCCACCGACGCAAACGAATGAGTTGAACGAAGACAAACATGGGAAGTAAATCGTCACATACACAGAATACACACATGATTCGCATATCGTTGTAAGGTAAACGATTATTATTAACGCGATACAATAAATCAAATCTATGCGAATCGCTTGAAGCAAGAAAACGAACGTGTGTTTTTTATCGCTAAATTCATTTATCTTTGGTTATTCTACGAAAGGGCATATATATGTAGTATATATACAGAGATAGAGAAAAGAGAGAGAGAGAGAGAGAGAGAGAATTCGTTTAAAAGAAACGTTCATTAAAATAAATGATGATGCGTACAAAAAAAATATGAAAATTGAACATTGTGAGCATTGAGCATCGAAGGGAGAAAATCGTCGAAAGTATCCAACAAACATCGAAAAAAAAAAACATTATTTATCGCAACATTTTCATGCATACGAATTTAAATATGAAACACTTTTGCTACTGTATGACCAAAACTGAGTTCGGAGCCCCTAAAAAGAATATTTCTTCATTCAACCAAAGTTTCCACCTCGGAACTTTCATTGACAATGTATCAAGTGTTGTGTGTGTGTGCGTGTAATAAACCCATAAGTTTTTTGGCCGATTTGTTATCGCATGTCGGTTCATTAAAAATGCATTGTATGAGTCCGAGGTCAACATCACAAATATCAAACAGTATACAATTCTGAAAAGAGTTCCTCCTGTAATACTTGAGTATCTATCTGTATGTTTTGTTGAGTGTACAAAATATATAATAAACCATGCCTGCTCTAAAACCTCACGTGAAAATAGGTGAACACACACATATATCGCCGAATCACAGCATCAACAATCAGAATAAATAAAACCAAATGTGAATTGAGAGCAAAAAAAAAGAGAGCAAATGGCACACCGAAAAAAAAGATCATGGCGTTTAAATATTTAAATTGATGTGGGCATAAAAGTTGCGTGAATACGCGTGTCGTAAAATATGCAAATGTTTAAGCACATAAATTTGCCGAATGCTTGTTTAGGGCAATTATGTGAATTTGTCCATTAAATTTCATAATAATAATTTCAATTGCTTTGTTCACTGTGTGGTTTTTCTTTTTGAACCAGTCCACCTTTACACACCGTGTATCACACCGATGCTATTTCAATTCGCCAATTCTTGTCCATTTTTCTAATTTGCATCAATGTATGGTGGTATTTTTATAAGTGTACACTATACAGTAGTAGAATCGCGAACGCAACGTGAGCAATGACTTTTGCAACATGTATCCGTATTTGGACAATGTAATGTGAATCGTATCGAGATCAGAAGAATTTGGGCCACACATCGCATTCGTCACGTTATCGAAAGCGAAATAGACAGACACTGAGGACTTGGGAAAAAAAAATGTTTAATTAAAAACCATATCAACGGTTGTATTATGCAAGCTCAGGCTGAAAATGTTGCTAATTAGAGAGAAGAGCAGAAAAAAAATGCAACGTATCTCTTGAACACGATCTAACTCGATATTTGTTAGAGAAATGGGCCAATAACAATGCGCAATGCGCGTTCTTTCGTGCAGTTGATGTGATTGTCGCAATGATTCACTATTCACATTTTTTTTTTTTCAGTCCGCTCCGTTCGACGTTAATTCGTTTTCGGATTTGAAAAAAAAGCATGGCTCCAATCCATGATAAGACCTTTTGAATATACAATATGCGGTACGCATACAGATACAAACATATACACCGAAACACATAAACAAGTGTCGAAGACTCTCCATTTATCTATCTGAAGTGTCAGCGCTCACATTCATGTTTTACGCGCCCCCAATTTATATTACACGCATTTTTTGCTGGGACGGCTATCATCATCATCATCATCATCTTGAGAATCTATTTCACTTTGAAATGTACCATGTTTTAAGTGGAAACAATGATTCAAAACGCAAACGCTTTTCTCTTGTTATCACACACACACACACACACACACACACACACACACAAATGCGTATGACAAAACAAAATGAAACCAAATCAGACTGAAAAAAGAATGTCACTAAAGCACTTTTTTCCGAACATAATGATATTTTGCTCTATCTTTTCTATTTATGAAAAGATTCTTTTTATCTTCTCTAGGAGGAAGTGATATTGTCAGAATTGTGATTAAAGGTGGTTAAAATATATATTATTTGTATTTTTTAGGTAATGTTTTTGTATCTAAATATTATTAGTACATTATTACAGTGATGGCAGATATACAGCACATTATACCGACTCTGCATATACTGTATATGCCGAAATTCGATGTGCAAAGACGTTTGCATTTGCACACAAAGAAGAAATGAAATGGATGTACACAATCTACAGACTACACAGATCTAAGATGCGCGCCCAGTGAATGTTGTAGTGTGTTAGGAACAAAAATGGAGACATGTGCACCGATACGCTGGCATCGGAGTAAACGAAATAGAATACAGATGAAACGTGCTCTTCACTCTAACGTTATGAATACGGTCGGTCTATTTCTTCTTTGCATATGCAGAAATTTGGTATTGCAATTGCATTGCACACCGTTTGCCATCACTGCATTATTACATAACGCTTGTGCATGTTTCCAAACAACATTTCTATAAAAATTACCCCTCAGATTTGTATTTCATGGATTTTTGTCTCTAACTAAACTTTATCCCGACGAACATAAATTAAAAATCCAATTTTTTTGCTATTTAACAAGAAAAATCTAATCAATAAAACATCCAGCAGATGAGAATAAGACTTCCTTCGTATGTAATTAATTAAAAAGCTAAATAAGATATAAATATGACAATTATTGTTTGATTAAAGAATAACTCGGATTGAATCATAAAATTACGATAATGACATGCAAGTGCACTTGTCAGGGGGAGGGACTCTTTTTCCAATGGGCACTTTTCATTTCAAGATTTTCAAACATTCTCAGCTTAGAATTTCTTCTGAAAAGGGATTTTTGGTTCCAGTCTGATCGTAAGTAATGGCCGGAGAGAAGAAGGGAGAGGGTGATCTTGAAATTCATTCTATAGCGTAAACTTGTTTCAAAACTCATTCTATTTGTGTGTAAATAGTGTTCTCATGTTTTGGGGGTCCAATTCTGAGTATTCAAGAGGGTGTAAACCACCGATAGACACCCCCCCCCTTCGCATGTAAGATTGTAATCCATTTCATTTCATTTTAAGGTCTTCACATCTAATACATAGTTAGTTGATCGCTTTAGTGTTCGTGAGCGTGAAAAAATGGATGGAACCACATTTTCACTATGGCAGTCGTACATAAAATATACAACTGGAAGCAAAATAAATAGAATGGATCTGAAGGTTTATCGTGCATGTGCATGTGCACCTGTGCATTGCATCGTTATATTGCCCGATTTAAAACACTAAAAGCAAAACCTAGTGAAGTACACTGGAATCAACATGTATATTTATAGCATAGGAGATGTGAAGAAAATAAAGCGCTTTGTGCTTGTTCAATGTGAGATGAAACAGATGAAATTAGCACTTGTGATCTGCATATTATACAGTTATATTTGTGAATGCCGACACGTTTAGTTTTTAATGCCGCTGGTACGTGAGCATCATTTTATATCACGCAATTTAGTCAGTATACAGTGCTGCTCAAAAGAAATGCACTCATTATATTATTTTCTGTGTTTTGTTTTCAAATTCATTTCAGAATCTGCCCTGACAAACAATTTTGAAGACAGCATTTGTCCGACTTCTGGCAATTTTTCGGCCATTTAAGAATGTCGCCAAAACCGAGGTTACTAGTAATTTTGAACACTTAATATCAGACAATGTATTTTACTGACGAATTAGTCGCTGGTCAGCATTAGCAACTAAGGTTAGCTACTAATATGTATTCATTAACATTCATTCATCCAATTTTTGTTTTCCAATAAATTTGGTTCTCAACATTTGTGACGCACCACACACGAGTGGCGATTGACGCTGCATATTAGTAACTAACCTTAGTTGCTAATCCTGCCCAGCGACTAATCCGTCAGTAAAATACATTCACTGCTTGATATATAAATGGTTTCCTTGGTTTCAAAACGGCCGCATTGGCTAAATGCCGCCCAATTTTGGTGATTTATACCAAAAATGACATCCACACTTTCTAATTATATCTAATACACGTAACTTTTAAATCAAATAGCCGATCGAGGGTTTTAGAACAAAATGCTGCCTTCAAAATCTTTCGCCAGAACAGAATTTCAATGCAATTTAAGATTCTGAACTTGATAAAACCACAAAACACACATACAATTCATTTTATGGGTGCTCCAAACTTTTGACCGGCAGTGTACGGTGTACGTATTTCGTATTTCGTAATACGCATTGTGGATCAAAAAAACTCCGTAAACCGGTGCAAATTTTTTGTTAACTCTGAAAGTGTATCACGAAATGCAAACATTTTTATTGGGTCGCTGATTGTTTGATGAGCAATTTTATGTTTAGTAAAATGGCTTCAATGTAGCAAAATGGCCAAGATCTTCACGTAACTAGACGCATTCAACAGTATCTGCGTGATCAAAACGCATCTTTCTTGTCACACACACGCAAATCCCTCTCACCACGACCGCTTGTTGTCTATTCAAATCTATTCCCCAATGCATCCAATCGGCCCGAACACACATTGAATAATAGCAAAAGCTAGCTCGAAACGTGATTTATAGCAATCGGTTGATTTGAAGAGTGTGTGCGCACGACTAGCCACAAGTGAGGGTGGAAGCTGGTGTTCCATTGTGAATGTCTTTTGTCTCTCGATAAATGTGTGGCCATAATAAATTAGTGGTTGTTATTGGAAAAGAAAATCTTCGCAAAAGTTAATTCTTAAGCGTTCGCAACACAAATCCCCATGCAAAGTTGTTTTTCTTTTCTTTTCTATCCTCCATTTTCTAGTTCTGTTGTTGCAATTTCGAACTCAATGTATTGGTTTCGATTGAAATTCAGAGCTCTCGCTGTATTTATCCGTTAGCCCGACCGATATGTCTCATGTGTTCACACACAATACACTCGATTGGAACGCCACAGCGAGAACAGCTCACACATGTAACATTAACTCTGAATTAAATCGAGCGTTGATGCATAAAAATGAACGAAGTGATGCGAAAACGAGAACAAGAATGCCAGAGCGCGCAAATAGAGTTGATCGAAGAGTAAGCATGGTTCGTGCTCTGACAACAACAGCCAACAACAGCCAACATTTCAACGAACAACCAACACCAAACAAAATCGGTTTTTGCTACGACCGTGAATGAGTTCAAGCGTTTGCAACCAGCTCAACGTCGGTCTCGCAAATTCAGCAATAAATGGTGAATATCGATTTTCAGTGGTGTTTATGTGCGCTTTCAACATAAACACAAATTTTAATGGGCTCTTTGGCAATATTTTTCCTCATATTTCCTATATTATCACTTCAATGCAAGCGGCGTATTTTGGATCATCGTCATTGTTATTGTGCAAATAAATGATAAGTTCCCGTTGAATATTCAGTAATACTTATTGATCTTGGTTTATCTCTTTGAACGAGTACTTGGTTGTAAATGATTGAAGCACACATCTTCAGGCTCCAAGAATAGAAATTTACAGTGCAGTCTGCCTTAAAGACGCAACAATTTGGTTGCGATTTGGAACGTTTTCTAATTTCATGAATATTTCGATAGCTAATCACTGAAATCATAACTGTTTACAGGACAATTTATCTGGTCATTTTTTTGTATATTCTTCTCATCAATATCTATAAGAAATATGGATAACATATTAACGGTACATTATTAACGGCTCAAACTGAGCCAATTGCTTAATACATGTTTAAGATTATTGCAATTTTCGATCTCTTTATTTACAACAGAGGCCGCTGCCAGCTGTTTGGATTCCTATCGCACCGATGCTTTTGAGACCGCCTCGTCAAGTGAACGGTGATCCATTTAACTTCCAGAACGCACTCGAAGTTAAATAGTAGTATCAACCAGGGATTACTATTGGCAGAATACAATAATAAATTTTGCAATATCAGCTATTTTTGAATGCTTTTTTCAGCGCATAGTAATCTCTGGTATTAACATCCATATATGGATGATCTATAGATTAGTTACTTCCATTAGGCTTGAAATAAGTGATCTTTGTGAATTACGACGTACATTTTATACACCTGATGTGTTATCCTTTCACCCTGTATATTATATTGATTTTATTCGTGCCAATGCCAATGAGTGAAAGTTGTGATACTTGAATTCATAATCAAATGCATCTTATTGATATATTTGAATGTTTAGGTAATTTAACACAATTTTAATTAAATCGTTTTGCCAACGTAAAACGTGTAATATTTAAATTTTCGCTCAATAGTTTTCTGATGCATCTAACAATACTGATTTCGACTGATTTGTTATATTTAAGTCTTAAAAAGACTTCATCAACACCAATTTCAATGTTCAAACGACCCACTTGAAAATGGTGATGCTGAACATTGCCAACATCCATCTCAGATTGAAAAAAAAAACGAAACAGAGAGATTTCTGTGTATATTATTGAAGTTTGAATCGAAACAGGTGGCAGACATTCAATATACTTGTCTTCTCATTTTGAAGATATTACCCAAAGACAGAATGGACAGAAATGATTTGACTTTTTTGTATTAAACAAATTGGCACATAAATCCGATAATGAAATGAATAAATGGAAGCCCATAAATAATATCGTGCACCGCAAAGTTCCTGCTTTGTATTTTGAGTGTGCTTATTATTGTTGTCGTCTATTGATCGGCATCGAATGAAGAATGGCAGATGAAAAAAAAAAAGAACAATGAATGGCTCATCACGTATTTTGGAGTAATTTTGTGAAATTCAAGCAGTTAAAGTGAGTATCTGGGCTTATTTACGGATGCTTCAACTTCAAATTTGTCGCTTTTATCGTCAATGGAATAGTTACACATGTTGGACCATGCAGCAGTTCACACGAATCGTGACAACGAGCCTTCTTTCATTCTCCGCTTCTTGAAATTCATCATTTTTGCCGCTCTTCATTCAAGTTGTAAGTTAATATACCTGCCACAAAATGATATGCCTGTTTCGTCGTAGTAACGCGACCATCGAAAATGCGTAAAACTCTTTTCACCGTAATCTCAAAATGCTCATTGCTCAATGCTCATAAATATTCAATTAATAGGCACATACATATTATTCACGGAAAAATATATTATACAGACATTTCAATGCTACACATAGATACAAATATATATATATATATTTATATATGTATTTCTGTATAGTGTATATTGTAATAATGATTGAAGTAAATAATACAGTCGGTGCGCGCGAGAAACATGAAATATGATGCATATTTTTGCTCAAATAATAAGATACGGAACTCTCTCTCTCTCGTGTGTGTGTGTGTGTGTGTGTGTGTGTGTGTGTTGCAAATAATTCAAGTTCCTCTTTTTCTATAGGTGTTGTGCGTTATTTTTCCTTGTGCTTGGTTCATCAGTATGGTGTTGCTGTTTTCAATTGTTAAACAGCTTGTTTATCGAGAGCGCGCCATTTTCTTCAGCGCCTCACATATTTTTATTTGCTATTATTCAGCTTCAAATTATCTGCTTTTATTATTATTTTATTTCTCTTCTGAACGTTTATTCGTTCCCATGTATTTAATAACAGCAAACACAAAACTACAGTTTTCTATTGTCTGTTTTATGTAAATTTCATGTAACTTTTGAGGTGCGATGCTCATACTTTTCACATCTTCTTTTCTTTGGCTTTGGCTACTGTTTTAAGCAGCATTGTTTAGCATTTCTCTCATTTTTGTTGAAGTGAAAGCATATGCTTCGCGCGCACGTTACACGCCATAAAAATATTGTGGCACGACATTACACATGTTCTAGTTTTAGGCGTGCGCTATTGAACATTTATTTCACGTTTTAAAATGTGATCATTTCACATTTCAGCTATTCGGATAGCGAAACGTAAAAGTCGATCAACACACATAACAAAATGAACCATTTCAAATGGATTTCACTGTGAAACTTCAATTTTTCGACGAGGGTTTTCTATTTTATTCGAAACAAAACTAGAAACGACAAAAATAATAACGCGATTGTAATGTTTGAATGGAATTGACTTCATATACTATAGAAAGATTCTATTTACAGAATTATATTCAGAATCGTGCATTAATGGACAAAATAAGCATTTGAAAAATGTACCGAAAAAGTACGCATAGAAATCAACCACAGCGCTTATCTTGTGGGAAAATATGTTGTGTGCGATACATTTAATGAATCGTTTCACTTACAGTCGTTGCCATTGCCATAAACTGATGATCGTCTTCACCATTGTTTGCATTTTCATGTCACGCACCGAAAATGTTATGCGAATTATTTTTTTTTTTTATGGTGATGTCACTAGAAGCGCTCACAAATCCATCGTCGAAATGATGTAAGGCTTTCGCTTATATTTCCTTCTATAATTGATCGTCTCTCGATTCAAATGGCAACAAAATCGTAAATTGTGTTACGTTTGTCTGTTGAAATGTTCCCAATTCTTTTGAAAAACAACAACAAAGCACCAACCAAATGCTAATCCACTCTTTTTTGAAAATGGAATCGATTAGATTCTCTCTCTCTCTCTTTCTATCTTTCTCTGTTTTACGATGGAATGAAAAAGAGAAATAAGTCAATAGTAATAAAAAAAAAGTCTTATCCATCAATGTGGGTGTACTCTTACGCACTGTGTGCCCAACAATGGCACACAAAAAAAAATAAAGTTTGGTTTTTTGACAACTTTGGTAAATTTTGCGTAGGTGTTTTTAATGTTGTTCGGCAGTTGGTTTTTTTTTTGCTCAACTCAACTCTTGCTCAACTCAACTTCTCTTCGTCGTATTTATCCGACTCGATTGCAATATTGCAAATGTATCATAAAAAACAATATTGTGATCCGATGCACGAATGAAAGTCAATAATGGACAAAAGAACAAATGATTCGTGTGAAAGTAAACAAAAGCAGCACGATTCATGGATAGTATATTGCTTGCACTTGATGATAGTGTTGTAGAAAAAAAGGTGGCCTTTAAAAGTTTTTTTTTGTGTGTTAGCAATGCCTATATCATATTATATTTTTGACTTTATGAATCGGTTTGGAGCGATTCCACTGCTCAATGTACTCTCCAACAACAATGCAATAGAAAATCGGTTACAGATGCACATAGAACCACGGTTTGAAATGTGCACAGGCGAGTGTTCACATTTGCCACCTCTTTTGTTCGTTTAATCCAATTTCCAGTTTTAATTGTTTTTTTTAACGGCTATTTGTGAAACACTCACAAAAATTATAAAACTTTTAATTTTTGTTTTTCATCTCACCGTTTGTTGTTGTTGTTGTTGTTAGTTTTGGGCTGTTTTGGTATGTGTTGGTATGCGCGGCCGAGTACCAACGATGATTATAAAACCTTTCTATTTATGATCGTTCATGTGCTACGTGTCACACAGTTCACGGCTATTTATGCATGTCGCCCGGTTTTCGAACAAAATGCCCGGTTCATCCTGACTTTTAATTAAATATTGACTTTAATTAAAAAAGGCACATTGCATATCGTCTGCGGGAACTATCTGAATTTTGGTGATAGAGTAAAAGATACGGTGGGGGGAGGGGGGGGGGAGGAGATGCGGGCTCAAAGTATGCCAAAGCTTAATTAAATTTTCCACTGATCATCGCATCCACACAGACACTCTAGCCTCGCATTTACGTGTGTAAAACAAACTAAGTGCACTTTATGCCTGTGAATTATAAATAAAATAGCTAGCTGGACAGGTGCACATTTATAATATCGAGTATTTTTATGCTAACCAAATCAATGGAATATACCAAATCATCGGCTTATTCAATGCAACCGCTAATATTTCACAACATCTATTTCAACATTGAAATGTGTGTGTTTTTTTCCCATTTGGTTGTTTTGGTTTTGCCTTATTTGGCAAACCTGTGCGTGGAATTTAATAGAACTCCGATGTGTGCTTGCTTCATTTTTTTTTGTTCACTTCCATTTTGGGTTTATTCGCGCATGTTCGATGGATGCCAATTTATTTTGAAATTTCTCTATAAAATATTGAACAATTTGGATTCGTATTTGACCTGATAAAATGAATCGAGTTTGAACATTTTTTTTTATCGCTTATATCAATTCGTTCAAGCGCTTGTAGTTAAACAAATTGTTTGTAAACGCATCTTTCAGCACTCATATGTTTGTGAATAAAACGTATATTTTGTTACCTTGAATGCTACAGTTGGAACAGACTTATAAATTAGATGGCTATTGTCATTGAGTAACTAAATACTTACTTCTGGCACCAAGTTAGAATTAATGAGACAAACATTATGGCATAAAAAGGGCGACAACCAATTCATTGTCATGTTATACAAATTGGATCAATAAAATTGAGCTAGTACAGCAAACACGTTGTTTGTACCCATTCGAGACGAACTTTTTGTACAAATAAAGTGCTGAGGCTGTGCTGAGGCTGTGCTGATATGAGTGACGCGAATTTGCGTAGATTTATCAGTTGCACATTGAGAGGAAGCACTCACTAGTACGGTGTGTAAAAACCAAGTGATAATGTGCGACACTAAAATGTGTTCCACCCTTAGAATGTCTCTTTCGGCAAAATTGAAGTATCTTTGTAGCATCAGTAAATGGGTTCATTAAGAATGTAAATCCTTCTAATGCTTAGAAATTAAATTGGGTGTGCTGTTTTGCGTTAGACGAGATATATGCTTCTATCTTGGTTGGTCGCTTTGATTTGTTTGGTCGGTTGCCTTCTCGATTTCAAGTTTTTGTAACTTGAAAAAAAAAACAATTACTTTGGTCTATTGTGTGCCTTTTGCTCGGCGCCGTATGCAAGAGTTTATTTGTCGTTTCTTATCAACTGATTTCAATGCATTCAAATGTGAGTTGGACTGCAATAAGCCCGAGTAATAAACTCATTTAATTGTTATCTCTTCGCTCTTTGTGTTTTTGATTGCACACACACACACACAAAAAAGAATCGAAAATACAAAACCATGAAAATCCACAATTCAAACGTCTTTTTAGTCAAACAATTTAAATTATCTGACTGGCATTTTGTGAGCACGTTGAGTCGAGTGAATTTAATTGAAGCTTTTACCTCATGTTTACTACTCGCCATGAGAGCATTTGTGTTGTGTCACAAAATCGACTGGAGTTGATGAGATTTTAATGTATAAACGGTCAAAAAGGAAATATAGAAATTACATTAAATTCTAAATTACAGTAAATATAAATTCGTCGGGAGATTATTTTTGAACATGTACAACGTGCACACACTGCTTAAAGGTGAACAATTATTGATTGTCACTTTGAAACAATAGATTTGAATATCATCTGATTTTTTTCAGATGCTTTTTTGAGAAAACTATTATGAATTCAGTATTTTGGTCATTTTTAAAGCATTTTCACACCAATGTTAACCACGATCCACCGTCCTGTAAGAATTATATGCATTATAGGGTTAAGTGAAAGGTGAGTTGATTTGATGTGTAGTTTACAGCTTAGAGACAATTCTATGAAGACCACCAAAAGGCGGTCCTATGAGTCAAGGTGGTTAATACGGGTTTT
Organism: Aphidoletes aphidimyza; assembly: GCA_030463065.1. Taxonomy (NCBI): domain Eukaryota; kingdom Metazoa; phylum Arthropoda; class Insecta; order Diptera; family Cecidomyiidae; genus Aphidoletes; species Aphidoletes aphidimyza. Next base: position 36,258,967 of record CM059998.1, read on the forward strand.
GGGGCTTTTTTGGTGTCACGCGTGTGTACACAAAAAAGTTTCACTCACTGGTTTTGCTCGTTTACAAATGTTTAGTTTTTCGTAAATAAGGCGTCAATCATAAATATTATTCGTATATATATTTATGCGCATTATGATTATCGATCAAGTCAACGACGTTTATCATGTTCATTGAAGTTAACCTCCTTCTCACAAGGTTCAATCCAAATTTAATTTACCAATCCATTTTAGCGAGCACACTCAACACACACACACAAACGAACGCGCACCAACATTTCTCCATTAAGCGGGAAATTAAAATGCTTTACGCATCAGTTCAAACAGTCACTTTAAACACAATGTTATGAAAAAAAAAAAACATTGTGATGATGAAAAAAGCACACGTGTAAACCAACCGAAAATATTCTGTAGAATATCCTGATCACGAATATTGTTTGACACATTTTATATTTATATAGAATTTGATGATTTGTTTGTGTCTATGTGGGAAGTGACTGTTAGAATCAACATCGAATAAGAAAATCAAGGTCCAGAGAGAGAGAGAAAGAGAAAAAGCAATAAAGTTTTATACATAACTAATTGAATTCGCATGATTTCTCTCATGAGAGTAAGGCGATTTGTCATGAAAGTCCAAACTGAAAAACTCAATATGATTACTTTGTGTTTTTATATTTAATTTATTTCTCGTATTTGTTGTGTGTTGAATCATTCCATTCGCTCAACTTAATGATGATTTCTGTTCCATCAAAAAAAAAGGCCTTCATTTATGATAAAGAATCTCTGCCTCTTCTACATCAAATTATTTGTAATTTGATGTGAATATTTGAAGAGGCCAAGTCAAAAGTAAGAGCAAACAAACCAAACAGCAACAAATTTCGAACTTTGTCACCAACTTTTACATTTTTGACTCATCATTCAATAGCAAAACGATTGATCGAATTGGTTTGTTTTTGCTTTGCTTTGATTCAGAAAAGAATTTCAATTTGATTTCAGGTTAAACTGTCAAAAAGTTAAATTGAAACTTATCGGCACAAAACATGGTTCGTCGCCATGACCGCAATCAATTTAAATATTTCTTCAATTTCAACGTTAACGAAATCGTCCATATCACTTTGATCAAAATAACTATAGTGTTAATAATAAACATTTAATGAGTGATTAATTCATTGGCAGTGGTTTGTAGTTGAATCGGCACAGTTCGTTTTGTGTAAAGGAATTGAATTTCTGTTTTCTTGTTTTAAAGATCTGTGGTAAACCAATTTTGCGCAACATTTTTCAAATGATATGCATAATTCATAATGTGCACTCTGCACACTGCAGTGAATCCACATTATCTATATTGTACAAGTATTATATAAAAACTCACAAAGTCTGTGTTGCACACATAATGTTATCCTATCCCCAGTTTGAAATGTTAAATGTGATCTTCGCACTAGCGACTATTCTATTTGATTTTCTTGTTCTTTTCACCTCTTTGCTTAGCTCAACTTCCCATTCTATTTTTGTAATTGTATACAATGTTATAACAGCTTGACAGCTGAATAATCAAGTCAACGTTAAATGAATTTTCATTATTGTTGAGCTGTCGTATCACTATTATATTTCCACATAGATAATTCTTTTGAATTCAATGTCAATTTAACCGATAATTCGAATCAGCAGCATGCTTTGCCGTTAATTTAATCCGTCCCTGTCTCTCGTTCACACGATTCGATTACGAAAATGAAATTCTCTCATGCAAATAGACATAATTTTAGCACTGTGAGCAACAATGTTAGCTCTTCACCATGTGTCCTTGTTTTCGTCGAAAGCATGAAATGGCTATTGATGGAAGAATGTACGTGTGTGTGTGTGTGTGTGTGTGTGTGTGTGTGTGTCTGTGTGTGTGTGTGTGTGAGTGAGAGAGAGAGAGAGAGGAATTGCATTGCATTGTTGTTTTCTCACTTGTTTTTTGGTAGGAATCAGAAAATCCATTGCTCTTGTTTCCACCCATCTCATACTTAGCACACATTTTATCGAATTGAAAATGCAAACCATGAAATTTCGTGGGTACAATGAAAGGAATAGTTAATCGAACATAAAACCTCAAGACACATATGCAGTATTTTTCGGATCCGTCGCCTCTGTGTAGGTTTCATTAAATAATAACAATCAGCCCTGGAAGTAGAATGAGACGCCCCCAATCGCGAGTGAAATTACTTAGAGCTCGACAGCTGTTCGTGAGTCGACTCGGAAAAATTGATGCAATTGAAGATTTCCTCAAAATAGTTGTGACAAACGTCAGAAACGTCATAATTCAATCCAATTTTCAATGTGAGAAAAAAAGATGGATATACACAGGTCCTTAGTAAAATCCTAATGAAAAATAAACTAAAACCCAATTTTCAGACTTTCCTCTTCCTGTCTGAGCACTTATGACTCCATTCCACTTCATAAATTGTGTTTTGAGATTGATAATAATGACACACAATTTGTGATTGTTTTTATATTGCTAAAAATGTTCAAATTCATTGAAAAATGGCAAAATCAATCAGCTCGAAACCAACAAATTTCGTTGTAAAAAATGGTTTGAGACTTTCTTATTTCGAGCTAATTTGTTGGCGGTATTTGTTTAAATTTTAATTGTAACAATTTTCTTCGGTGGAAAGTGCCCATTTGTCGCTTTGCCGTTGATTAATTTCATTGTTTCTATAGATTTATATAACAAACTGTAACACCTTTTTGGTTGTTGTGATTCAGTTCGAAGAATTGTAATTTAAGAAGCTTTTTCACATTTCAAATGTAGAATAAAAAGTCGTTCATGAATGTCAAGAAGTTTTCCATTAAAATCATTTTCCGGAAACAAATAAACAACAAATAATTTTACCGTTAATTATGAGTTGGTAAAAAATCCAACAGATGATTCTTGTGCACGTGCTGTCGCTGTTCGAACGAGAGAGAGAGAGAGAGAAGAATGGAGGCTTTGCTCATTTACAATAAACGTTTCACATTATAATGCCGATTATTAATGCGAGATTTTAATGTCGCAATTTTGATATTCAGACATTTTTATTGAACTAAAACACTACGGCAAATGGTTTGGTTTTCAAAGGACAGTCGATTTTTGAAATCAATATTTTGCCTACCACAGAACAGTCAGGCACAGTTCATTAATCAATTAATTGTTGGGTTCCGTTTTAATAGTTTAGCAATAACAATAATGAAAGCGTCCGTATGGTTCAAGGCGAAGAAGTTGAATAACACGCGGTAAATGGTTTGTGCTTAACATCGTGTTGCATAGCCGAAAGAGAGAGAGAGAGAGAGAGCAATTATTTGATTTTATGAATACCTGAAAACAGTATGTGAGCCAAACACTGGCATCAATTTAGACATTTCCAAAAGTATTAATTGAATTCGAGCTATTGTCGAATTTAACGACGCCGTCTATCGTTTCGTTGTTGAAACTTATAGAAATCAGCTGTCACGGTGATTGTGTTTAAAGCAATGAACATTCAAATAGAAATTCGCTATATTGATGCTTAACGGTCGAAAGGCCGACGAGATGGCAAATGTTAGGGAGCCAAACTTAACTGGGTGTTCTGCCATTCAATGACTTTCGTGAAATTATTTATTATATAATTTAACCGCCTTTGGGATACAAAATCAATTTGGCACAACTATACTTATTGAACGCAAAAGGTATAAGACGGGGCGAAAATGAAAATCTACATTGGAAATAATTCACAGTAAGAGGTTTTTGATTCTTTTGTCCGAAAATTGAAATGTTGCCACTGGTTTTCATTATTCGTTATGGTGAATATGACCTAAGTCGCCTGGCTACTTGTTCTATCTGCAAAATGGCCTTTGTTCTTGTGAAATACAAAGAGAGTAAGTTTATTGGACTGTCAAATGTATGCGAATTTATACGCATGTAAATTTTCAAAGAAATTTTAACTCAATCAAAATATTGTGTGTCTTGGATCGTTCAATCATCACTTGGTAGATTCAATTTTTCCGGTCGATTTTTCAATTCTATTTCGCTTCCTAGATCTTATCAATGTATGTGTCAGGTCAGGGTGTGAGCATATTTCCTTAAATTTGTTACAGACCGAAGCCGTGTATAAATCAGACGCTTAAGTATCAAACAGTAGGTGGAAAATTGATATCAGAACCTTTGAGAGGATTTTGGAGCAGTACATAAGTTGAAAAAGCCCACTGAATATCACTTCATTTACAGTTGATTACGATACAGACTGGGATGCCATATCAATGTCATATGTATATAAATGTGGCGATGTGCTTATGTGGTCTATTCTCCTTTGGATAAACGTATTATTTTCTCCGTCGTCCGAGTGATGTTGGCCTATTCACCAGTTCTCTTTCGTTTTTCATTCTTGCCTGTGCGCTTTTCATGCGTAACGAAATCTTTTTAACTGTCATTAATAGGAAAAAAGTAATTTTTCTGAATTTTCATTTCAATAATTAAATTTCCCCACTAGAGCTACTCAGAATCATTATTCCTGGAGGTTTCAGTATTGCTTTTTTGTATACATCAATATGAGTCTATCATCTCTTCTTTTCCCTTCATAAACAAAAAATGTCGGGATTATTTTTAGGAAATCAGGAGGTAAATGGGATTCATTAAATGAGAACAACAGAGCAGGATAAAGAACGAGAGAGACAGAGAGAACAAGAATTCAAACAACGAGAAATCACCAATTAGCTTTGGATTTTTTTTTATCAGTCGGTCATTTAAATTTTTGGTACTTCTATTGTTCTCGTTGCTACTAGATTTTATTACCATCGCCAATGAGCAGCGGTAATATTTTGATCCGAGAATATAAATATTAAGTCGTAAAATACTCGTTAAAACGATGTTTGACCATTGAAACAAGCTGAAAACATCAATTCACTTAATATCCATTTGGCACATAGTCGAATGCATTTTTTTGTGTGTGTTTGCCTTTTTAGGCACTACATCACGGACAACGGTAGTTCTCCAAGTCGCGCACCAAAAAATTCACTTTTGAGTGCAACACTATATATACGCGAATTGTTGGACTATGTGTTGCCGACCAATATGAACCGTGAAATAGGCGTGTAGCTTGCACAGTATGCTAATATGTACTGTCAGAAGCACGTTCAGATGCACACAACTTCACAATGAATATTGGTAGATACAAATTTCCATTATAAAACAGTTCTGCTTCTGACCAGTGGTGGCGCCACCATCGCGTCTCGAGACAAATCAGCATGCTGTGGTAGCTTGAGACCAAACTAAACTGTCAAAATTACCGACCATTGCCGTTGAATAAATAATCGATAGTACTCTTCATTACCTTTCTAATGTGCGCTCAACCATCGAAATCGGCTGACCTGTTCAAAAGTCTAGTCAAAAGTTGTGTACGTTTTCTCGGAAAGGGGATTTTCCCGTGAAAATAGCGTTGGTATGTGTGTATGCATGTAACGTATGTAACCTTGTCTCTGTGATACATGACAGTATTTTTAGGGAGTATGGGGGGCAGTTCAAAACCGCCGAGAACGGCCGGATTTCTTTGCTCATAAGAAATTAAGCAAGGGGCGAGTGTCAAGGTGTCGATTTTTTTTTCAAAACATTTGAAGAACTTTGGACAAACAATTATATTTCGCTTGCGCCACGTAAAATGTGATATCAGTCATTTTATGGGCAAGATCTTTCAGTGCGCCACTCTGTTCAGAGATTTTTTCATCATATAGAATATACAGTTCACAAAATGGTTGCGAATGACACTTTTTCGCTGATTTTCAATTAGTCAAGCGTACAAAAAAAAAAAAAAATTGCGCTCATTTTGAAGCTTCCATTTTTACAAAGTTAAGTAAGACAAGTTAATGACTAAATCCAAACCAAATCAATTAATGGGAATTTAATGAGTCTAATAATTCAGTTGAGACAATCATGAGACAAATGAACAAAACTCAAACCGAATACATGGTGACAGAGACGTCTGAGTGAGAGTTGTTCATGGAAATGTTGAATAACACAAAACAAAAATGGAATAAAATTTACTGCAATCGAAGCAAATTGATTTAAAATGTATGAGAGTTTACTTTAATACGATAGATTTTGGAGTAAATATCAGTGAATTTACTCGAAGCTTTGGAGTTTTGGTGTAAACTCTTATATATGTGGAGTTAAATTTGCTCCGAGTGGATACTACATTTTCATCTTAGGTATTTAAGCAAATAAATTTATTGGAATGATAAGATGCACGGAAAAAGACCAACAAAAACATGCGTCAACAACAGCTACAAATTTTGTTTTGGGTGAAGAGAAAAAAATTACGTGAAAATATATGTTAAGGAAGTCTTCTTATGAATGGGTATCATGAGATTGGTTGTAAATTAAATGAATTACTTTGTCAATTAAAGGAATTACTTTTCTATAATATTGCGTTTTCGTGTGGGTGCTGCAGTAGATGAATCAGAAAAGCTACTGTATGACAATGGCTCGTGTAGACGTGTAATTCTTCGGCAGTGAGATTGAAAAAGTTCACTAAAAAAAACTTTTCGCCAAACTTGAAGAATATACAGACACACTCACACATTCGGAAATGAAGCGAGATGGTGAAAATAGTCATCTTTTGAAAAATGTGCTGGTGCCATCAAAGTATAAGATAACCATTTTCCCGGATATTCTATTTCCGGCTTAATATTTCCGCTATTATCGTATAGAATAAGCGCGACACGCGTTGCCGAGCACGCTGCATATTGCGCTTGAATGTGGTCCAAAAATGTGATATGGATGTTGGTTTCATTCAGGCGTATTTTAAGTGGAATCGTATTTCAATGCGTCTGGGGGCTGAAACACACTCACATGTACATTTTAACATGCTAGTGCTCCCACTGCCATTATAATTTGCAGCCAATTTTTCGTCTGCATTACACCAAAAATGCAAAAAACGTAAGTAATAACAAAATTTCCACGATTAATATTTCATACTTTGGCATTAAATTAAGCTTACTTATGTGCTTACCATGTAGTCGCAGCCACACAATTTTTCCACAAAATGATACTAATCATAATGATAAAATACTGCGCATTTAATATGAGATGATATAATTTTTGTGACTGTGTATAAAATATTCTGGTGTGAGCTTGACAATCTGTTTCGATTTGAGAGCTTAGCGGAGATGATGTTTAGATGGCAAGTGAGAGAGCATCAATCAACAACAACAACAACAAAAGAAAACTTATTACATAATCCAAACACTTCTAATTTCAAATGACTGAATGTGTCCATATAATATTCGTGTTATTCCTTGTTGCATTGCTATCATGAATGTAGTGAATGTAGATAGAAAAGCTAAAAATAGAGATGTGTGCTCATGTGCTCCATTGTGCTTAGGAAGAAAGGAGTATGATCAAATCGATTCGAGATTGATTCAAATCTCATGCTGTGTAGCGGGAATTCTTGTTCATGCACTATATGAAATGTATGAATTGATATTTGTTTTAACAATATTTGGTTGTAATGAGATGCAGTGGTCGAAAGAATGTTATAACCGGTAGACAGTGTTGTCATTTAAAGAAAAGAGGTATGGCTCTTTTTGGACATTAATAATTAAAGAACAATGTTTCAATAGATTATTTTTTGTCAAAACGACGTGGCCAGTTCAGATATTTTGAAATGGATATTAGCAACATCTTTACAGAACACCTCTTTTCGCAAAAAAAGGCATTATGTTGCACTTTTATTTTAACATATTATCGAAGGTCACTATTATTCTCAACATTTATTAACAGTTCATTTGCAAAATGGGAAGTAACTGGCAACAATAATTACCAACCATTCCAAACTTTCGGAGCGAAGCGAGTTCTCTTGATTTTTTCTTTGATTCTTTTGAATTGAATCCACTGTACCGCTAAAGCTGCTTTGTATGCGCTTATGATCAGTTTTTGAATTGTTCTCTTGTAATAATGGTTTGTTTTCTTTACGGCTTTTTTCAACGTGCATCTTACTCATCCAGCATACTAATGGTCTCATATGCCAATCAACGTTGCGCTTGATCAAAAATTACAATTTTCTTGTCATTTATTGGACGTTTCGTACTCTTCCGTTAGTTTTGTATGAAGTCAGGATGAAGAGAGAGAGAGAGAGAGAGAGAGAAGAGAAAGATTGCACTCTTCGTCTAATATTCGAAGCAAAATTACAACAGAATTTGGTTAAGTAACGGACTGCATTTATTGCGCCCCAATTTAGTGAATTGGAATTATTGATAAACATGAAAAACAGAATCAGCTATGACGCGTTCAAAAACCTTACAGATTCAATTGTAGAAACTGGTGCATTACAATGGGCTAATAGCACCAGGCAATAAATATGTACGATTTTTCTTGAACGAATATGACATTTCTTTGAGCTAAGTCAACACCAGCTCTATATACAAATCCCCAAAGAATGATGAACACTTTGGAATCATTTTACAAATATATGAGAAATACATAAGTGTTGCCACTGTTCTTACATAGTGTTTATACATGAACTGTCAAATGATTCCAATTTCAGCTAAAAATTGAACAGTATTCTTTATGCGATGGGCATTATTTTCGGTGGCATCAATGAACACACAAAATTCATCTTAAAATTCACTAACTATATCTTTCATGTGCGTGCGGACAAAAATTACAACAAATTAGTCAGGTTTTGACATTTTAAATACGCGCTGAATGTGACAATACTTGATGATTTGGTCGGCACGATTTAGTTTCCAAGTAAGCATAAAATTAAAGAAAACATTTCATTATGTAGAACATATGGTCCAATTTATGTTTACGTACCGTAATTCAATTTAATGTCTACATTAAATGAATGTGTCATGAACTTGCAAGAGAACAATGAATGGTCCCGTGTAAAAGTAGCGCTGTATGTTTTGACAGGGTGCCGGTATGTGGCATTTTGTGTGTATAGTTGTGCTGAGTTTCATGCGAGCTATTGCACGCTTGTTCCATGATCAAGCGTTGCGTTTCATGTGCCTGCAAGCTCAACCAAAAATGAATGACATAAAAAAAAAATAGTCAAAAATTGCCACAGCAATTCATCAACGATTCATACTACAGCAAGCCATTTATTGATTTGAGCATTATATTGGGATAGCAGGTTTATTTTTTTGTTCTTTTTTTAAAATTTATTTTCACCTCCATTGAATTTAAATTACATGTCTATATCATCAGTGCACACTGTTTTATTTACTAGAATCTCTTGTTTGAACCGAACCAAAACTTATGAATCGATATTTTATTGAAATATCATTCCAACGTTTCGAATCAGAAGCGTTTCGTTAATATCGAATGCATCAAAAAATAATCCATTAATTACACATCAATCAAAGACACTATTTCCACCAAGAAACAATGATAATAGCATAAATGAACGGAAACAGATTCATGTGTATCATCATCTGGTCTCAATAAAGTAGTAGACATTGCGTATTGAAACATTTTATGTAATTTGCCTCTTTCCTATGAAATCTTGTAATTGGATTTTGAGTTCATCTTATTGTCCAATTCCTTCGGTAATCCAAATCCAATCGGATAATGTGCGACGCGCAATTCGATTCGCTAAACGAAGATCTCTTTAAAATGCAATTTACCAAACTATTTCGATTCATATGACTGTATATGCACGGGAATAAATACGTGACAGTGTTAAACAGTTGCATATTTAGTCCTTATGTATGCATATTAATCGTTTTTTTTTATCTTTATGTGAAGAAAAAAATTATTTTCTATGAAGCTCAACAATTGCATCTTGACTCACTTGATTGGACTCATTTTGTTCCATTGAAATAAATTTCTGTAAAAAAAATCCTGTTGGGAACCAATTGACAATGAACTTTGGCACATAACGCGCAATTTACCATAAATAAATTGCAAATGAAAAAAAAAAAATCACCGCAAACTATGATTACGACTGGAAGTGGAAGCGAACGATTCATATTCATGATCGTTTGGAATGCGACCAAACTGAGTTTCGTATTCGTTCGGTTTGAAGACATTCATACAAATTGAATCAAACATGAACACATGAAATAAATAACGAACGAACACGAACGAGATTTTTGTGAATCGTTTAAACCTCTAATGTGAACTAAGGAAGACGAAAGAAACAACATCTACAGGTCGATAACGACGACGGTGAGGAGAAAAAAACAACAACAGAGTATCAGACTGAGCCGAACAAGAAAATGACATAAAACGTGATATTGACGACGGTTTGAACGTAGGCAAACTCGTTAGCTGCACTTACTGCAGGCTGACTGGCCATATGCAACAATCGCAGTGTATATAATTATTATTACGTTTACTTTTGTTCTCTCTCTGTGTTTTTTTTTTGTCTCTTTGGCGAGACTTTCAACGACGTTTCGCGACTTTTTCCTTCAATTCATTGGTTTTCATTCTTTTTCTGTTGAAATTGACTGGTTTTGTATCCAACACTATGCTTTGGTTTTATTATTATGTATTTTAAACGTACTCGGTGATTGTCTCTTGCGGTATATTTTTTTTATATACATCATCAGACTTTCCTTTTCTCGCTTTTATTTGATAACATATGCCCTTTATGTAGAAATGGCTATACCACTACCATATCAATATTCCACCAATCAACCGAGCAAACTATAACTACATTTAAATGATCATCAAGAACTGTAATTCATTGCCTGCAATTCATAGTTCTCTTCTATGTACATTTTGTAAGTATAAAAGAGAAACCTCGAACTGACATTGTGAATAGTGCCGATAGAAGTAGAAAAAAAAAAAGATTCAAAGATAGAAAAAATAAAAAAATTGAAAGTAAACAATAAAATGAAATTTGATTATTTTTATTTTTTTTGACAAAAACTGGTATGTCAATTGAGTACATGTACTCAATTTCGATGAAAGGTCGATGATTGATTTTCTTCTGATGCATATTCGTTGTACAAAAAGTGTATATTTGTGTAGGCATGCAACAGTTTCAACATGTATTTTAAACCTTATTGTACTGTCTAAATAGGTTTAAAATGCATGTTGAAACTGTTGCATATTTATTCCTGCGCATGTACAAAATACTCTGAAAGAGTGAGATATCTTTAAATTTAAATTAATTGTACAAAAAATGAACATTCCAAAAAGGATTCGAACAATTCATTTAAATTCCGTTTCGTTGAGCAAATTCACATAATATCTGAAATGGTCAGGTCATTCCGACAAAAATGGCTCCGAAAACGATCCACCCTAATCAACGAGTAAACAATGCCGATGCGCGGTTAAGATAATGACGTTAAAGAGATTATCATCGGGAGCTTTTTTCTGATGTGTGCCTTGTGTGCGGCTATGCTACAAATTATTGCGCCAATCGAATCGCACACAGCAAAACTTTAGTGGAAAGCAATCCCGGCGATGTTGATTTGAAATTCACTTATGTACATCTCTTTTCTCCCCTATTTCAAAGGTCTTTTTGTATACAAAAAAAAAATATGTATATATGTTATATAAATAACCTTTTTTTGGCCAACTGTTAGATTGTGTGTACAAAAGAATGTTCGGCATCATAACAAATAGAAGTAATTATCAAAAGAAAGGAAAATCTTTTAAGTTTTGCGTTGGTCTATTCAATTGGTTGGCCAACAAATTCTTATTATTTGAAAATGAATTTATAAAGCACATGAATGAAGCAAACTTGCTCGGAGGCTTTGTGTTGTGGCCAAACACTTCGTCTTCCCCATTCTTTTCATTTATTAGCCCTGTTTTAGTTGATTTTTTTTTTTCGTGTGTGAAAAAAAATATTATTCCTTACTGACATGCGGCTTCGCTGCTTTGGTTGGATCCAACGATTCATAAATTGTTTGTGACTGAACACACTCAGTGTGTGGGGAAGCGAAGAAAACAACTGATAAGGATAAAACACATAAACACAAAGTCACCATTTAAAACAGATTCATTGCGATAGAAACACATTAATCACGTAAAATAAGCTCAATACTAAACAATCGTTTTGTAAATGTGTTTGGTGGTTTTATGTTCTGGTTTAGCACTGTCGTCGATTTGCCGGTGCGTTTTTTTTTCCGACTCGTACACCAAGTTCAAGTCATCAAATTTCAAGAAAAGAAAATGTATGCTCTTTCGTTGTGTAATATTCATACGAATAAGTTAAACCGAATAAATTATTATATTTTCCGCAAAATCACTTACACACACAAAACCCACACAAACACACACACACACATACACAATCACTACATTTATTCCATTCATTCACAAAATGTATGAAAAAAAAAATGCAAAAGAACAAAAAAAGAAACAAAAATGTCGTTGTTATTAAATCCTCAAACAATGGTATTCGCTTTGATTATTACTATGCGATTCTGTCTTCGCCTTTTGTGCGTTTCCAACGCAAAACAATTTCATTGGCTTTCTAAATCTTTAGCTTTGACCGTCTGTAAACATCAGTGAGAATATTTTTTGCTTACACAAGACTTCTTCTTTTGTGTACGTATGTGTGTGTGTGTGTGTGTGTACGTGCATAAGTGTGCGAACATAAACTGTTTCGTCTGTTTGTTTCTTTTGCCGCGTTGATATCATAAATATTTTCAATTGGTCGGTTAAATGTGAGCGTGTGTTTGGGCACAATTTAGTGTCACTGAATCAGTGATAATAACCCTAGCATCTGATAGTTCATGTTTCAACTTTCATTCAATTTTTTAGTTGTTCACATCATAGTTCAAAAATTTGCACATGCAAAACATTTCAGCACGTTCACCAACTCAACATTTGGCAACAACAACAAAAAAAAAACATTAATTCCATCGAACTTTGTCTTCTTTCATTTGATTTATATCAACTAGTCACGTTATCATTTAAATTTAAATTATGATTTGTCTTTTGAAAACCGAAACTCGTTTACTTTTTTGTCGTTTTTATTCAATTCAAAATGACACTGGTGGTTTTGAATTGTTTGAAACATGAAAATATCTCGCAATGTACACAAGACATACACACAATCGTTGTTTTTTTCAATATAAAAATGTTCTCAACCATTTAACAAATTTAAAAGAGACTATGAACAAAACTATTTCATTTACGAATCAACGGAATTTTAAGTGTATTGCCATTTTATATGCCGTACCTGATCGACGACGCATCACCTGCGAACTCTGAAACAACACTAATGTCAACAGTTTTCGAATCGGAATATTTTGATTCCGTTGCTGATGGCGTTGCCGTTGCTGTTGCGAGCGATGTAGATGCTTGCGCTGTTTTGGTGCTGTTGCTATATTCAACGGTTGTGCTATTGATTCGCATGCTTATATTGTTGCCGTTACCATCATCGCGCTGCTGCTGCTGCTGCTTCTTCGGTGAATGGTTTGTTGATGAAGCAATTGTATTATTCGATATAACTGTGCATACGGACGTTTTGTCGGTTTCTTCTTTATCATCTGTGGCGCTTGATTGCGACGCTGCATTGGATGCTGTTGATGGTGTTGCTGCTGATGATGTTGCCGCTACTGCTACGGCTACTGTTATTGCTGTTGCTGTTATTGCCGTTGGATTACCAAATGATGGTATTGCATCTGTGTTTTGCGTACCGCTTGCGTTCACATTTTGTACATGCTCCATCGAAACTGATGATGATGTTTTTGCAGTTGCTGCTGTTGCTGTGGCTGGTGGCACTTTATTCATCGATGATTTGGCCTGCGAATAAAATATAAAAATACGGCAGACAATTCGAAATTACAAGTGAGATTTTATATTAAATTACACACTTTACAGTATATGAGCTCACTCAAGTATGCAATTGAAATTGTATGGACTTTTGTTTGCCGCCGATTCTTCCTATTCAATAAATTGTTTGCAAGCAAAACTCCACGATTTGTCCCTCAATCAATTGGTGTTATCAACAAAAACAACAACGAAAAAATACTTTCTGTACAGGCCCTGGTACTACAGGGTGATCCATTATTTGCTGTTCAATTGAAAAATTATTTGTTCTAAACAATTTTTTGGTATTTTCTCACACACAGAAGCCAAGGGGTAAATGGAATTTCCTCAAATTGAGAATTCTGTCAAATTTATGGTTGGGTAGTTTTTAGCAAATAATGCGAAATTCAAGGGGCACAGATATAATCAGTGTGGAGCACAGGGAGGAGGGTTACCCCGATAACACACCCTTCAAATTATTTTTGGGCACTCCCTCCTCCGACTTATGGCTATATAGACAATGTATACATATATTTATTATTCAACATGAAAAATCCTGACCAACCAAAATATAAGGTGTTTCACCGACGTTGAAATACATTGGCATATAAGCTATAGCTTTGTGAAACACCCTGTATAACGAAACAATTGAATATAATAACATATTTTGCCTGGTTGATTTTTTTATTTTTCAGTTTTTCGTCCTTACGGTAGTTACAATTCAGTTTCATATACCACTACACACCCCAATTACTGGGACTTTTTTAAATTGTGGGATAATATTTCAGGGCCCGATTTCACAAACGATAATCTTCTGAGAATATTTCAAGCGGTTACCAAAAGCTTTGGTGTTGAGATTGTTTCGTGAAATGCCATAGTTTTGAGAAAAAGACAATTATTTATTTTAAGAAAACTGAAAAAAACCCAGAAGCTAATTTGACACTGAGAGCTTCTCACAAAATGCATAAAGCGTTGAGGTATTTTGCCCGCCATTTTGAGATGGCACAGTTCACATTTACATTTCATATTTTCCAATATGATTTCAAGTATTAGTAATTTTGCACAAACATCAATTAATGTTTTTTTTTTCGTTTTATTTGCAAAATCTTTCGTTTGTAAGATTTTTTAATCTTGATATAAAAAAAATTATTTCAACTTTATAAAATGTTTTTGTCTAAATGCGATCGATAAGATGTTGAAAATATCTTTAAAATAGTTTCTTTTGATCTATATAGGTATATTTGAGGCTAAATCAAAACTATACGCAGATAATTCAAGAACTGCTCAATTTTATGACAGATTCCATTCAAAATACATTGTAAATGGATTTGAGACTGTTTTCTGAAACGTTTGAGTGAGATTTCCCTGAAGTTGAGAGTTTTCGAGAAATTCTCACGAATTCATCGTTTGTGAAATAGGGCCCAGCTCTGTTCGAATCATTCAAAGTCGAATGACAAAAATGAAATAAATTGTTGCTTGACGATCGATTTGATATATTGCGACAGAACAATTGAAATGATGCGAACATAAAGCATTAATTGATTATATTGATGCACAATGCACACACAAAAATATTCTTCATGTTTTTTAGTGGAGCGGCGATAAAGTACCAGTTTTTTTTCAAAATGGCGGAAACGTTGAATAATTTTCATAAAAACGTTGACATTAATGTGATACATTTAAGGTTAGATCGCTGCTATCAAAAATTACGTACAGTGCATGGCATATTGCATATTGGGATAAATCGGTAATTTATCTTCGCTTACGTTGATATGTAGAAAAAAATTATTCTCTGTGTGAAAGACAATGGCTGAAGCCACTGAAACTATTGTTATTTTGATGCGTAGAACACATGTTTGCATAAATATGGTATAAACAATAACATGCATACTTTTTGCGACTTGTTTCCCTCCTCATTGAAATAATAACATATTCATATACATCATAATTTTTCCACTCACCGATTGGTTTGATTCATTTTTCTCATTTGGAATGTCATGTTCTTGTTCAAATACTTCATCATTTAAATGTTCAGCATCGCTATTGTTATCTTCTTTATTGTTTTTTGGATTCGATTTGACATTGTTTGCATCATCATTTCGGTGAGTACCTGGAAAAATGGGAACGATTTATTGTGCTGAATTTTTGCTGCTTTTATCATTCCAAAAAAGGGGGCAAAATTAAAAATGCGCTGGTTTTATGACATCGATTTTAATTAAATCCCAACATTCTGTATAAAGATATTTACCGACTACTGAAATAACTGTCGTTTTATTGCCGTTGCTGTCTGATTTGGAGCTACCACTGCTGTTGCTGTTGCTGCTATTGCTGTTGCTGTTGCTGTTGCTGGTCTTTGTCATTTTCGGTGCATCATCCAATTGATCCTTTAGTTTGGTTATTGTCGAGGTGGTTGAGATTTTGGTAGCATTGCTGTTTGAAATTTTTTGCTGCTTCGAAATGCTTCCATAGTCCGGTGGTGGGCAAACGCTACCGTCATGCGCCAATAAATTGATTGAGTGCAATTGATTATTCGCATTGATTGCGACCTGGCTGGCATTTGTGGCTGCTTGAAAGCTGCATGTTTTTTTCACATTACTTAAATGTTTCATGAAATCTTCAGCGTAACGCGTTGTTTTTAGATCGATATTTTGCATGTCATCATTGTAGTTGGAAATTTGGCTATTATTCGACATTCGTGCGCTGCTCTTTCGGCTAAAATTGCCGTCATCAAAGTCCGATGAAAAATAACTGGACGAGCAATCACAATTACGGCATTCATATCGGCAATTATCGGAGAAGCTACATTTATCACCATCGGCGCATGGCTGACAATCGTAACCAAACTGGCAACTTTCAGCACTGCCATAGTATCGACGCTGTGCTGGATATGAAAACATTGAGTCGCCCATACTTGAATCGCTCATTTCAGCTTGCTTATAATAACGATTGTTGGAATTTTCACTTTTTATGGACATTTCACTTAAAATGGACGCTTTTGAATCGGTTTTATAGATTTGCGGCCGCAATTGTTGATTGTAAATTAAATCATTCGAGCAATCATAGTAGTTGCCCCGTATCGATGGTTTTGTATATTTTTGATGATGATGCAATGAGTCACTGGACGATGATGAAATCTTTTGTGTGGCCGTCTTGTGAGCCGGTGCATACTTTTGAATTCGATAAATTTCTTCAATTGGATTGTAATCACTTGTGAATGCAACGGGTGTCGTTTCAATTTTATAAACGCCCGGATTTTTCGGATTGTACGATTGATATTGGAGTACATTTGGTGTTGAATTTTGTACAATTTTGCTGACACTTTCATGTGAATCGGATAAGCGTAGCTTTTCATGGGCGCCAACCGCACCAACCACCCCAGCCGCGCCAATCGTACGACTTTCATCGAGCGGTGTTTTCGTTTTACCCATCTGAAATGTTCGACCATTGGCCGCATCTTTTCTTTGCTCACTAGCCTTGCAAATGTCACAATTTTTATCTGTACACTCAGCTATGCACAACTCACAGTCCGGATAATTGATCAAGTTTTTCAATTTATTCCCTTTTTGTGGGTTTTTTTTGTCCGCATAGAATATCTCCTCATAGATATTCTCTTCACTTTTTGATATTGTTTGATTGACAGACGCTGAACGAAATTTGGCGGTCGATTTCTTGGTAGATTTGAGGCTTTCTTTTAGCAAATAATAATTAAAGCTTTTTATTCCGATTTCGCCTCGTAAAAATCGTTTGCCAATTTGGAATTTGCTCAGTTCTTTGGTTTTTTGCTGATCCAATTGTTCAAATGAATGCGCTTCGCTGCGTGCCAACGATGAATATTTTCGATCATTTAATGATAACATTGATGATAATTGCTTTGGACGCTCTTTGGTACGTGACAAACGTTGTGATTCATTTAAAAATGCTTCATCGTCATACAAACCGCTCGTGAACTCGTTTACTGAACGTGGACTTTTCATTAATAAATTCTCTTTGCTGAATGCTTTTCGCTGGTATGTTTTATCCAAGCGTCGATTTTGCGATTCTTTTTCACGTTGGAAACAAAGCATTTGCTTTTTTTGTTGCTTGTAAATATTTCGGTCGAGACTTTGACCGCGACGCACATAATTCGATTCATCCGAACTCGTTGAATCGGCCGAGCGAACATTTTTCCCATACTTATCATTCGATTGGATTTTATGTTTTGTATCGTATTTATAGTTTTGGTTGGTTGCTTTTTTACGCGGTAAAATATGCATGGTATTGTATTTTTCAGTATCCCGATCAAAAATTTTCGTATCCAAAAGTGAACAGGATTTGCGTCGTGCTGAATCTGGACCACTGTTTCGTCGCATTGGCAATGCTAAATGACGTACATCTTCCGTATATGCTGGGTCATCTGCGTAACGAGGTTGTGCTGTTAAATCCTTGAGCTTTGAAAAAAAAAGGTAAAAATGATAAACGAAAAAACAGTTTAAAAACACACACACACACACACAATTTAAAGACAACGAACAAAACTCAATCTATCAAATGGGGAAAAAGGTGGCGGACATGAGATTTAGGCTTCGTTGAAACAATACAAATAACAACCGTGTTGAATATCCATCAATGTACAGTGTACAGACATACCATCACACATTCCGGATGTCTCTCCGACTCGAAACGATTTGATCGACAGTTTCAATTGAGTTAAATCTCATTTTAAAAATCAAATCAACCACATGTTCCAGTGAACGGAAAGCATATTGTTTTCACAGCCATCGTTCGCAAGTATAATATATTATATATTTGTTTTTCTCCACCATCTCTTTGGTTTTTTTTTATTTCCAATTGATCTTAACATGGTTTTGACTCCATACACGTAACTAATGGCACTGCCAAATGAGATTTCCCATTCTCTCGAAAACAGCTGACGAATATTGAAAATTATGTATCGGAATAGTGTATTGAGATAAAATGTCAACAAAGATGCATCATGTGTATTTTGTTATTGTCGGGAAAATTGATGGAATAACTAGAAATCATTGTCTACGCAGGCAAATAAATAAGAGTGTATGTGAATGTGAAAAAGATACGACCAGGCTCATGAGCGGAACAGACGGATGTGAGGGATATCACAGTATGATATGGTTCAGCAGTTCGTCGTATGTTCATGCATTTTCAATAGTGCAAAGGCATCTGAGGTGAACGTCACAAGAAAAAAGGTGTCGCTTCGTCACATTCATCAAACTTTCTCAATTTAAATTGTGTCAATGCTTTGATTGTACTGTTGTACACCAACCTTCAAATATAATTGCGATACACAATGCACTGCACCAAGTATTTAGATAGGATCTATCCGATATCGATTTCTTTAGCCTTGAGCTACTTGCGATTGTTTGTTGGCAGAGCCTTATTCAAAGAGAATAGAGTCTTGTTATATGTTTTTTTTTTACATTTCTAGTTAAAAAGTCACATTGAGTTGCCTGTGCGCTCAATGCTATGGTCGCTAAATTCAATAACAAATAAATACTTCATATGAATTGAAAAAAATGCATTACAAGATTGCATTTGCGTGTGTTGATTACCGACCACAATAATACTGTCGCACTGAAATGACATGCGCAGCGAAAAAAAAGAATGAAGCTATTGAACACGCTGCTCAAAAATGATGATCAGGGTTGGAAAAAAAATCCCAGCAAATTGAAATAATTTTCTTTTCGAACGTCAACAATTCGGGAATTTGAAGGAATTTTACACAAATCTTTAAGAAATAACATTTTTCAGCGGTAAGAACATTTGATATTCCCTAAATGTCAAAAAAAACCACGGTATCTTCTCTTGAAGTACTCAAGCTCAATGAAAAAGCTGATTCAATGTATTCTTTCTTCGTCTAGTTATCAGTCGTTTGCCTGACAGTTTTGTTAAGATGGATTTTCATTCGATCGAGTCAGAGTGAAATGGAAAACTCTATACTTCATAAAATAAATTGTTCAAATGTTCCAAATGGTTCGAATGATGATTAGTCAAAGTACTTAGGGTGGACTGCAGTGAAGCTTAATCACGTTCTTAAAAATGGTTCAATGAAAAACCACACTTTTGACTGCGACAGCGCAAATTTTGACGGCTGTTTTGAATGAATTGTCACAAGAGTAAGCATGTGGAGAGCGTGCATCATGCTAAGGAATGTTATATTATGCGAAAAAGTACAGCTGATATTTCAATTACCTTAAATTTGCTCTTTTTCCGGCTGCGACCGTCATCCGTCAATTTCAATAATTTTGGACGAATTGGACGCTTCTGATCTTTTAGCTCAAATTGATGGTAATCGGTTTCGGATGTCATATTATAATAATTTTGATTACAATGTGTAAAATATGTTCATCTTCTTTCGTCTCTCCATCCGTATAATACTCCTATGTAATGCAATTCTTATATCAGTTGGCTAAAATGGAGAAAATCCTTAAACGCGGTTCTTATTCAGCCCTGGTAAAAGTCTGGCTAGAAAAATGGAAAGAGAAAAAAAGCAAGCAAAAAAAAAGAAAATCGGATTATTTCCATTATCAGGCACAAGTCTTTTGTATAAATAGCTGAACACATAACAACAATTCACACGCTTATCCTCATTGGTTGCAGCTCATGAATTTTTTTCGAAAACTTCTGCGCGAATGAGATAGAATTAGAGAGAGGGGGAAGGGGAGGATTCGATAACAAATTGAGCAAGTATTTGATTAAGAAAAAAGCCCAAACCCTCATTCCATTTTCCCATTATTTCAAAGTATTTTTCAAGGGAAAGGGAAGTGAGTACAAATTGTTTTACAATTATCAAATGAATATTTTGATATCATGTTGTAAAAATAAATGAAGTTTATTCAAAAGTTTGATGCAGCAAACATATTCAAATGGAGCACCGAATTTATAAGAAAACACTTGGAACTAATGCTTGATGATTACGGTGATGCGATTTTATTGATTTTTTTGTATTGTTGACAATTTAAAAGTGAAGATTTCGGGCAAAATTATTAACAAAAATTATATAAGATTTTGTTTTCGACTTTTGGTTGAAAATGTGCGAATGTTCATAAAAGAAGTCAACAATTGAAAAACCTTGTACCTTAAGCAGGTACCTCAAAATGACCGAATTTTGAAAAAATAATACGTATTTCAGATATTCCAGTCTAAAATCTACTCCCAAACATTTCAAGATGCTAGCTATAACGGTTTTTGAACTATGAATGTTACAAACATACAAAAAACGATTTTAGAGCTTGATATGCAAAACACCATAGCATTCCGAGCAGAGCAGAGCATATAATTACTTACATTTATCATAAATAATGGATTTATCGCATAAATGTGTGTGTGCGTGCGTGCGTGTTGTCAATCGTGACAACGATGTCTTTGCTTTGCTTCTTTTGTTTGTCGATCAAAACTAAAAGATTTAATTAAAATAAATTAGCATTTTTACGCAATGAATTGGTGTATGCCGGCAAACTAAAAACACCAAATAACTTTTTGTAAACAAGTAAAACTAATGATAGTTTCGAATTTGCCGAATGAATTCCCATGGGAAGGTCTATTGACATTCGCAGGCATTTGCACAGATAAGTAATCATATGCTCTGATTCCAAGGAAAATGCATCAACAGATGGGACACATGCCATTATGGCGCGGTGTTATCAATAAAAATAATGTTATCTTCTTTGAATGTAAATATTCTTGCATAGGAAGAAGATAGATGGTTAAAAGGAACTTTCATTAACGCATCAGACATTGGATAGTGATTTAATATATAAGCTATCGTAAATCCTCCGAATTCCTCTTTGAATACGTCACCTAGTATTTAAATTTGGTTTACACGTGGTTTACCGGTAAAAGCACGGCATTGAAATGAGCTGAAACAAAGTTAATTTTGATTATATTGCATGTTAATGAAGAGCCATCTGTGAAACTAGAAACTCCTTGCTGCATGGAATTTTGGTGAAACCAATAAAAGAGTATGGTAGAAGAAGAGATAGTATGAAAAAAGGAGCGGTGACATCTAGCACCTGTTCAAAGGACGTCTTTGGGTGCAACAACAATAATATACACGCATTTGCGAATTTCACAAACACAACTGTGTGACTGAATTTGACTTCATTTGTATTGGTTACACCGAGAACATCAAACTGTCAGATTCTTATACGCGTTGAATACATTGCTCAGAGTCATACGGTCCCATTGGATCAAACAGTGACATTTTTGTTGTGTCACTAATTTGTTATAGTTCTAGTTATAATTGTTGCTGCAAAATGCAAGAAAAAGCATCATTCAAATATGATGTTCAAGGTCAAATAAAACATATCGACATATGTTTATACATCATATTGAATATTATTTGTGCCCTTTTCAAATGCGACTAAACATGTTACTTGTTATATCGTATATTCTTTGAAAACAGATCAGTTTTCATTGGGTCCGAAATTGGCATAGTTCGGATAGGAACGACGATACTCGAACACTGTACATGGTGTGAGAAGCAAATCATTGTTGTTCATGTTTTTGAAACAAAATGTGATCAATTCAAATATATTTTCAGAAAAGTAAAAGACGTGAAACTGCTCATTTTGATTCAATTGAAAATCAATTCTCTTGTAATAACAGTTTCATGAATATTCACATCAGCGCTGTTTCACCAGCTAAAATGATATTATATTATATATTGATTTATATGGAAACTTTTGGTATTCATTACGCTTACATTCATTTTGCCGCAGCCTCTTAGATGGTTGTCATTTCAAAAGTGCAAATAGAAAGAGAAAGAAGGAAAAATGACCTTCGCCATATTATCGTTGTCCGTTTGCCAAAAATTATATTTGTATTGCGTTCATGTTCATATACAGTTCACATACACACACACACACACCAGAGATATTTTGTGGGGGAAAGCGGCTGAGAAACATTGTTTCAGCAATATTGATTTGAGTTTTTGGAATATTCGATATTTTTTTTTTTGTATTATTTACAATATAAATTACCTTATTTTTCTCTCATCGAAAATAGAATTGTGCATCATGTGGTAGAAGGGTATTTTCAATGTAAACAAATAATCACGGATAATATTTTATCGGAATGCATGGAGCATCAAAACAATCTATTACGCATTACGCCAACAATGAACAGAACACAATCCATGATTGAACGCATTTCATATCGTCCTTGGTGATTTGCCCAGCTCCCATTGTAGCAGGCCTTCTGAAATCTGAATGTTTTTGTTGTTGTTCGGAACACTCGTATCTATGGAGTTAACCAAACTCTCTTAAGTTGAGTGAAAAAAAAAAAAATGCACCAAAAGTGTTTATTGCATTTATTCGTGTTAATAACACTAAACATAGTTGAAATGATTGACAAAAGAAAACATTTTGAGTTTTCGAACACAAATACACTTAATTCGATTCTCTCTTTCTTTTTGTTTTGGTTTGTTGACGCCGTTGCATATAAACACAGCACTTAATGTGAATTCAACACTTTGGAATGTTTGGTGGCAGTTGTCGTCGTCGTCGCGGAAAATCTCGTCGCAATTTATTGTTTACATAGCAAAATGGCACGTAATATGTGGCTATATTATACATCAAATGAGCACGCAATTTACATTGTTATTGGTGTATTTATCGCCATTCTTTTCGAGCTTTTGTGTAGATTTCTGAATGTGACGTTGATTTCGCTAAAATAGCTTCAAACATGTTTTTTTCAACGCACTCGTTTTAGGTGTATAGTCTAGTTCATGTGTTGATTTAGATTTGCCATTGAATATTCAGCACGTGACTTGAATTCCCGAATTGCGTTTACTTAAATTAAAAAATAAAAGTATAATCGCACAAAACTAAAGGATAACAAATATAAAAAAAAACGATAATAATCAATAAAGTAAAGAAAAATGATGAGAAAAACGCAGTCTTGCGGTTTAATTGGTCGAATGGCATATACCGAATGATTTTTTGATTGTTACTTTCTTTTTCTCGAATTTCTCGATTGTATCCACATGCTTGTAGAACAAAATTTCAAATTTTAATTGTTTTTTTTTTTTTTTTTTTTTTTTAAATCTACAATCAATCGAAATCGTCTTCACAAGAACCTTAATCGATATCGCATGCTTTTTATCTTCGTACACAAATTGGCACTAGTCATATCGTTGTACAATACAAAATGAGCCGAGCATATTCCCGGGAGAAACCATTTTTGACAAGTTTAAAATTTATGTTTTTTTTTCATTTTCGTTGTAGGGTGTTGGGGTTGGATGACGCTCTTTCTCGCTCTGTGTAGGTATCGAGCTGTTTCTTGAATCTGCAAAAAAAAGTTTAAAATAACCATCAAAAAACACTTCAATTCGTCTGGTACGCACGTAAAAGGCGAACAGTATCAAAAAGCTCACGCTATATCACCCTTTCAATATGATTTGCCCTTCATTTTCGTAGTATGTGTTTTTTGTTTTCTCGTCGTGCGTCTTCTTTTTGCTTCCTCTTTCTGTCTTTTGCACTGCATTTTTTTTCTCTCACTTGTTTGTAGGCGTTTGTTTCACTTCACCTACATAACTATTTCGATTTTATTGTCTCACTTGGCACACACCTTTACTTCAATCAATTGTTGATGATATGTTACAACTCGCGAATAATATTTTAACAAATTGAGCTCTCCTTTGGCTAAATTTATGCATTTCGTTTTGGTTCAATCTACGTTTAGAATCAACTACATATGTCGGTACAAATGACACTCGATTGGATTCTGGCAAAAAGGGGCACCAGTGTGTGTCAATAATGAAACAAAAGAAAATGTAAACGAGAGAAAAAGAGTGGAATTCGTTCTGTGTTGTGTGTGTGTGTTCTGTTTGATTGTTTTTACTTTGCTTTCTATTATGTGAATGTATGAAACGCGGAAGACGAAATCTAAATCAAAATGCTTCGACACAACACACAGCTACACGAGAGAAAAAAAAATGTCTATTTAGGAAGTTATGGAGTTGAGTCGCACGAGATGAATTTTCACACACAAACGCACACCAACAACAGTTTGACATGCTCTCTCGCTTTCATTCACTCACACAAATCGTAACAGCGTTCACTACTACATTTACGACACATTTACGCACACACTCACCAGATATCCGTGCAGTGAACTAAGACAGCAAAAGCAAATGACGGATTTGTTGAGCACGCTGATTGCCAAATCGTACAGAGATGCCAAAAGCGCTCTACAATACACACCAACAAAGAGAGCAATGAGGAAGAGGGAGAACATCATTTTGTGTGCAGAGTGCTCATATTCAACGGGATACGGGATGGTTGCTGCTGCGTCAGTTTTACTGTATATGTCAGCTTATTTCTCTCAAACGTATTCATTCGTGTGTGCGGCTGTTATCGTTCTCAATATTTTTCATGTGAACACAAGTTTTCATTTGTGGATTCTCCACATTTGAGATGTGAGTCTTCCATTTTTCGTGTTGTCGGGTTGTCGTATTGTCGTGTCGTATCGATGACTGTATGCGCTATGGGTGATGGTGATGGTGATGGTGATGCTCATACTAATTCTGATGCTGTGCACTCGTTGGCAATGTGTACACTGTACATGTGTACAGTGTAACACCAGCGTACGTACAGAGCATACAGAGTTTGTGCATCGTTAAGCGTACAACCCCAAAGGTAGCGGGGAATCAATTGAAAGCTCATGCTCAACCAGGCACAAAAGCTTAAAGCTCTTCCCAAAAGAAATGAATCTTACATCTTAAAAGCTTTCATAGTTGAGGAAATCTCAATTTTAAGAAATAAATATGATCATCACAGCCAAAGCTCGAACCAGGAACATCCAGAAAAAAAAACTACCCCAAGAAAAAAGAATACCATTTGTTGCTATACACACAAATTTTATTAACTTGAATATGAATTAACAACATATCTATACATAAAAAGAATTTTTTGTGTTTCAAATTAATACCACGTCCTTTTTGTTGTTGTTGCTTTTATCTGAGTATATGCTTTATGTTTATGTCGACACTAATGATGTGGTTTTGAGTAATGTCTTGAGCATTTTTCCTACTAAACCCGACTATATATATGCATATATAGTTTTGTTTTTTTTTGTTTGTTTTTTTTTTTTTTTTTTTACTGAGAATATCAACATACGCGGAATATTGTGTTGTACTAAGTTGAAAGAACAAAAAAAAATGAGTTAATATAATTTTGTGATTGTTTTTACTTTTGTTAGATGTTCTATGTGTTGTCTCGTATATCAAAAAAACAAAACCTTCAAATAAGTTTTTCATGAAGTCTTTGTACAGAGACGAAATTTCTTTGCTGCTCTTTGACTTCGATTCAAATGTACAATTATATCAATGTACATTTGCTAAGTTTGCATTTTATTATGACCTTGCACCCAGTTCAAAAATCGTTCATTTTTTCATATGTGTTTGCCACAACAATATTGTTGCGAATGAATGAAAATCGATTCCCGAAAAGGGTATTGTTTGAGGACCGCGATGTAGAGGTTGTCCTTGGAGAAGATTTTTCGATTCAGTTCAGTGTGATTTGGGCGGAAGGGGATATGAATGGAGTCAGGATACTAGGGATTTAGCTGCGAACAGAAGGACTTGGAGGGGAATCATGGGTGGTATCTAGATGCCAATAAAAAAACATGGTCTCCAAATGATTATTGTTGTTGTTGTGTTGGCTTATTTGTTCAGAAAAAAAAATATCCCGACAAGAACAGCTTTACGCTATAAGTTATCACCGTCAATCCGTCGGATATACAAAAAACCATGCGGATAGTCACGTCACGTATTGGTGCATTCTTCCAGTCGGGTATGCTATGAATAATTTGTATTATTTGCCACAATATATGGCTGGAAAAAAAAACTAACACCGAAAAGTGGAGAAATAACTGCGTTGGGGAGTTTTTGTTGTTGTTGATGATTTGTTGCAAATGTATGCATGTATCTGTGTTTAATTTCAATTCAAATAATCTTAAAATTTGCCTAAATATGCGCTCAAGAACAAATACCGGTACCAGCATACAAAAACCCACCCTCATATTCTGTTTTCTGTGGTGACAATGGAAATGTTCGATGCAGCATTGTTTACAAACCGCATTCCATCTGAAACATTTGTAAGTATGCTATATCGTATAACAAAACGTGCGCAAACTTGTATGTTACAAGAGTTTTACAATCATTTTGAAATTGTATTTTGGCTTTCATAATTGAGAGTCACAAATGCTGTGTGTCTTTTGAATCCCTATTTTTTCTTCTTTTGTTACCGTAGGAAAATACCAAAAACTCAAATTTAACTGATTCTATTGATGTAATTCGCGTCTTCTTTTATGAGTAGACGTTCAAATCGAATAAATAATTGACCTAATTGCACCAATTCAAAGTGTTGTTGAATTTTGGACATTTCGGAGGACTAAACAGAAATCGTATGCATTTCGCGCAATTCCTGTATTTAGATAGCGGATTGTGAATAATCAAAGACTGGCATTAGTGTTGACATTTACATGAGAATCAATTGAATTTACATTTGTGCCGTGAATCCAGTGGCACCGATCTAACGTTTCGAAATTGAAAATGATCGAAATCATGATTTTGATGCCACTACACATCAACCGTTGATTGTTCATCAGCCCATCATGTGTACATTGAAGGGAAACAATAGCTGGTGCCAGTTTCTACATCAACATTCATGCCAGTGTTTGAGAATAATGCTCGGATGCACTAGAAAGAAGTGTTAAGAGAGATTCCACAATAAAACTTCATCAAATAGTTTAAAGTTTTCAGTTTTGGATTTTGGTAGTCAATTGTTATGAAGAATTTTGTGTTGCGACTTTCAAAAACCCCTCCATCGTTCCGACATTATTTTCTTTTATTGTTTTTTTTTATTTTATCATTGTTTAAATTTGTTGTAAATTTTTCAATATGATTTTGTTCGTCATTGTTTTTTGTTTGTTTTGTTTTGTTTTTAACTGTTTTGATAAAATCACAGCTCTAAGAAACCTTTTTTAAATTAATGTTTTTTTTTCACGTAAAAAATGCAAACAATGAAACAAAAAACGACTAATGAAACTCTTGATATCATTCATCATTGCGATATATTGCTATATTGCTATTGGATTGTATTTTTTCATAATTTGTTTTGTTCTTCTTTGCCCGCTCGTTGGCAACAAAATGCATGAACATTTTTCTCCGTTTTGTTTCTTTTTTTTTGTGTGTGTCCTTTCAAATGCTCTATTCTCTATTAATATTAATGAATTTTGTTCTTATTCTCAGGTTGTTAATTTGTTTCACTCTTTCGAGTGACTTAGAAATGATCTGTTCTGAATAGCTGTGATTTTGTGTTTCCATGACATCATTATTGCGTGCCAATATCAGTGTTTGCGTGCTGGTGTGTGTGTGTGTGTGTGTGTGTGAGTGAGTGTCACTATTGAACTATAATATCAATAATCTGCTATCAGCAGAATTCCATCTTTTCTACAACAATGTTGCCCTTGTGTGTGTTTTTGTCATTTTTGTATTTAGTCTAAAATGTATAATTTGTGTTACTAGTTAACGTGTATATTTGTTATCAAGATATTCAGTGAGAAGCTCTATTTATATGATTGCCATGCATTCTTTTAAATACTTTGTCGGAAATAAAACAAATTAAAATGAGGCATAAGAAAAATTAAGAATAAAAAAAAACGGTGTTTTTGTTGTTATTTCTGTTGATATCGGTTTTGACACGGAAACAGAAACAACTTCTTGAAATTTAATATTCAATTTAAATTGAGTGCGCCAAACAACAACAAGGAAGACAACAAAAAAGAGAAAGAACGTATTCTAAGCTAAAGTTAAGTGAAGCAGCTACATAAATACTTGAGCTATGGCTAAATGGCTTTGTGATCATATTTCATTTTCGTGGTTATTTGGAATTTATTTTTTTATTTGTTTAGTGTTTGGCTGCGTCTAGATTGAATCATTTTTGGATCAAATAGATAATTTAACAATATTCACCTGCGAATTTGCTTCGAGACAAAACACCCACGACGTAGGCATGAGTTGTGTGAATTAATGTTGGAAAAATGGATAAAGTGAATATAGTTAAGTGCATCTCATCCCTCGCTAATCATCAAATGAAACATACGCAAGCGGGCTAAAATGAGCTACTAGGGTGTCATTACGCATGACCAATGTGAGAACACGAACTGATGCAGACTCTTTGATCAGAGATGAGATCAGTCTTCAGGAAAATCCAATCTTCCCTTGCATACCTGTGTGAATATGCTATTCAATTGACGCGTAGCATAAGTGCATTTGATCGGTACTCTAGAATTGGTTATTACCATACAGTAATTGAAAGTGATGTTGCCTAAGAGTGTGGTTGCTGGTTGACTGCCACCGTTAAATGATTTCAGTGTCTAAATTGAAGTCGTGAGATCAGTTTTTTGTTTCCTTGTTTTTTGTTTTTTGTTATTTGTTGTTTTTTCAATGTGAGTATTAATCGAAAATGCAACATTCAAATATCAAAACTTGATTGAAGCTATAAAGTTGCCCACGTCTATTATTGTTTTATTAAATTAATTTTTATTTAAAGGGTGATTAGAATAAAGTTTCATTGCTTTTTAAATTCGGATTAGTAGATTAGTATTGAGATTTGGCATAGATATGTGTTGTTGTTGTTTTCAGTGCTCTTATTTTAAAAAATTGGGAAGCATCAATTTACCTTGATTTGTATACGTTGATTATGTTATATAATTCTTCCTGTATGTGAAAAAAACGCTTTTTGCGAATTGCTAAAGAAAATTCATTTGTGTGTTTGTGAGTTTGTGATCGACCGAACGCAAAAAAATATTGTCTTTCACTGAACGAAACTGAAATCGAAATAGATGTGGAAATGGGATTTGCGGAACACAGGGAATCACTGAAATATACACATACGCACAATATCAATTAAAAAAAAAAAAAACAAAAGAAAAAAACCAAACTGAAGAGCAAAAATAGAGAGAAAACTAAATTAAAAACCAATTTATTTAAAAATAATAACAAAATAATGTTACATTGAATAATATATTGATTCGAAAAACAATTATTTCCATTTACTACAAGTATTTTCTTTTCCGGATATCCATATTTTTTTTTTGTCACATCATCTCATTCAGTTATTTCCATTTTCCTTCATTTTTTGTTTCTTCTTTGTATGCTTGCTAGTGTTCAAAAAACCGCTTTAAGTTCATAAATTCTATCACTTTGATTTTTCCTTCTCTCCGTGATAATTCTAATAAAAGCATCGGAGCAAAAAAAAAAATTTGGCTTACTGATTGTGTGTTTTCTTCTATAATAATTTAACGTCATTTGTTTAATTTTTCTTGTGTGTGTGTGTGTGTGTATGTGTGTGTATATGAGTTTTTTTTTCGCGTGACGATTTACTTTGTTTAATGAAACAATGTTCTTTTCATGTCTCAAATGTAAATTCAATCTATTGCAGTTTGACGTGCACAATATAATTTTCTTTATCATCATTTTTCTTCATTTTCTAATTTGTATAAAAATGAAACGTAATCAATTTTATTGCATTCTTGTTATTTTTTTTTTTAATGTAAATGTTTTTAATTGAATTCGATTTTCAATCGCAACATGTGTTTTTTTGTTTTGTTTCTTATAATATAAGAGTATTTATTGTTGTAAAATGAAAAGTTAAATGATGATATTCGCTATGAAAAACAAATGATTTCTTGCATTTTTTTTGTGTTAAATTCCATCTTTCTGCATTCATTTTGTTATTGTTTGTCAGTTTTTGTGGTCATTTTACTGTCTCTTCAAATCACTGCCAACACATTGATTTCATAATGAGAATGAACAATCGAGGAAGAACTTTAAGTAATCTTCAAATTTGAGTGTTTTTATTGTTTTCTTATCAAAATATTTGATATTTGATTTTTAGGTAATTAAACTACGGTATTCCGAAGTATTGAATTAACGAAGCTCAACATAACAAAAAAAAAAATTATACATCATCCGTTTACTGGCATTCGCATTGAACTCATCACGAAATACGCTCACGGTGAATGACATTTTCGTATTTAAGCTAAAAAAAAACATGTTACCAATTGCTTAAAATACATTGTTAATGATTGGCGAATTTTTCAACCGTTTTTCTTTTATTAAACCTTTGACCTTGATTGCATTCACGCTATGGAACAAAACAAAATTCCTTTGAATGTATGAGTTCATTTCTCCCTCATAAAAATTAGAGTTTAAACTCCGTTTGACATCTGAATGAGATTGAATAATAAACTATTTCTATTTTCTTGAATTGTATTCATTCAATTTGAAATCAAATCAGTCTTATTTAAAAACAAAAAAAAAGAAACTAACTAAACAATAAGAAATCAACGTAAATATGCTTAATTATTTGAGATTAATTTACTATCGTATCGAATTTTAATTGTGTTTGTATTTATTTTTTTAAAAAAATATCATTTAATTGATGTTGTTTTTCAGAAAGACAATTGTATAATTTGTCCTGTGCTCCACTTATTAAAGAGTGAATGGACTTAAATAATTTTAATTTAGGAAGAAGAAAAAAAAAACACTAAATTAAGAAAGTAAGACAAGAAAGCGCAAAACGTAAAATAGTAGTTATTGAACAATTTGTTTGTTTTTTTTTTGTTTTTTTTTTGAAAAAGACTCAAATCACGTCATTATTATATTGCATTTTTATGTAACTAATTGTTATTCATTTAAAATGTTGTTCCATTTTTTCAATTTTTGTTTAATTTTTTGACACACACGTTTTTTTTTTGCTTCGCTTCGTATATTTTCTGTTGCCTATATGAAATGAAATGAAATTGAGTACATTTTTGATCAATGATATCGGTTGTTAATCGAAATAACACAGAAAAAAAAATCGTATGTGTGAGTGCATTTCGATTGAAATTGAATGAAAATGCGGTTAATGTGGAAGGAAGACATCCAGTTGTAAGGAAATTATCAACATTTTTTTTTTTTTAAATTTAAGAGTGGGATGATGATCGATATGGTGATCGGTTACAACTGATTCAATTGTTTCTCGGTGAATATGTCTGAGGGCACATCGTGGATGTGCGGTTGTACGGTCAAATTCTATCTTCATCCGATAATTGTATACGACATGACCAGGACAAGACAGTGAAGATAAAGGTAGCGCAAACAAATCGTGCATCCAATACATGTTTATTTTTCAATTAACATTTATTAATAATATATATTTGATAAATATTCATTTTGTTGTTGTTGTTGTTGTTGCTGTTGCAACAGCATGCTGTAATATGTTTTGTATGCAATCGTAAGTGTATAAGTAAATGTTGTTGATGTTGTTATATATTATGTTTCTTTTTTTTGTGTGTGTTCGCGTGTATGGGGGAGATTCCCAGAATTTAACGATCGGGATAGATTTGACTGTTCCAAAAATCGGTCGGTTGATGTTTGTCTATCATGTTTAAACCTCATAAATTGTCAAAGAATTCAGTGAAATTAAAAAAAAAAAAAAAAATTGTACATATGCAATTTGGTTTCTTCTCCAATATGCTTCTTTATTTCAAATGTACAAAGTATATACTGGGTTAGCCCAAAAATGGCAAACTGTGAGAACGTTTAAATCCCAGGGCATAAAAAACATGATGGCTTCCAAGGCAATTTGAAGTTTTTGCGAACAGGGGTTGAAAAATGGTCCACGCATGAAATGTTATCCTGCCTAATCATGATGAAAATGTAAAATTATTCATTTCATGACCTACCCACGTAAACGCGTGTACAGTTTTGTATGGTGTCTTACTTGTTTTTCTAAAAATGCATTTTTGTTGTGGACCTCAAAAAAACGATTTTTTTGATCAAAGATTTTATCATTATTGCTCCTATGCGGTAAAGAATCTGAAGTTGATATCTTGAGCAAAGTTATGGATCGTGAGAAATAGATAAATTTTGCTTCCGAGGTTGACCCCAAAAAAAAAAATTAGTTCATTAGGGTAAACAGTTGACACTTATACACGACGATAAGAGAATTAATACTTTTATATTTTCAGTAATATAATTCAGGGGCCTATTGTTCGAACATCTTTTCAAATTGAAGTTTTTATCTAATTTTTTTGTTTTGTGTTTCTCGATGTAAAATATGAACATTTCACGTATTTTGAAATCTGTTCAACAAACAAATGGTGAACTCTTCAACAAATCAACAAGTTTGAAGTCGTTGGACTACCCTAGTGCATACAGCTTTATTCAACATAAAGTTTCTGAATTGTTCGGAAAGCATAAATAAATGTCCAAGAACAGATTACATACTCACTTGAAATTAACGGAGATATTCTGTCCGAAATGAGACGAAACTGCGGCACATGTCCGATTTTCTGATTTTCTGATTTTCTATTGGAGTGTCTTCCAAAAATCAGTTTTACCCCGTGATTTATCTCATTTTGGACGAAATATCACAATACAAATGCATTGTCAAACATATCGATCTGAATAAGATTTATAGGCTTGAACTTGCATATTACGTACAGATATTTGATCAGTTGTGAGTTATTGGGAAAAAATTGCCCATAGAAACAGTTAAAAATATCCATTATAGTTTTGTTCATTGCTGTTCAAAACCAATTAATATTGATCTCGGTCTATGTGTTTGTGTGTGTGTGTGTGTGTATTGAACCCCGTTTTTTGAACACAGACATTGTTTTCGATCTTTTGCATACATCGCGAGTTAGTTTCACGGCGAACTAGACTTACACAATTTCACATAAAGTGTTGCCTGATTTCGACTATTCATTCGATTCTTTGATCATTTGTGCCGAATTTTGGCGCGCCATTGTCTATTTCTGTGTATATAATTGTTGCTATTATAAGTCTTACGAATCTAAAAAATTTATACACTTTCAATAAATGATATATACTTTGTTTGCATTTTCTGTGTGTGTGTGTGTTTTTGTTTTCACTTTAAATTATTAACTAAATAGAAATTTACTTTTTATTAAATAAATTCTATATTGAAGTATAGTTCTTCCATTCTTCATCGTTATTCATTTGTTTCTCATTATTCTTTAATTCATTCTGTTTTTTACCCTTCCACAAGCTTCATTGTGTTTGTAATTCGCTTTTGCTATTTTTTTTTGTTGCCTTGTTTTGCTTTACTTTGCTTTGCTCCGCTTTGCTCTTTCCTGTCAAGTCAAACACACAAGTATGCTGAATTTTCTTCTCTAAATAATATCGACTTGAACTTCGAAAGCATTTTTCGGTTTGATACTTTATTTATCTTAGGATACTATTTCCTGGGCGGATGTTTGTAATCATGCACGATTGTAATCTTGTTGAACAATTTGTTCAAAATCGGTTGTAATCGTGCATGATTACATTTCTGTTGTTTTGTAATCGTGTACGAATATAATTCAATCGTATACGTATTACAACACAATAGAAATATAACAAATCGTTCAATGACTACAATTGTGTACGATTGCAAACATCCGCCCAGGAAATAATACCCGTAAATGTTTCACTGTTTTATTTACTATTAATTTTATCTCAAGTAAATAACGTCTAATTGTTTATCGTTTTCAGTGTTTTTGTTTTTGTCTATCTGTGTTTCGTCTTACTTGGACTTTTTATTCAAAAATTCTCAAATTTAAGGATTTGTTTTTTTGTTTGTTTCTTTTTCTTACAAAAAAAGTTCATTTGCGGAATCGTTTCAAATCCCAAATTTTCCATAAATTGTTGTTTCATCTAAATTGTAATGTCTCTTCATGTTTTATTGGATGTTTTTTTTTTTTAGTTGTTTATTTAATTTTTTGTTGTTGTTTGTGATTGTTTTCTTATTGCAAATTACATATATTTGAAATTTGTATATAATAATTATTTAATAAAGTTTTTTCTTTGGTTGATCCCATTTTCCCAAAAAACGAAAAAACAAAACAGAAAAAATGCTAAAAAAAATCATCTCTTTCCGATGACATTTATTAAATTAATTACAATAATATTATAAAAATGTTTTTAGTTGTTTGTTGTTTTTTTTTGTCTTTTTGTGTGTGTTTTTTTTTTTAATTTCAGATTTTCTTTATTCATGCGTAATTTTATTTTATTTCTGTTTTTTTTTTTTAACCTTGAACGACGAAACGTATTATGTTTGAGTAACATTGTAACATGAGCTATAAAACGCCGAAAACAGAAGTGCATAGCCATCAAACTATTTTTAAATAGATTGAGAAAAATCAGGCGACATTTTAGTACACAATGGATAAATTACCAGCAATTGGCACTCCTGCTTCAAAGCGGACAATGTCTCTTGGCAATTTTTCTTTTTCTTCTTCGTATTGTTATTGTTGTTCAAACTATGCAATTTATTATCGAACTTGTTTCACTGTATTATCACCTAATTACTAATCTATTGACCTTTGTTTTCATCTAATTTTGTTGATGTTGATGTTACTTAAGTGTTTTTTTTGTTGTTGTTGTTTGTTTTTCAATCACTTTGCCTATTTGCCTACGATGATGAACCAATGATCTATGATTTATTACATGTGATTTGTTTTATTTTAATTTGTTTTTAAACTCGTTTGTTTATTTCCGTGTAAATAATATTGAGTGTTATTTTTGTTGTAAACACTTTGACACATTGTGAGAGGAAACTATAAAAATAATATGATTTTGTTTTTGTTTTTGTAGTTATTTTTGTTTAAAGCTCACAATTAACCTAGTCTTGCTTAAAATTTAGACGAATATTGAATGATTGCATTTTTTTTTTTATTTTCGATTTAAATTATAGATTTCACCACAGATGATGATTGTGTGGATGTGTAATTATGTGAAAGAGAAATTTTTTGGAGAGAAACATAGGAAGTGCTGACTGAGAAGGAAAAACAATTGAAAAATTCAAACTTGCCATCTAATGTGTTTATTTTCATTTTAAATAGAGTATTTTCAATTCAATTTTATGTTTTGTTGATACTTGTTTTAAATCGAATAATTACTAATAAAGCACATTAACCATGTAATTATTGCTTTTCATATTAAATGTATGTAAAATGTTCCGTTTATGTCTGAATAAGACAAGTTTATCAATATGATTGTGTTCATTTCGTGTGTGTGTGTGTGTGTGTGTGTGTGTGTCGTTTTATTGCTGTTCACAATAAACATTTGCCGTTGATTTTCATATCTTTGCTTTTATTTTCCATTTTTCATTTCATCCGATGAAATTCACATGCCAATTTGGCATTACCAAAACTTTTTTATGGCCGATATTTTATTAAGAATATTCATGCCTAAATCTTGGTGGTTGACAAAGATTCTGATTATGTTGATGGAAAATGTATTCGATGTAACATTCTTGAATGTCGCATCCGATTCATGTTGGACTTTAAATTCAACGCACAATGAAATATTGGAGTAACACAAGTAAGTGTAATGTTTCTCAGCAACGAATCGAAGTTGAAAGTATTTAATGAAGAAAAAAACAAAAAGAAACATTGACATCACAAATCGAATTCATTATCAGCAGCATTTTTTTGCATTTGGCATTCATTGAGACAATTTTCAAAATAGAAAACGCTTCGAAAAAAAAACTAAGAAGCAAAACAATCGATTGATTGTTTATTTGTTAATAAAAATGGAATCACCAATTGGTACCGAGGGGGGGGAGAGGGTGGTGAAGATTTGTGGAAGAACGTACCCACTACTGTTGAATGTTCTCTCGTCGGATTTGGAACGCAACGAGATCCACGTACACAATACACGTACTTTTTTTTCGGCGAACTAACGCAAAAGCAACCGAAAAAAAACGTATCTCTGAATTAAAATACAAATTTTCTTTTCCTCTGCTTGAATTTTTGTTTACCACACAACATTTTTGTTTTTTATTTACAGAACTGTTCTTTGTTAAATTATTTAAATCCTTTATTTACTTTTTGTTGTTGTTGATAATTTTTTTTCTGTGGACATTAAATAAGAATATCTAAAATAACTCTAAAAAATTACAATATCCATTTATTTAGTCATTTTTTGTTTACCCATTTTCGGTATTCATTTTCATAATTATTGTTAATTTCATTATTGCTAGTTCTTTTCTCTTGTCAATTGTTTTATTTTTTGTTTACGTTATCATTTTTTTTATTTGCATCTTCTCTTAGCAGCTCACCTGTTGTTACATCATGTTCAATGTGTGTGTGGGTGTGTGTGTATGTGTTTGTGTTGTTTTTTTTTTTTCTATAATAAAACTGTGTGATGTTTCAGTAGCGGTTTATTTTAGTTCAGAGTGGCTTGACTCCATTTGCTTGGTTTTTCATATTTACAGATACAGAATTCAAATTTAAATCTCTTTGAATAGATATATAGTTATTTGTTGTTGTTGTTTTGTTATTGATTTATATGTATAACAAGCAATCGTTCATATAAAAGTATTGTTAGTAAGTTCACGTCTGATTTGTTTGTGTTGCCATTGCATTTTCCTTGCTGATTTTTTTTTTTTTTAAATTATTTTCGAACAAATCAAAATCAAATTCAACGTATGAAATATGAATGATATGATTTTGAAGAACTAAAATCAATTGAATTTTCAAGTATGAGAGGTAATCGAATCAAGTTCAAATTGCATATTTAAGCCTGAATCTCGAGAGAGCCACGAATGAAATTCGATTTGGATGATGCAGTAGAAAGAAAAAAAAAATGTGTTTTTTTTTTTGTCATTAACGCAGAATAAGCTCACGAAAATTATGTATACCACCGATGGAACTGTTCAATTTCAAACAATTTCCGATTTTCCCATGTGAGAGGCTTGTGGCGCAAGTTGTATGTTACATGACAAAATATTTCGGTTGGCTGAACCATTGTGAAATATGGAAAGTGCGCAAGTACGTGAGTTGCAGTTTCATAAGCAATTGTCATTTGGAGCTATGTTCTAATAAAACATGTACAATTAAATTTGAAATACAGATGGCTTGATAAATTAACCAAAATAATTTGGAAAATTCCGATAAGAAGTTTAGTTTTGAAGTAAACTTTCGCTAAACAATCGTTCAAAAGTGTTTACTTTTTTTTTAAACCAAAACTATATAAGAAAAAATGACCGCGAGCAGCGTTCTTTCAATGTTTCATCTTTACTTCCATGAAAGTGCTCGGAAATATTCATAGGAAAAGTTTCAAAACAAGCACCAGTTTTAGTTAAAACGCACCAGTTTTCATGAGCAATGACATTCTTAAAGTGTCACAACTTGTGACTCACAAGCTCTTACTCCCATATTTGACTCATTTCTTGAGTACATGAATTGTTCTCATCATTTGAAAATCGGAATCCAATATGATTGAAATGACTGCACGTATAACTTGGATACGATTGTTTTAGTTGACGAAGGATTTTTGAGTGAATGCATGTTTATTTTGTTATTCGATTTGTACTTGTCAGTGCCATCTAACGAAGCTGGGCCGAATCAAGCCAGGCCATTCAGCCTCTTAGTGAGTGGCAGCCATTGCTCTATACACGGGCGCTTCAATTTGCTGCGCTCTCATGTTTTGTGTTTGCAACACACGCTCGATTCGATCAATCCTCTGAGAGTTTTGACCATCGGCCATCCTTTAACCACCCAATTTACGTAAAAAGACACGTTTCTTCAATAACAATTTGTTTACATTCCAAATGCATTTCGTCGACCTGTTACTCTTGTTTTTCTCTGTAATAAATATGAACCATTTGTTGTTTTTATTTTGTTTTTTTTTTCGTTAAATTAAATGTATATATGTATACATGTGTTGTATATAGATATAGATCAATAAGTCTCCTGAAAATATGTTCATATGTTTATGTTTTGTTATTTGTTTTTTTTTTCTACCTGTTCTACCTGTGTTAGCATATGTTATGTTTTTTTTTTGCATTCGTTCGCTTCAAACTTGAATTGTCTGCATTCATTGCGATGCAGTTGTTATGTATCTGCTGCCTGTGTTTAATTAACATTGCTGATGTGTTTTTTTCTTCGGTCTACATTATTTTCTTCGTATTTTTTTGCTCGAAATTTGTTTTGAATCCGTCCGAAGTGATATATATACCTCTGGGTTTGAATTTGAATATATCACTGTTTTTTTTTTTTGTTTGTTTATTTTGTTTAATGTACGCAATTTGGCACTACATTGTCATAATGGGATCAAAGATCAGATGTATCATTGTTTTTGTCACCAGTGCACTATATTATGTGGAAACACTGTGTGTGTGTAGGTGTGAGTGTGTTTGTCCCAATTGATCCTTGAGATGCTGCAAGACTAGAACCAAGTCAACATTTTTCTTTTGTATTCAATTGTGATTTCTCTACATTTACTTAAACTTTCTCAATCGAATGCACAATCTTTATCAATTAATTATGATGGTCTCGAATTGGAACTACTCCTTTTGCGTCTTAAAATTAACTATCATGTATATGTCTTTTTTGTTATGTGTGTGTGTGTGTGTGTTTTTTTTTTGTTTTCTTTCTTTTATATCTCCTTTATAAGTTAAATACGAATTTTTAATCGAGAGAGAAATAAAAATTGGCATCATAAGAAATATATCATTTTGTTTGAAGTGTGTGAAATGCTGTGTTCACATTTCACGGCGATTTATCTAACAATCAACTCTTGATCAGAACATTTAATTTGCATTTTTCATTTTATATGAATCATCAAAAATCACATATATGTCTTCCTACAATTAAATATTCAATAAATTCAATGCAATAATAATTTTATGTAATTTCATGTTCGTGTGTTCTTTTTTAAATTGCTTTTACGGTCTGTGTCATTTATACATGACTGATCAATTATTATTTTGTTTGGTTTCGGCCACACATTTTGCTGTCTTTCAGCAGCCTGATGTTAGATGCTCAGCAAAAGCTTCAGCTTAGCTCTCAGCCAAATTTATCATCTGGTTTCGGCTCATTTCGGTATTCAATATAAATCGAAATGACAAACAAAATGATTGCGTTAAAAAAAAAAATACTATTATATAGAATCAAGTCATTTATGCTGCTCATATTGTTACTTTGAATTTTTTATTTTTTTTTTTTTGAACATTGATTTCAACATCGAAAAAAATCAATCCAAAAAAATTAAATCAGTCGAATGACTTTTAGTCAAATAAATATATAAATTTAAATCGAAAAGAATAAGTAAAACACAAAAACAATTATCTTTGGAGATGAATAGAAAAAAAGGCAAAGGAAGAAAAGACAGTGATTAATTGAAGTGATTCGCCCTCAGTGAATTAAGTTTGTGTGCTCGATACTGCTGAATGCCGGACCATTCAAACGAACACATTTCAATCAGTAGCTCAACTTTTTAAAAAAAATGTCTCTCTTCATTCACCAACTTTTACTTCAAATGCGCTACAACTAACATGCGAATATTTTTTCAACGTAGTTAATCTATAGAATAAGATTAGTTTAAATGTGTGTGTGTTTTTTTTTTGTTTAAATTTGTTTTGTTATTTTTTTTTTGTTGTTGTCATCAATAAATTCGCTTCGAGCTTCCAGTGTACTAATAACTATAATAGTTTTTTTTTTAAGGTAGACGCTTCTTTTAAATATGTATTCCGTGTATAATTTGTCATGTCTGTTGGTTAAAGTGGCTTTCATTTAACCTTCTCTTTGAAACAAATCACTTTACACGACAATAAAAAAAAAACAAAGATCTGTGTGAAAAAAATCGATACAACGGTGTGCTTAACCATTCCATTTATCGTAATGCAACGACATAATGAGTGTTCACTCCAGAGTATCAGCGATTTTTTGTGTAGAATTTTTATTGAACAAATGCTCTTGAAATTTGAATGGTTAGGTGCTTGTGTAAAGTGTTGTTGTTGATAGTTTTTTTTTTTGTTTGTTGTTTGTTTGTTTTCATTTCACTACATATAGATTTTACATTAAAAATTTCATTTAGAATGACATCAATTTCTACCGTTTCGTGTATTTGAGTGTGTGGTTGTTTTTTTTTCTTTCTTCTTCAGTTTACATGTCTTTACTTCATGAAACTCATTATCCAAATGAATTCCCCAACGAATTGTGTTCAAATGATGGTGAAAATTTCAGAATTCTATGTGCAATATGTGAGAGAGAATCATAAAAAAAAAAATTATATGCAATTATACATGATTATATAATGACATCGCAATATCAGTCAATGACACGTAGCTATCACGTACTTCCGAATTTCTTATCGAAACTCAAATGTTCCAATTTCAAATGACACTTCCCATTGAAAAGTAAAAACTCTTTTCTGTTTGGTTTGTCAATTCAAATGGGCGATAGTGCGTTGATGGCGTCATTAATTCTAATTTAATCAATAATTAATAAATCAATCATTTATAATATTTCTACGAAAAATGCTTTCCGAAAAATTTCATGTGAAGAAAGAAAAAAAAAATATATTATTTCAAAAATTGATATCGCTATTGAAAAAGAAGTCAATTGTGATGGATTTCAACGGAAGAGATGAAATGGTAAAATCTGTCGCCAGTATTCGTCCATTTCAATCAGTGCGATTAAATGAGTCTTGATATTTCAAATATTTGATAAGTCCAAAATTATTTAAAGCACACATGAGCCGTTTTTTTTTTTTTGGTTTTTTTTGTTTTTGTTTTTTTCATTTTTCTTTTCATTTTCAATCATCAATTTGTTAAATATTTGATCCGAATAACTTGATATAAATAAGATTGTCGACTAATCATGCACTTACTCTATGTACACATTTATTTGTATTTCATCTCATTCTCTATTCGTTTCGTGGATATTATTTTGTGTGTGTGTGTGTGTCTGTATTCTTAACAAAAACAAGAGCTTCAGACGACTTTAGCTCTACATTTTCATTTAGATATAGTTATCGCAAAGAAATTTCAAAATAGAAACTGAACAGAGAAAACAAAAACGCAACACGCGATTCATAATATGAATAAATGACAACATCAATTTTCCCTACTGTGTGTGTGTGTGTGTTTTTTTTTTCTCTATAAAACAAATAAACCCATTTGTTTTCTCTCTAAATTAATCATTAGCATCTCGTGATTTAACAAATATCATAAAGTTTATTATTTATTGCTGTAATAACATATTTCTCGCCACTGTTTTTCCTTTCTCCGGGCATTTGAGATATATGTTTTTGTCTTTGTCTTTGTCTTTTGTTTGTGGATTCATTTAATTTTATTTATTGTTTTCATTTTTTTGTTTCACCGATTCGTATGCTTCAAATCAAATTCCACATGACGATTCGTCAATATTTTGGTTTCATTTATTTTCTTTTCATTTCTGTTTCATACGCTTTTTTTTCACTCCAATTGCATTGCATCTAATATATGTTTTATCACAACAAATATTTGATGGTGTGTCAGTTTATTTTGTTTAATTGTTTTTGACTATGTGTGCATGTTTCAAGTTGAAAAAATTAACATAAAAAAAAAACCAAAAAACAAAGAACATTTCTTTCCATTTCCCTCGGATTAATTGATTGATAAAATAAAACGCGTGGAAAAGATCACAAAATTTCATTGTCTACAACAAAAAAAAAAAAACATTTGCCAATGTGTTGATTTATGAGTGACAGAATAACTTTCACGATTACACAAATATTTACGATTTACATTATAAATTTTAATAGAATAATACCAACTAATCAGTTTTTTTTTTACACATCAAATTAAAAATGTAATAAAATGTAGTTCATTTGATTTAAAATGTTTTGGAGATTGCATTTTAAATAAATTTACTCGAACTTAATTGAAGTCAATTTTACTACATTTCTATTTTGTGTGAAATCAGCAATTTCTTCCCTTTTCTGATATTTTTGTTGTTGTTGTTGTTGTTGAATTAAGTGTGAATTGGCACACACAATAATCAACTAAGCTCTTGAAATGATCACGCTTTGAAAATTGATTAAACTTAGATTTGTTTTTTTGTTTTGTTTTTTTGTTCTTACAAAGAATGTCAAAAATATCAATAAAATCCAATTAAAAATATTGAAACAGTTGTTCGGAGAATCATCGGAGATGTTGCGATACTTTCGATCCAACCTTAAATGAGACTACAAAAAGCCAACGCTCTTTACACATATTCTCACCACTGCTCTTACAACTAAACAAATATTTTATCTGTACAATGCACAAAGTTAACGAACATAAAATGTTGGCTTTGTTTTGTTTTGTTTTTTCTTCTCGATTTGAACGAAATGAGCAAATGATGCATTTACAATGTGGCAGCTGTCATTTTTCTTGATTTAAATTGTGAATAAAATTGAAATTAGCATTTGACCAGCATAAATAAAATTAAATGAACATAATAAGATCTTTAGGCAAGCCAATATTTATAATGTTTATGTAATTTTGAAAATTAAAAAAAAAAAAAAAATTGCTGAAACAATTGACCGCTGGTGTTGAATGCGTTGCACATATAGTTAAGAACAGTCATCTTGTCATATTGTTTTATTTTGTTTTTTTTCATCACTGAAACTGATATGTGTGATTTATCATTCAATGAATTGGAGCTTTAACTATGTGATTCGGTGCAATGTAATGATACCCAGGTATTGGAAGTCCAGCTGTTTCCATCGAAATTCTGAAACGATAAAACAAAAAAAAAAGAGAAAAGAGAAAAATCGAACATGTTCAATGGTTAATGTTGTGATTTAATGATAGATTTTATAATTTTTTTTTTTCGAATAAATTATGCTAATTATTCAATGGAACATACAAATAGAGACAAATTGGATTATTTTTTGATCGTTCATCAAAGTGTGTGTGCATAAGAAAAAGTTTCAATCTTTTTTGTTCGAGAGTAACATTTTCGACGTACAACGAATAAGGTCGTTGAAAATTGGTGTATATTGTTGTGTTCATAGTATTTTTTGTTTTTGTTTTGTTGTGTTTTTATGTGATGAATGTGCAAAACTAAATATTGAATCGAATAAAAAAAAGTGGTGTGTATGGGAATATTGATGTTCATTCATTAAATCAGGAATTAGATACCATAAAATTGTGTACAGAAAATAACAATAAAAAAAAAATATCAAAATCAATTTTAGTTTTATTCACAGGTGGAGAGTCGATAGTGGGCAATTTGTGTTGTTGATTTGTTGTTGTTTTTTTTTTGGACAGTAAAAATTGGGGTAGTTCAGGTTTTATAATGGAATTGGACTAGGTTAGAGTCGATGTCGTTGAACTGCAACCGCAATCATTCGCATTACACAACA
This sequence comes from Aphidoletes aphidimyza, assembly GCA_030463065.1. Classification (NCBI taxonomy): domain Eukaryota; kingdom Metazoa; phylum Arthropoda; class Insecta; order Diptera; family Cecidomyiidae; genus Aphidoletes; species Aphidoletes aphidimyza. Next base: position 36,302,853 of record CM059998.1, read on the forward strand.
CAACACTTACTCCAAGTCAATGTCATTTCATTGTGAACCGATCAATCATCGGCGATGATCCAACCGCAATTCAAACCTATTTAATCGCGCAAATGTCACTTTGAAAAAAAAAACACAACATAAAATGTTCTACAACTTTATTTGTTCTATAGGGTTAAATCATTTGGTGGTCAAACAGTTGTGTGTGTGTGTGAATGAATGAATACCTTTCATATTCATTTTGAATTTTTTTTTTCATCATTTATCGTTAATAATAATTAATAATCTTAATCAAAGTATGATTTCATTTTGCCTTTTATTTGTTTGTTTGTTGCTTTCAATTTCAGAGCATCTAATTGGTTCTTATGTGTTTGTTTGTTTTACGAATTACCATATAATTTAAAAATTGTATAATTAATTAAAAATTAATAATCAAAATACAATTATGAATAAAATGATGTGACTGAATAGCATCCAGTAGCGATACCAGCTTAACACTAAATAATTCGTTAGATAAGTATAAATGGGGGATTAATAGGGGGGGGGGGATGATGGGGATGGCTGAAGAATTGAGTACTGCAGCAACTAAATCGAAATGTTCATACATTGTGACACTAAAAACAGCCGATCGACAGATCAAATAATGGTCGTCATCACCATCTTCATTCATTTTTTTTTTGGCATTGTTAGTGAAGTGTTGAATGGATTTTATTTGATTTGACCCACGGCAATAATACAATCGAGTTTCTATGTGTTTTGCATTCGTTTGGCTCATTTCGAGCAATAATTGTCATTGTTTTCCATGTTTGTATGATAATGGAAAGTCAATCGAAGCAAAATGCTTGTTATTGCTTTAAAGTTTATTGGTTTTGTCATGTGAGTTAACCAAGGTATTCGTTGAAGATTTAACGAATATCTATAGCCTGTGCACTGTGCAGTGTGCACGCCTAACAAAAACAATGCCAAAACTACTTGTGTGTCCACAATGTGACGGGCTTGGTGGAATAATGTAACACAGCCTCTCACCTCCTGCTCGCACTAACAGTAATTGTGGTGTGAGAGGCTGTGTTACATTATTCCGCCAAGCCTGTCATGTGTTGACTCAACACTGTTGAGTGTTAGTGCTCTATCTGTTTTTTTTTTTCATTTTGGTATTTTTTTTTTGTATTTCATTTGTACCAATCTCTAAGAAGAAAAAAACATGTTCGTCTACGTTCGCTAATTGTTTAACCTGTAATCATTTGTAAATGTTTCAATTTGTTTTTCAATTTGAATTCTATCTTTTGTTATTGTTTTTTTTTTCAAATTTAAAATTGCTGTCATACAATCGCAGTGCAGTAGACGCTCAGAAATCTGAAGCGATTTTGGGTCATAACGTTTCTTTTTTAAATCTTCATTTTTAATCAAATTTCTGAACGTGTATACACGTTCCAATAGATATATCTATTAGTGTGCTGAATCGGATCCCGAGTCCGACCGACCTGAAACCAAGTTAGTAATTTTTGAGTATTCGGGGTCAAGACTAAACAGTCTTTCAGCGACACCTGACGCAGCGGGTATAGCATGAAATATTTATAGTTTTTGATACACATTTTGATGACCAATTTAAAATATTGCCAACTTTTCCAATTGATGATCTAAATTTTAACTTTTTGTTCTTTTATTCTCATGCATTCAATTGAACTGACAACCATTTTGTTCAGTAGAAACTATGAATTGAAAAAAGATTGAAGGTTTTGAACCATATCGTCATCAACAATTTTCGGTCAGACCTCGGACTCAATTTTGGGTCCGATAAAGAACATTGCCGCCTATAAGTGTCCATTTTTTTTTTTTAATTTATTTCAATGATTCTCTCATATCTCTGTGAGAGACTATACTCAAACAACAAATAATATCATTTTTAGCCATAAGTATCATTTTTAAAACTGAAACGATATAAGAATGGTTAATGCATACATTCCAATGCTTTGTCATTGCTTAAAGTGATTCATAAGAAGAAAATATAGAATTCGTTTATTTCGTCGTCCAAAAATCTGTATTGGTTCAAATACTGAGCGTCTACTGTATATTTGTCGGAATACGCGATTTTATTCCCGTTGCAAATGTTCCTAAATTAGGTTAAAACCTAAGTAACAGTTCAATATCCCGAATTGTTTTCTGATGTGTATTTTGTTTTTTCAAAACTTTGTGTTCCAAATTGAAAAATCGGAAATTACACAATGTGTAATACACATACAAAGGAGAGAAAAAAAGAACAAATCGTCTGAAAAAGTTATTTTCCAAACTAGTGGCTACAAATGTACTGCTATGGCGTCAATTGGTTGTTGTTTTGTTTTTTATTATTTTTATATATTTTTTTTTTTTTTTTTAATTGCAAACGTATTTCAGAAACCGATTCGTGTTGACACTTTTCGTTGGAACAAAGTGGAGAAAACAATCTACTTTAAATACAAAATCGTATAAAAAATACTACGTCTGCTCAGCGCGGATATTGAAATGACTCGTTTTTGTTTTAATTTGTTTCACTCTACTTGAACAACTCGTCAACTTCTTGTGATCGTTCACTTACATTTGGAACAGAACAACGAAAATATCTAACTGAGACCCTTTCATTTTTATGCCATTAATATTTGTGTCCACGTAAATATTACGATTTTTCTCTTTATATCGCCTCATTCATTTTCAGTTTGAAGTTTTTTTGTTTTTAAATCGTTTTTTTTTCACGATTTCTTGGCCACTCAATTAACATTTTATTCTCAATTCAACTCTTATAATCTATGTGCAAACTGTGCAAACTGTGAATCCGACAGACTTTAAAAGTGAGATCCCCTACCATATAATTGTTGTTGATAAGTGAAAATGTGGTGTTTAGTATGTATTTATTTTGTGTATGTGTATGTGATTGTTTTGAATGCGTCAAAAAATGATCAACGCTTCATTTTTTCCACTTAATGAATGAATCTTTCATTTTCAAATTTCTCAATTTGCTTTCATTCTGTTTTTGTATTTTTTTTTGTTGTATTTTTAAATATTGTAAAAATTTTGGAAATGTTGTTTCCATTACGATTTATTGTCTCCGATAAAATAATAAATTCTTTAAATCCATTTCCATTTTTTTTTTTTGGTTTTATATTTTTTTCGTAAGACAAAGATTTGTTTGTTTGACTTTTCACATACAATCACACCGAATTACAGTTCCGGCTCGATAAAATCGGTATTTTTGTCCAAGTAATTATCATTTTTTTTCTTTTCGTATATTAATCAATGGATCCGATAATGGGACCGACTCGTGTTTCAACATTGTTTCCATTTATCGAGCTGGTACTGTATACCACAAATGCGTTTTATTGCAAAGATTAAATTACGGCTGATGTGTTTTTATTATACTGTTTGATGTTTTTTTTCTTCTATCGGTTCATGCAACTCAAAATCTACTAGAAATTAAAATAACTAAATGGATTTTCTTTGTGATGTGCTAATATAGGTTAGATAAATAGGAAATTTTCTGGCCCATGAGTGAAATAGTTGTGAACTTCTATAGCAGCAAACAATTTAATATGTTGACCAATGCCATTTTTATTCATGAATATTAGAAAATTGTTAGCCATTTTTTTAGCTCTCACCTTCTATTTTTATTCCATTTTATATGTCAAATACATTTGCCAAATTTCATTGAGATTGGTTATCATTTACCCAGCGCATCGAATATTTTATTTCAACCATGCTAAAATAGATATCTCAAAATTTCTAGGTGGTGCAATGCCAACCCTGATCTTACATGAAATTTTCCACACGGATTTATCATATGAAAAGGAACAAAAATAGTTGATAAGAGATAAGAAAATTGATATAGGTTGTGACCGCGGCCAGTCTTCTCCAATAAATGCAAAATGGATTTTGCAATTCGCGTGAAAAGGACCTAAATGTTATTTTAAACATCCGATTTAAGTTAGGTTTATCACATAATAAATATTCACATTTGCTTTCAAACAAACGAAAATTATGCTATAAGCTCTTGAGAAGCATTGCAATTTATGCACATTCTTTCATATAATCAGTTTGAATGATTCATCTTTCTATCTGTCATATTTGCATTAAAAACCATTCATCTGTCCCAAAGTGACTAAAGCTGTCAACATATCGAAGTGAAAGCTCTAAGTTTGAATTTATTCCACAAATCAAAATTGCACCTGAATATTCCAGGATAATTCGTATTAAAATTGCTCTCATTTTTAACGACATGAGCAACTGACTTTGAAAGGTTTTATTATGAAAACGGAAATTCGGTTTTTTTTTAGTCACAGTGCGAAGAATCATCCCTCCGACGCGCCAGTGTTATATTACAAAACAACAGCATAAACAGTAGAAAAAAAAACCTCTCTCTTTGTGCTGGTAGTGTGATAAAGTCACAGAGACTTTAATCTCTCGGATCTCGAGAAAACGTTCAAAAATATGAACTTCGAAGATTCGACTATTTTTGTTTGGAAATATACGGGTAATGTCAAAAAAGATTGTGATGGGCAAATTAATGTAAAAAAAACAATTAAAATAAAGATATTGCAATATGTTAAGTGTCCATATTCCGAATAGCTAATGTATTGCTAGTGCTTAATGTATTGAATGCTAATGAGTTTGTAGTAAAAAAACACCGAATCTAGATTATCATGTCCAAAGTTTTGAGCATGATGTAAAACGTCAAGCAAAAGTGAATATTTTTATAAGCAAAATTGATAAATCACAACAACAAAAAAATGATTTTCATTACTCCGAAATATGGACACTTGACAGTTGTAAAATTAAAATGCAGAATAAACTCTACACTTCGATCTTTATGTTTAATATAATATCAAACCTAACGTAACCTACGTATACCTAATGAGTTTGAGTATAATTTTAAACAATCAAGCACCATTTGCTTGTTCATTATCAATTCATCTTGATTGGATATTCTTATGTGTATGTATGTGTGGGTTTGTGGTTTTGTGAGTGCTTATTTCATTTAATTTTTTCCCATAGATTCTGACCAAAAAAAAAACCAAAATTTTTTAACAAATTGTGAATTTTTTTCAAATTTGAAGTGAATCATAGAGTTGCGGGTATGTTTCGTATCATTCATTCAAAGAATTGAACCGGTGTATTCCTTGGCGGGGAGCATTTTAACTAGCCAGGTCATTAAAAATGGTGAAAATTAAAAACAAATTGCCTTCCCAACGCTATAGCATCAAAAACTGAATCAGTTCTCTTACTATTGGATTTTATGATATGCCAAATGTTTTTCACCCGGGGCCTATTGTTCGAACATCTTTTCAAATTGAACTTTTCATCTAATTTTTTCGTGATTCTCTATGTAAAATATGAACATTTCACGTGTTTTGAAATCTTTTCAAGAAACAAATGGTGAACTTTTCGACAAATCTTGACATCATTTATACATGCGCACAAAATATGTTGAACAGTTCATATATTTCAGTTGAAAATATTTCAAAAAACGTGAAATGTTCATATTTTACATCAACAATCACAAGAAAATGAAATGAAAAGTTCAATTTGAAAAGATGTTCGAACAATAGGCCCCAGCGGTGATGATGATTTCATTTCAAAATTCGGATAAAATTAGTACAATTTGGAAAAAAATGTTGTTTTTTGTATCAGAATCTATGAATTGTTGATACAAAAAAATATTTAATTCATACGATTTTATCTTGATTATGATTTTGTCTTTTCAGTGAGATGATATCACTTTAAAAAAAACGTTCATGATTTGTTTTTCTACACATGTACATTACTTATATTTAAATAAACCATTAAAATGTTTGTTGTTCATAAATATAATTTAATTTCAAAACAATACTGATTGAATAGGATGATCCAAAAAATTGATACTCAGAATTTGTGTGTGTAATATCGGAGTGATTGAGAATTTTCGATTGCGATACATTCAATTGTATGTGTGTATTAAAACGAAGAAAGCTCGGGGGGTGTTTCAGATTTGAAGAGCAAAAACAGGCTCTCACAGTTATGTCGTTTATTTTTCTAATTGTTGGAATTAGAATTAAAAAAAAAAAAAACAAACAAAGACTTGAATTTTATGCAAAAACACTAAGAAGATGGCAAACATGCAGAGTTTTTGAGCAATATCATTTAAAAATTGGTTTTGCATAATTATTATTACAGAGTTATTTGTTTGTGTAGCAAAGTTACAAAGAACCACACCAGTATTTGCAATTTTAGGCTTATATATTTGGCAATCGAAAGAATAACAGCAGCGATACAAGCACAGCCACACGAATCTCATTTCGAATTTGTAATTTCTTGCAGTTTCTTCGTTTGGATTCATTCGGATTTTCTTTGAAATTGATTTTAAATTCGAAAAATGGTTTGAATATTTTCGGCTCGTGTCAATTCAATTCAAGTTTCAAGTCGTTTGCATATGTGCACATAAGTTAGATGCAAATTTAATTTAAAAAGATAAAATCAAAACAAAACAAAAAATGTGTCACATCTTCTTAAATACAACTAAATTGTGATTGCTTTGAGTGTTGTTGTTAGATTTTGATTTTATGTTTTAGGATTCGCCGTTCAACTTGTCGTATTTCGGCGAAGTCTAACCATTGAACAAATGTTGTCATTGTCAATATTGAATTATTAATTTAAAAAAAAATGCCACAAAAAATTATTTGAAAACACAGAGCATAATTTAAAATGTTATTCAAGCAAAAGTTGCGTTATTCAAGTATATTTGTATGGGTTATACATTTGTTGTAGGGAAGTTTAATCTAAGCCGAATGCACCTGTGTAAAAGTTGATATTTTTTTATCGTTCTTTTATGAAGGAATGCACACAAGATTGCAGCTTAGCACAGTGATAAATTCTTTGTGCCAAATTACGTTAGAGATTATGCCTTTGACAATTTCAAATAAATAGCTCTCATCGCTGTCTATTGTACAATGCACTCTATAAACAGCGATAATTACATAAAAAAGTATGTTTCTGCTCTTTTTCAAAGAAAATCTCGACATGGGATCGGTTTGGTGTGAATATTTAAGGATATGATCAAAGGAAGGACACACAAACAAGATTTAACGATCACTGTGAATGCATTCGTTTAAACCACCCGTACACTCACTCAGTTGTCGAGTGATATCAAACACTTATAAAGTTTTTTTTTTTTATATGAATCGCGAATGTGTTGTACATTGAACCAATAACATTGTGGCAATGACAAATCATGCCTTTTCAGTCTAATTCAAGTAAAGTGTACGCAACTTTATTCTCTCAAAACCCTTGTAATTGCATATTGTGACAATAATAAACATCAATGGTGATCGATATGAACCATTTTCAGTGTTGCTTTTTTCGATTAAATAATCGTGATTGCGGATAAAATGGAACACATCATTGGTGATGGGCAATTGACCCGATTTTGGAGATTCGGGAAGAAACCTTGGGTAAAAACCCCGGAAAGTTACGGAATTTTCGGGTATTTTTGGGAATTTATCCAACAATTTAAAAAATTAAACTGCTAAAGAATATTCTCCATGTTTTTCGGAAACCAAAACAAAGATTTGAATTGAAATGTTTTACACGGGGAATTTATTTTTGCGTCTCGGGAAAATACCCAGTAAATTCCCCCTTCTCATTTTTCCGGGTGGAAATTGACTGCCCACCACTAAACACAATATGTTCCGAAATGCACAAGGTTAGTGCTCATTTTATGAGTTCGCAATTCACTATCAGCTCTAGTGAAATCAATATATGGTTCCAACAATATAAATCGTTTATTGGATTTCATACAGTTCAACATTAAAATAATTAATTTTCGAAAAAAATCAATTAAAAACATACAGTTTTTTTTTGTTTTAAATTGAGACGAATGCAATCATTCTTGCAGTCAGTCGGTTATTCAATTTAGAAATACATATTTTTCAATTGAAAATATTTGTTGTTTCCAACATCCCAATCTTTATGTTGAAACATCCCGATTTACCCGAATTATAATTTTAAATATTATGCTACTGGTTTCACATAAGTTAATTAAATTAAATGATGAAATTAAAAAAAAAAAAAAAATCTTAAAATTCATGTAACTAAGTTTCATGAAAATGTTCTGACATTATTTTCTCAAATAAGTGATTTCTCAACATTCAATTTTCATTGCAAAATATTCCATTTTCAAAACATTCCATTTTTTTTTATATGCTATTTCGATAAAACTCAAATCAGTACTTAAACCGTGTTGAGAAGATTGATGTTTTATTTTTTGAATTATAATCGAATCGTAGTATTTAAACATAGTCAGCATAAAATTGTAGAAATTCCAGGAATAAGTAATTGATCTATAGCAAATTTTCTTTCTCTTTTCTGCGTTTGTCTCGATATTCATTTCAATACATTATTTTGATCAGTCACAATTGACTGATTTGAGGTGTTTATTTTTAATTTTATAGATTTAAAAACGAAAAGTTTGCTTGTATTGAACAGATTTGTTTTGCAATGTGTGGATTCATGTGTCAATGTTCATTGTGAGCAAAATATGAGGAAATCTCATGTGACTTTGTTTTCCACATTTTTCTTTCGTCAAATCAGTTTTTGGTTCTCATAATTGTTTCGTTTGTTTTTCTTTTTTTTTTTTAGTATGGATTGAATTTGTTTCGGTCGCCCTTTTTCTCCACATTTGCAGTATTGGTTGTTCGTACGCGTGATGCAAGATGCTTGCTTCTATGCACACCAGTCGTTTGAATTGGCGGTCCGGCAGTTAAATTAGCCAATCCGCCAAGAATATCAGTGAGGCTGCTTAACGCTGTCAAACTTTGAAGCGCATTCAATGCACCCGGTTTCGTCAATAATTGAGCCAATGGAATTGCGGATGCCAAAGGATTGTTTAAGGTGTTGGTAGTGATGGTGTTGGTGGTATTGGTGGTATTGGTGGTATTGGTGGTATTGGTTGTGGTGGATGAACATGATGATGATGAAGATGGCGAAGTTGTTGATGAAGTAGTTGGATTACCACCATTTGTATTTGGAGTTGACTGATCATTAGCTTGTAGATTTGCTTTCTGGAGTTCGACGCTGTAAGGATAGGATATTTTTTTTTGTTTGGATTAGTTTTTTTTGGTGGACGAGAGTGAGAGAGAAGGTGGAATCTTTGTAGTTTTTTTTTTCTTTTTTTGAATATCATGGTGCACTTGTATGATTAACAATTGCTTGGGTTTAAGGTTTAATTTAAGCTAGTATTATTGTTTGGGATTCATTGGATGGTCAGGGTATTGGTATCATGTATAAACAACAAAAAAAACGCAACAAATTTGTACTTGCTTGCACAGGTTTTGAATCTGTGAAGGAATTATCTTATGAAATTTCAGATAAAAATTCCATTCCATTATATTTCCAAATCCATCAAGATCATTTCGATTATTTTAAATGCCGACAATTCAAAGAACTCACATAAGGATTTGGGTCGCATATATTCCGTTTGAGGGATATTATTATTTTTGCATTAGTTTCTGTTGTTTTCTTGAGAATAAACAATATATTGATCGAATTTTATTTAGATGTAAAATTTCCTGTTTTTATAATATTGACTCGATATATTGTTTGTCCTGAAAAATAGAAACTCATGTAAAAATTTATATATTGAAATTGGGTTAATTTCATTTGTATTCCAGAGTGCATAGATTAAACTGATACTTAGAATACGCATTGAACTTTGTAGTGGTGAGAATTGGCATAAATGTTGCAATATTGAAACTTTGAGTTGAATTCAGCTCAGACGAATGTGCAGCGGCTACGCGTATTCGAGACATATTTTATTTTGTATAAAATTACGATGTTTTGAGATTGGAAAAAATTTGAACGAAATTAATTAAATAAATAAAACATTTAAACGACGAAGAGAATTGAAACAACAAATATGAAGAATGTATCAGATGTTATTTAACCAATACACAAGCAATTGCGTGCACCAATACTGAAGATATTGTACCAACTGTGTTTAATATATGGAACTACACCATATCGGTATAAAGATGTATTGGTTTATACTCATTTGGTGTAAATATCGAACTTTCTTCATGTTGTGCTTTATATACCAACACAACCAAACAGACTTTGACAGTCGCGCGTGCCAATCTAACCCTGAGGTTCAACACACAACATAAACTAAGTTTGACATTTATATCAAATTGATATAAACCAATACGTCTTTATACCGATATGGTGTAGTTCCATTTATTATACACAGTTGATATAATATCTTCAGTATTTGTGCACACAATTGCTTGTGTAAATAAGATTAGAAAATTCCAATGTATTCCATACATTCTATACATGTAATGTCCATTCTCACCACCGGCGCTCTTGTCTCATATTTGGGCAGAATGCATTAAGAGTGCACCTTGTTGTCTTCGTTTATGCATCACATGACATTTAGTTGATAGAATTTCTTTTTTTTTCCAGATATTGAAAGTGAATTGCACCCAAACTTTCAAAGCGTTATGTTGTTTTCAATGCAAAATATTGTAATAATGGTCCCTGTGTATTTGTTCTCTGATGCATACCAGAGACCGAACCAGCAAGAACGCTATCCAAGGGGCGAACGACTACCAATACTACTAAACAAATTACTGGATATAGGCTGCTCATACCGATGTGCGAGATGTGATTCTCTCGATTCTCTCAATCTATTCTGTTTCGCATGCCTTCAAGAGGCATGCATACATGATGGTTAGTTGCGCATCAGTGAGTGCAGAGTCTCAATAGCGAGGACAAATGCCTCACTGGGCGTCCTCAGCTCGCTTGGACAGGTAAAATTTCGTTCGGACGTCCGTGTCCGTCTGCCACCTCTGGATCTCTTATAAGCGGTTACAACGTCAAATAAATCGTTTCAATATTTGACATTATAACCGCTTATAGAGATCAGGCGCATATTAATATCACTCTAGCGGGATAAAAGTAACCCAAGTCCTTACACACAGCATTAATTAATACAATTTGATTGTAGAAATTAGAAGTTATTGCGGCAATGCAAGTTGAAGATTGGATAGAGAGATAATGAAATTGGGCACAGAAATTCGACTGTTTCAGTAGAGAAGGTGACAAAAGTCAAGAGGTCATCCGGATGCCAAATTTGTCAATCGTTTAAAAATACGAACAAAATCAATGTGTCATTTGGAATATCGTCCAATATCAACTAGGAAAGGATATTCACAAGGATTAAAAATGCATTACGATTTGTTTTTCGATTGTTTATTACAATTCTCCTTCGCAAATCTCAACTTAAAATTAAAATCAAGAAGCTTAAAAAATGCGAAAGAATGTTGCGTGTTCAAAGCTAAATGGGAAGGCGTAAAGACCAAAAAAGATGTAAGTTTTTTGTTTGTTTGTTGTTGAAAGGTAAAAGATAAGATTAATTTGGTTTGATCATTATTTTCTCAGGTTCATCGATAAATTTAAATATTATGTTTGTTTGAAGAGAAGGAGTGAATGAAGTAAACGAGTTTCTACACAACAAATTGTCATTCTGGATGAAGTAGCTGATTCATCAAGTGGCGAAAAAGAAAAAAAATGATGTAAACATAGAGAAAGAGAGAGATAGAGAGAAAAGTAACTAAAAAATGTGAACAGATTGAAATAGGCCTTGAATACAGTGGATAAAAACCAAAGCAAATGAACTCGAAATCCCCGTTCGTTTGATGTTTGCCTTTTTGTTTCCATGCAAAAAGGTGTTTCTCGTTCATTGTTTTTTTTTTGTTTTATTTGTTTGTGTGTGTCACAAAATTAGCTTTATAAACAGCTTTTTATATACCAAAAGTGTATCCTCCAAAATATCCCAATAAATATTTAGCAAAATCTTTAAGTGTATCATTGCAGACTTTTCTTTTCAGTGTGTAAAATGAATCAAGTCAATTGTTGAAATCACAAAATGTCATATAAGAAAACAAACCAAATTGAAATGGTCAATAAAATGACCAAACAACAACAAAAAAAAATTGTGATTATGCACTTACCTCATGTTGATCAGATATTGAGCGACGGCCACCGAATCGGGATTGCCACTGATCGTAATAGTTCGGTCGGTGTTTCCACCTTCGCGCTCTTCACAATTTGAAATGCGAATCATGGCACCAGAGATTTGGCGAATTTCAGCGATTTTGGTACCACCCTTGCCAATGATACATCCAATTAAATCATTCGGCACAGTCATTTCATGCTGTTGTCGATTTGTTTGCTGTTGATTGCGATTCTGATTGCTTGTACGTAATTGGGAGCCAGCCAATGCAGCCAGTGCTAAATTTGTCACAAGAATAAATTAAACCATGTACACATGTTTATAACAGATATAAAATAGGACTGTACAACAACTCAGTTTCAAACACACTGTCAAATTAGTAAGTATTGACTAGAAATTGAATTGTTGTTGAGTGTAATGCAACAAAAATATCTTATACTCACCAGTTGGATTTAATCCGCCGGTGTTTGAAGGTGCCATTCCAGCCAAACCCAGTGCTGCCAAACCAGCCAATGGGTTTTTAGTCAAACCGCTCATCTGCATCAACATATTGTTATCGTGTTCAATGTTTTTTTTTTTTCAAAAATGGAACGAAACAAAAAGACGCAAAACATCAAGATCAGATCAATGGTAAAGAGACGAATAGACAAAATACGCAGTGGAAAATAAAATAAATTTTTCGTTAAGTAGCATACAACAAAAAGAAATCTGGCAAGAGTGACAGGACATACATTCGGAAAAGGTGTTTTTTTTAAATATAAAATTATTATTTAATTCGATGACTAAGACTAAGTTGCAACAATTATTTACAAGGAAATCAATTCGCATTTTTGTTTCAAAAACACATTTTACAAAAAAAAAAAAAAAAATTGAAAACAAAAACAACAAAAAAGGGATGAAAAAATAAAAAATTTGCACATCAACCAAACGAGAAAATCCACGATTAGGATTGAATTTGATACACTTCACTGAAATCTACGTCATCAGCTGTAGTTCAGTGGGGCAGCCCACAAATTCGACTGACGATGATCTTACTCTAATTTTAGTTTCAAACATTATTTTCGTGCCGCTTTTTTTGCAGCCGCATTTTTTTTTTTTTACTTTATTGCAATAAATTAGTCAACCAAAAGTGCTCATGTTGTTTATTTCAATTGTAAAACTAAAATTATCCGATCGCGTTGTGTAGCAAATTGTGGTGTTGGTGTGAGTTTTTTAACAATTCTATCTACAGAATTCATCTCAACAGAACTACGGAAATCAGACTGATTTCTTTTTGTTCAAGCACAGCTATGGAGCTGTGGAGCATTGACGACCTCATTTTACATTAAAAAAAAAAAAAAAAATGAAACACCAATGCAAATTATGCGCAATCCAAATGAAACATTTATAAAGAAATAACTAAACATATGAGCTAAACGACAACATTTTCAATGCAGAATGGATCGACTAATATTAATTTAATGGGCACATAAATTTTAAATGATGCATTAAACTAAATTCGAACTTGAAAATGTTTCCCTTAAATGAAGATGCCAACAAAAAATCAATTGGTTTTTCATACAAATCGAAATCAACAAACATAACCGAAACTGAAACGGAAACGGAAACGGAAACAGGAACAGGAGACAAACCGAAAACAAAATGCTCACTCTGTCGAATTGAAAAGATTATTGTTAATAAATATTAATAAAAAGCATAAACACTCTCACACATTGAAATTGCATTAATTAGAATATGGATTGAAAAATAAAAGTGAAATTTCCTATTGATTTGCGGGAGGGTGTTGATAGTGTTGATTTTTAAAGAACCAAATAAATAAAACACAATAAATGTTTTTTATTCGAAAATGGAATATGAACTCAAATGCGCACGGAAATGAACGAACGAACGAACAAACAAACAAAACCGAAAAGAAGTTAGAATTACTGACAAAGTTCCATGTAAATACTGTTAAAACAAATTATTATTTTGGATCAGAGGGGTGGTGAGGTTCGCAATTCAGTTGTGAAATATGATTTAAACTGTTTGTTTTTTTTTAATAAGGTGGGGGAGGCAGGATTGGAGCAGAACCGTATCCAATTTTGATAATTGATTGCTCTTTTTTCAACTCGATTTCAGCGCCGAAATTGTCAGCGATCGACAGAGTGAATTAGAAAAAGAAAGAGAAAGAGAATACTGAAGAAATATAATAAGAAGGAAAGAACTTGAAAAAGGGACAGAGACAGAGAGACTGAGAGAGAAAAAGAGAGAGAGAGAGATAGAAAGAGAAAAAAATAAGTGTAGCTAGATCTAGGAAATTGGAGCTAGACATTGAGAATGAATATGAAATTGTGATTTTGGTGTATCGAAGAAATTCAAGTAGAATCAGCGTCTACGGCTGCATTATGTGTGTTGAAGCTGGTTTTGTATAAAGCTTATGTTATTTATGTAACGGAATCAAAATGTTTGGAGGAAATGAAGATCAATTGAATGGTTGTGAAGAGTATATGTGATGTGTGGCAATTGGTTGATTTTCGGTTTTTTTTTTTTTTTAATATTTTTCTATTAAATTTAAAAATGAATATTTTTTGGTCGGTAAGAAAACAATGCGTACATATTTTGGCTTGAGTATTGGAGTATTGGCATACTTTTTTATTGATTTAGAGAGAGAGAGAGAGAGAGACAGAGAGACAGAGAGAATGGAATCTGGAGGAAAAGTGGTGTGATTGAGTTTTTGTTTAAAAAAAATTGGGGAGGGCAGCACCAATCAAAACGTATATCAACTCACATCGGGTATTTGCTGCAGATGATGTGGCGGCATTGCAGCCGACAAATGTGTTCCTTTTAGAAGTGGATCTGCTAAACCTGAGATTCCTGCATGAAGACCACCGGCCAACGCAAGTGGAAATACCGTACAGGTCTGTGCGTGCGTTTGTTCATATTAGATGTTGTTTTTTTATTTATTGTTTATTTTTTTTTTTGTATTTTTGTGTATGTATGTGTGTTTGTTATATTCGAATGAAGTGAACGATCGCGATACATGTCATTTTTCGGCCATTCATTATTTTTCATTGTTTGTCATTCACATAAACATAGATATGTATATATATATTATAGTATATATGTATATATATATATATATATATATATATATATATATATATATATATATATATATATATATAGAAAAGAGAAATAAAAACGAGGCAAACAAAAAAAAATCAATTTAGTCAGTTGTTCCATAAAAAAGTGTGTTTTTTTTTGTTTCAACTAATTTGTTCATATTTTCGTAAATTTAACCACAAAAAAAAATTAAAAAGAAAAGTATTTTTTTTTTGTCATTTCCATGTAACATCTTTCTGAATTGTCAATTGCTCAAATGCAAATATGTGACACATGATGAAAACCAAAATTTAAATTAGACAAAATAAACAATCAGAGTCAACAAATTATTGTTGAATATTGAAGATTTTTGAAGATATAGAAATGAAAACTTGAGGAAGACAGCTAAACGACAGTAGATTATTTTGAAGAAAAAAAAAAAAAAAACTGAAAATAATTTCGTTCGAAATAAGAATAAAAGCATTTCTCGAAACATTTCTTTCAAAATAGTTCAGATAGACAGTGAAAAAGAGAGAAAAAGTGAAATAAATGAGATAAAAGAATTAAAGCTTAATTACGTATTGAAGCCAATGTAATTTGATCAAGACTTTTTGTTATCATTCTCCGCGTGCGTTGTTTCTACCCGTTTCTTCCCTTGCAATGATCGCATAAAAATTTGCCACATTATGCTCTTTTAATCAACCGCACAAACTGAACACCATTTTTTTTTTTTTTTTTGGATTTGCTGAACATTCACATTGTTTTTGTTGGGTTTAGTCTATTGAATACCATTTGTTACAGTTGTTGATTTCTTCTGACGGTGCATTTGCTCATAATCATGTGTCTGATTGTGTGCCTGTTAGTATATTAGTGAATGTGCGCCTATTTCAATCAATTCATTAATATACCTTTAAATGCCCCAGCATTTCAATGTGAATTATTCGAACAAATCCATTTCCTCAAATTTGGTGATTATTTATATGGTGATGTGCTTGTGCATAGAGTTAATTAACGTTTTGTGGTTGTGTAAAAGAAGTATAAGAAACATAAACATATTCATATATTTATAGAGAAGAGCTATATAGAAAGTAGTTTTAGAAGAGTAATAGAGAATATGAAATAGAAATAGCGATACACAGAGAAGGACAACAACAGAAAAATCACGTCTAATTCTGATTAAGAAATTCATAAAAAAAAAACTGTCCACGAATATATTTGTCATTTAGAAACAAAAATTGATTATGACTTGCATCTTTCGAAAGAGAGAAGAATGTGAACGTTTTCAAAATTGTAAAGAATTAAGAGTATAGAAATTATCTCGATAGAAAAATAAGTAATCGAACAAAGTTGCATAAAGATTTGTTAACAAATTCAAAATCCTGGTAACACAAAACCATACGAACCTCCTGTGCTGGGACATAACTTCCTTGTATTGTGTATGCTTGCCCATTGGCAAGTAAGACCGGTGTGTTGATCTGTGGCTTTGGTCGATATGGGATTGTTGCACCTTTTGGTGGCGACTGTTTTAAATAATGGAAAACGAATTAGTTGTTTTTTTTTTCATTTATTTTTGGCCAAACAATTTCCAGCCGGACAATTCTCTGCGATCCATTTCATACCAAATTATCAAATCAATGTTCACTGTTCAATTTGAATTTGGTGCTGGTGGTCATAAATAAATGCGATATTTTAATACACTGATGATGATTTGACAGATATTATTTGATTATATAAGAAATAGATGGCAGCAAATTGTCCGGCTAAAATGTGTGATTATAAAATTTTTTAGATGTATCGTTTAATTATAATAAAGTTGTGCCCTTTCACTAAATTGTTTCACTTGATCTGCGAAAGAATCTGTTCGTATCTGTTCGTATCTGTTCGCTTTGTTCACGAATAAAAGTGCTGTATTCCACATTCCAACGCTTACGAACAACAACAATAGCGATTCACCACTGCGTAGATAATTTAATGATGTCATAAAAGGTTTTAAATATTTGTAAATGAAAACACTTTTGGTTTAGTGTTGTTTGGGGCTTTTATTCCCTTCTTTCTTTCCGTGTGTTAGTTAAAAAGAAATTCGCAAAACTTCAACTCAATTTCCTTGGCAATGCACTTTTTAACTCATCCTCACTTCTTCGTTCGCTCATTCAGCGTGCGTTTGAGCATGTTTTGTGTGTATGTGTGTCATCTTCCCTTTTTGCACCGAATCTGTACAAATTAAATTATTCCATAACATTACAAAACACATAACTTTTTCCTCCATCGTTCAATTCTTCAGTCGAGAGTATTTTTACACTTTCGTTGCATAGCTTAAGCTATTTGACTTCGGAATTGTGTTACATTAAGTAAAAGTTAAAGTTTTCTTATTTTTCCTCTGTCGTTTTTTTTTTCTCTTCTCTTTCTCTTGCTTGCTTTTTTTTTTATATGTGAATGTGTTTTTGTGTGTGCATCGTAAAGTTTTTGCATTTATTTTGAATCTTATTTTTCCATTCATTCTTCCCTGCTTTTTCTTACTCGAAGAGTTCCTTTTCAATGACAAAGAAGGAGAATGCAAAGAATAATAGAAAGAAAGAGGGAAAAAAAACAACTTTAATGAAACTCTACTTTTGCTCACAATTCATAGTTTGATAATAGACATTGGACACATTGCAAGAGCACACGAGCGAGTGCCGGAGAGCAAGTGAACGAGGCAAAGCAAAATCGAGCAATCAAAAACATGATGATTTTTTTTGCTCTACTCTTTTGTTACGCTTGTATTTTTCTTTTGGAATTTTTCTCTGTCCGTTAGTCAGCATTATTATTTTCGTACTAGTCAGTGGTGCTGCTGCCGTTGCTGTTGTTGTTGTTATTGGTCATCGCTTTTCCTCGTTTTTCCATCCTTTTCCTTACTTATTTTACCGTTGCGCTATATTTTTCACCTAGTCTTTCACTCAATTGAAATTATGCTGGTTGGTCATCAAGAACGATAATTGAAATCAATCGATCGTTTATCGTAATTATAGTGGAATGGAAGGCCCTCAATGGCCTAATCATTTCGAAATTGATGTCCACCAAACGTATGCGTTTCGATGGGACAACGAACTAGCCAACGTAAACGATTCGATGTGAATGAAAAAAAAAATAGAAAAGGGCACAACGAGCGTAAAGTTAAGCTAGAGAAAAATGGTGGCAATTTCAAAATTACCTCAAGCATGACACAGCATATGTGAAAGATGCACTGCGTAATTTGTTCAGCAGTTCCAGTCAGTTTCACCTCACGTTCAGTTGAATTTGGCAACATATCACTTGCAACTTGAATCGAACAGCCGGTACTTTCTCTGATTTCCTTTATTTTTGAACCACCTTTACCTGATTTTTTTTTTTTTTTTTTTTGAAAACAAAAGAGAGAACAAGAGTGAGAAATAGATGAAATTGAGATAACAACAACACCTCCAACAAAATTATAACGAAAAAGGAGAATCGGATTCTGTCGTAACAGAAAGAACGAAGAATAGTAAAAATAATGTTGAGCAACTTCACATGGACTCGTTTGGAAAGTCATAAAGTTAAATTGGTTGAAATCGATGAATAATACAATAAAAAAAAACATTGTTGTCATCGCATACTCTAAACAACGAGGGATACGTCGAGAGCAATACCAAAAAGCTTATCAACTCGTCCGTGTGCGAGCATTTTTATAAAGATATAATACACATGTCATGCTATGACCAACAGTAAAATGATGATTTGAAGAGAGCAGAGAGAGTGAGAGAGAGAGAGAGAGAGAGAGAGAGAGAGAGAGTGTTTGCTCGACCAAAGCGATAAGTTTATCGTGTGCTTGTATTTAAATTAAGAACTATTGTTTACTACTGGAAATATGTATGAACATTGAAAATGAACTAGCTGCTTCTCCCAATTAACTCGATGTTTACTTGCTTTTCTCTCTCTCTCTCCCTCTCTCTCTCTCATGGCACGATCAACCCAAATCAATAGGTTAACCCAATGCGAGCACGTCAGCTTTTCATTGAGAATGCAGAATACGCGACAAAAATCAATTTCAATTAAAATTTAATAATTAAATAAACAACAGTTGATGATATTCCTGGCCATTCGATCTCATCATATGTGTGTATTTTAGTGCATCTCCCAGCACATCAACATCTATTGAAAATGTTCATATTATCCATCCCGAAACCCTCTGGTCTCCGGCTGAATTGTTGTTTATTAATTATTGTTGCATTTTCAGTTTAATTATCGATAAAATACGTGTGTTGGAGAGCGGCCATGTGCCATTTTAACCTGCGTGCGTCATATGTTTTAAAGTCGATATTTCCGTTTCATATACGGGATTATATTATTAAATGAAACTACCAAACTAAGTAAAGTCATGTTTGCAGTGTGCTTGAAAATGATCACATCGCACACCGGTCCTGTTGTGAGCTGAATCACAATACGTATTGAATACCTGTTTGTCGACACTATACTTTTTGCACTTTTGATTATCAGCTTGTTGCATGTTCATATGATTCAGCCATTTTCTCAAAAATGCATCATATTTAATGGCGTGTATTGTACATTGGTACATGTTGTGATGTGATAAATCTCTCGCCCCCAAAAACAGAACAGTTGATATGTTTCATGTTTCCGAATTTGGATTTCAATCATTATTCAACAGGAGACCAGATGAAATTACACTCTCACACATTGGCCTCCTCTTAGAGCGGTAATGTTGATTAAAAATCATATATCAAATTGTATATTATCAAATGTGTTGAACATGCCCGTAAATTATATGACACAACAAATGATTGCTATTGATAATATTGATAATATCGGTATAATGGAAAATAAATCGGATCAGGATTACTACAAACATAATATTTTACATCTCTATTATTCATTGTGTAGAGGACAGCTAAATTGAAAAAAAAAACAAATTTTTGTTTATCATTTTTAGGTCCCTCAAAATGAGGGAAACCCAAACAAGCTATCCGAAGTTATGGGAACTACGTCCTAGTTTTGTCGCTGATTGCAGACTTTCAATCGATAAAAGCAAATTATGTGTCATATTCTGTCGAAATTCATGAACAATTTGGCATATGTTCCAAAAAAAAAACAAAGTTGTACTAAAAATAGTGCACACAATTATTTGGGTATATTATTTTAAATCGATTTTCATAATCAGCACACGTACAGTGTACACGTTTGTGCCACACACTCAAAAAAAAAACCAAAACGAAACATATGAAAAGACAATGAACATAATTTACCAATTAAAGATCCGCATTGGCTGGCTGGCACGATTAATCGTATGGGTACTTGAGTTTTTCCACCGGTTGTTGTATTATCATTGAACTGCGAACACCACTGCAAAAATAAAATTCGAATCAAAATCATTATTATTTCGGTTTGGTTACTTTTTTTTTCTGTCAGGTAATTTGTTCTGTCATGTTCATCGCGTGATAATCGTTGAACTATGGTAAATGAAAAATGGTAGCATCGAAACAAAACAAAAAAAAAAAATAATTCTGTAACACATTGATTTCAATTAAAAAGCACAAAATGTTGAGAATATTGTTAATCGATTTGAAAATAAAATGACTAATTATCTCAATTAAAAGCTACGTAAATGTAAAAAAAATGAATAAAATAAACCAAATTCAATATGTTACATTCCAATGGCATTTTAATAAATTTATTAAATATTAAATAATAAACTAAATTGTTGATCAGATGTAATCGAAATTGTCCCTTTTGTTGTATCAATTAATTCGATTGCGTAAAAGTTGATAGCACAAAGGCTCACTCATGTTAGTTATTGGATCATTTCTATACTTTTTTTTATTAATGTTGTATGTTCTTTTGTTTCTACGTCATATAAAATATCAAAAGGAATAATTTAATATTTTCCAATTGAATAATTTAAAAATGGGAAATTTTTTTGTACATTTTCAAATTAATTGACTTTTTATGTGGAATTTTATGTTTACCTCTTCGAATTTTTTTGTTATTAATGAAAATGCCTTGAAAATTGCATTTGTCGAGCCGGAAACTGTAACTATTCGCTCTGGACATGATCCATCCGATATGTTGATCTTTGCGCCCGACTGAAAAAAAGGAAAATATTTTATAATATGTTGTTTTCAAATCGATGCAATCAAAAACAGACTAAGGGATAGCAAAAGAAAAAAAAATAGACTTTGACCGTCAGATTATTGGGAATTCAATTCACGAAACCATATAATTTATATTTATATTGGCTTATCACCCCGACGATCGCAACATCATAAATATTAACAAAAATATTGGGTGAACTGAGCATTGTACTGCCTCCAGGTATCAATAGAAATCACATACACTTTAGTTTAGCCTAGTCACAAATGATGTTCAAATATTTATCGATCGAACAGTGATTGTGTTATGAACAAGTGTGCTTTGGCCATTTTCCATCAGCCGAAATATAAATGTTTAACGATTACATTGTCAAATAGGTGGCCAGTCTTAGTGCTTACATCCACTTGAGACACTAACACATACACATACACATACACATACACATCATCGCGTTTTGAAGCAGAGACAGATATACTATTGTATATATATATATATATATATTCCGAGCATGATGTACAAATTAAGCCCATAAATGTTTCGTTGTAAGCAGCTTATGGCCGCATAAAGTATTAACACAATTGTTATATAAGCACGAAAATTTATTAACGTGTAAATATTCAATTATGTTTACAATGACGGATAATTATACGCATTATCGTATGGCCTGGCCGAATGTGATGGCTTTATGGCATGGCCGTACAACCGCTCAACTACAGAACACACAAGCGCACACACGAACGCGTGATGTTTGTGAAATGAATATCACAATGAAAATGAATGCGCTCATCCGCTCGAATTCGCTCTTATTTCAAATGTGTTGACTTTTACCTGTAAGTGTATTCTGTGCTCAATGAATAATTCAGGCACATGTGAGAGCCAGAAGACATTCATTGCGCCAGAAACATTGCCGTCGACTGATTCCCCCAAAATATTTGATTTTTTGTGTAATTTATGCTGTATGCTCAGCAATATTTTTCATTTTCGGAGGGTTTTTGTTGAGCTTTCGAATTAAAGTTGAGCATTGATTTTCTTCATTTGTGTGGCTCAGTCTTCTTGCTCAGCATGGTTTGACTTGGTTCGTTTCGTCGCTGATTTCATTTAATTGAACCGCTCCTACTGCGCAAACCCTCACCCTCACCCAAAGCTCACCACTCTCATTACCACACCAAATGTTAATTTAAGCAATACGTAATAGCGATTAAATGTAAAATCCATGATCCACGTGAAACTCGAAACTTTCTTCAGTGCGCTAAAATCTCTTCAAATGATTGGTTGAGAAATCACAAAACTTGGAATGAATATATAATTATAAAATATCTAAAATCACTATAGTGAATGATGTTGAATTTAAATTCATTCCTTTTTTTCTTTCGGAATAATTGGTTGAGCTGACGTTCGATACTCGTCACTTGACACACAAAATTAATTGATGTTCTCATAGCGATACAAATACATTTTCCGAAAGAAACAGCGAGATATCCGCTCGTATCTAGCGCGTGTTCGCCGTCAGCACGTTCGTTTCCTCGCCCATCTGCTTTCAATGGTGAGTCTTTTCCGAAGAAATTATTTTAAAACTTCTCTCTTGCAATGAACATTGCACGGTTGCTTTGCTGTTGTTCCAATTTTATCTTTCATATTGAATCGATCGATGATATGTGTCACTAGAGAGATTATAATAAGTTGACAAGTTTTCGAAAAGAAAATGAACGTTCAAGCTCATTGACATGTTTCAGTTGCGGCACAATTCACACAACTGTCAATGACTTTATTTTCGATTAAATGAATCATCATGTGATTGGAGATAGGATTTACGAGTCTGTCATTTTTCTGAATAGAATGCTCAAATAGAAATGATGAAGATCCCAAATCATCCCGAACCGCCCCGAACAACGTTCAAATTTGGTATAAACTCATTCAATTAGTTGAAAATGATTGTATCTATTTAAAAGCATTTATCAACTTTGTCCTTGCCGAAACCCGAAAGTATTTCGAATGGCAGGCAAAATAAAGTAATGGTACGAGAGCCAACACTTGTATCGCTGCAAGTAAAATGGTATCACATATTTGCAATCACCATCTTCAATTATTTCGTTCATTCGTGTGCATTCACTTTCTCCATTCTCTTTTTCGGCTTGCTCGGAATCTATTCTCCAAATGAGCGAAACAAATAAAAAAAAAACAATAAAATCATATCATATCATATCGTGTCGATTGTGTGTTTCGGTTTAGATTGTGATTGCTCTCAAATCATTTTTAACTAGTTTATGTATCTGCTTCATTATTCGTTTCCAAAAAGTTAAGTGATTCTCGCAATGCAATGATTTTCAGCCCATAAACTTATGGCGAGTGAAAAAAAGCTGATTTGCTATTTTATTTGCTATGCGATGTACCCAAAAAATTTGGGTATATTTATTTTTCGATGGGATCATCGATATGAATGTGACCATAAGAACAATTTTTATGAATTAATTGAATCATTGCATTACAAATGGTGGCTATTTTTAGCCGCTATTTCCATATAGGCTAATAAATTCAGCCGGTTACTATCTCTTGTGGAATTTATTTAGTTGATGCTGCTTTTTTAAACCTCGAATTCTAATGAATTTCGAATTGCAACTGTGACTGTTATCAAGCATGTATAATAAAGAATTTCTTTTTCTCTCTATCCAAGTTAATCGGTGTTGTGTGTAAATTGGTGAAAACTGTGTTCCGATTGTTGCAATAAATAGAAGGCAATCATAAAGATATATGAACATGAACATTTGTGAATCAATATGACGGACAAACATTGACGACATCGGTAAGCTCGAAAAGGCATTTCAGTCAACAATATTTGGTGTTGTTTACAAAACATTTACACATAACAAATATCTCACACTCGAAACCAAAACTGTGGACAATTCAAGGATTTATCTTCATTGGCGGCCGTACATAAATTAATTTGTGTAGAGATTGAGAACAAATCGCTGCTCGATCCCATGCCAAGAATGTTATCAAGCGAAACTCGAAAAAGAGTAAAAAGGAGCCGGAAACCCGAATCAAACCGCTATACGTTTTTTTTTCTCCAAGTACTTTTATTTGGATGTGTATGTCTGCGTGTGTGTGTGTGCGTGCGTCTATTGTGGTTGAAGGAGAAATAAACGGAGACGCATTTTGGCAATTGTACCAAAGTACTAGCGTAAATCAATTGTCATTTAGAAACGCCTAATTAACGGCTAATGTGAATTACTTGGTCTGGCCAGACCCGGGTCAAATTTGCAATCACTTGCTTGACATTCTTGTATAGACTTGAACCAAATTCAATAGCCTTTGTACATTCGGAATAATGCGATTTTTTATTAACTTTGTATGACTTTGTCTAGAACTTCTTCGTCACATAGAAAGGATAGACAATTTTTTATTCAATCTCTTTTGACTAAAAAATTGTTTACATTTAATTCTTTTAAAATGGTTTTGAATGATTCAACCGTGTATGGGGTCTGATAAATTAATTGGACTTTTTATTTTTCTCGGTATTGAAAGCAATCATTCCCTAGTCACCATGGATTTGTGTTATGCACGATCTGGATTTCAAGAAAGGGTGCATTTATTCGACCTGTGATCAAATCATGAATAAAGCCAATTTTATTGTTTGCTCATCTTATTTCTAGGCTTTGTCGACCTAACATTTCGTAATGGCTCGTTGGCAACGAACCATACTCCAGGTTTAAGTTTATGGTTTTCATCTCTTTTTCCTATTTCTCTTTATGCATATAATACTATTTGTTCCTGAATCGATTCTATATCCCCCTCCATAAATTCTAAGCTGAACTGATGACTTTCCGTCTTTTCTAACATTGCACTCAGTTCAGTGACTAGTGTGAGTGTTGATCACCAATATATTCGTATTTTGTGGTCACACATGTTTACGCAATTCATATACATATATGTTTGTTACACAATAAACTGCATGAAGTGCATGCACTCATATTCAAAGCCGTAAATGAATGTATGAGTGTTGAACACAAATTTGTGTACGTAAAACTTTTCAATAATTTATGTTTACATGCGCCAACACGAACATTGTTATCGTAAAATATTTATAATCTCGAATCTATTGAATCAGTCCAATTTCATATCGGAGCATGTTTAAACAAATGTTTGTATACGTGCCAAACAAAACTAAAGCTCGAACAAAGTCGTACAACCAAACACAAGAGAAAAAAAAAGCACAACTCGGATATGGAGTGCGTATTAGACTCAATTTGTTACGGATTGTGTGACGATGATGGAGTAGTAAGCTTGACTAATTCAACATGAAATTTTACTAATAGATTCGAAATATTGAATATCGGGCTTCTCGAAGTTTCTATCGTTCAATTGCTTCAATACACCCGTAGAAGAGAATGTCGAAGAATTTCAGTGTATTTTCTGCTCGAGGATATGTGCACAATCCAATAAAAGTATTGCTCAAATCGAGACCAAAATAAGGTTGAATTTCTAATATATGAGGTTATTCAGTTTTTCAGTTGTTTAGTTGTTCTATGCTAATAGCCATTTATTTTCATCTTTTTATTCCCAATTTGCGGAAAAAGAGAGCGAATAATTCGTAGAATAATTCACACACCCCACAACACACAGTGAACTTGCAAGCGCATGTGGTTTTTTTCTGTGGCAAGTGGACCACCAGAGTTCCATCAAACAAAGTTTGCTGAATAAAGTGATATTGCTCGATGTATTACATCAAGCTCACGTATTTTTGTATTTATGAATGTTTTTACCATTCAAAGGTCAAGAACCATTATAGCTAGTGTCTTAAAAATTTGTGAGTAGATTTAGACTGGAATATTTGAAATACATATATATAATATATGACTAGATAGGTACTTTCTGCCGTGTTTTTCATTACAATTGGAATAATGGAAATTTATATTTTGAAACAAGCATTTATTGCAATTTTATATTGTAGGAACGCTCTAAAAGTATTCAGTTGATGCTTTACGTTTGAACAATAAACATCTAAAACTGAATGTAATCTCACTACTCTACCATCCACATACACATCAGTATAGCGTGCCCATTCCTATGAAGTTCCTCCAGTACAAGGATTTTTTTTTTGACCTTCTGACGTTTTTCATGACATATCACAGACCAACAATGAAACAAGTACAAACTCAGAAATATTAAATACATCAAGAATTACTACCGAGCAATACTTGGCAGTGTATTTTCTCGAAAATGAGCCAGATCAACATTTTCAAATATATGCGCTCTCTTCCGACTCATTTTATTTCGAAAATAGGGGGGCAATACGATCAAAGTTGAAATTTGTAAGTTCTTCGAGCTTTCAAAATACATTTCATGAAAATCAGTATAAATGAATGAATGAAACAAAAACAGGTTCAAACAGAAATTATTGAATTGAATTTTGCAATTTCAGATAACATATATATTCATTTTCACACTCCGATGCACACACACACACTGGCATATTTCCATCAAAGTGGACGGCCTTTTTCCGTCATTCATTCAGCCTTTTGTTGTTGGTGCTTTTTTGTTTTGTTTTGGTCGTTGTTTCTATGTAAAGTGTGCAAAAATGGATGTTGGCATCGCTTCTTCGGATGATCGATCAACTCATCATTTTAGCGAAATGAATCAAATATATTATTCAATTTATAAGTCGGTCATTCCATGTGCAATTTGAATCAAAACAGAACCACATGTTTCTTCATAGTCATATTTTTTTTATAGTTGGTAACATTATTTAATCTTTCTCTCACTGGTTCTTTTTTTCTCTCTCTGTGTTTTTGTTATATCGTTAAAAATAGACTCATGCACGCCTCGATATTATTCAAAATTTTCTGACTGTATGAATAACCCAAAATTTAATTAAATCAATTTCAATTAAAGCGAAAACAATGTCAGCCTCTGAATGTGATGTCACCAATGAAAAGTGTCTAGTGACTACCGACACTCTTGAAACATATTCAGAATGAATGGACATATATGAGTGCGCGAAGCGATGCGATGCAATGCAATGTCATTGCACGTATGCATTACATGAACATGAAAATAATGGCTGTGCCATAAATTGTAATGGATTCGGTCACTGCCAATCTATCTCTCACTCGTTTATTCTCACAATCGGTGATGCGCGTTTCTCACTTCGTCATTTATATAAAAGCTTCAACATTCCCAAACTAAAATCAAACACACACATAGAGACAGAGAGAAGGAGAGAGAGAGAGAGAGAGAAAGAGATAAAATATGAGTTAAGCTCATCCGATTTAAATACGGGGAGTTAAGTCAAATTTAATTGGAATATCTATTAGAATTTGGTTAAATAACATAATGATTCTATCGTATAGTAATCAATAACGGTGAAATCAATGAGGTGCATGGCTAACAACATAAGGAGTCAAGTCAAATGAGGAAGGGGGGGGGTGTTGATGGACTCGATATGTGGACCTTTTTCTGAGGTCCACAAAATCGAAATCAAATTGAAAGAATCGCCCCAAAGTACATTCAATCAAATTCTATCTAGGTTATCAAAAAAAAATTCAAGGGGAGTAATCCGGAACTAACCCCCCCCCCCCTTTGCATTGAGTGAAATAATACAGAGAATTGAAAAATTATCGACAATCAATCAAAACTATTGGTGACCACAACGATTTGGCGGTGGCTGCTGTTGTTGGACAGTGTGGTGCACGTTTGCCAACTAGGGGGGGGGGCGTCGCATGAATGCGGGGTAGCGGAGGGGGGGGTTTTCCGATTTTCCAAAAAGTTTTTGAGGAACATTACATCTACCGTAAATTTGCCCTCAAATAAAGTTAAACTTTGTTTTAGGCCTCCACCAAAAAAAAACGATTCCATCCAGCGCAAAGTGGTGCAACGACGAAACTACGTGCCCTAATTACGCTATGCAAATCACATGACGTAGCCAACTACGTGCCCTAACTTACTTCCCCCTCCCCCCCGTGCACTACACTGGTTGGAAATGCATCCAATATCAATGTTTTATTTGATATTGATAACCGCTTTCATGAATAACGTCATTGGATCGACAGAGTGCTGTGAACTTATATTAGATGGTGTCTCTTTTCATTTGTCGATGATTGCATTTGGATAATGTGTGTGTTGGTTTGTGTACTATTTTAATTAAAATCGCATTTCGATCAAGCTTTCAGTTGGATTTCGCTATAATTGTACATTTTGCGTTGGTTAACACTAACTAGTATTGGTGGTTTGATATTGGACAATTTTTGCCGAAAGTGATTTAACCAGTGATTAAATACACGTTTTCAAATAAATGTGACCCACGATTGAGTGCCTGGTTTATGTGTGTTTGTTTTTGTTCGTCTCTTCTCAATGGCATCATGTCAAAGTGTGCTCATTAATTAACAACTTAACGCTGGCCAATGAACTCGAACAAGAAATTATCGTCACATGAACGGAACCTGAAATAAAAAAAATATCATTTCTATTCAAAAGGCTCACCTCTTCGCGGAATCGATTAACAATTTCTCCCTTTTTTCCGATAATACTTCCAACTTCCTGTAACGAAAAAATAATAAAACACATAAATGACGATTAGTTGCATAGTAAATTGTGATACTTAAAAATAGATTCTGTTTTTTTATGATGAAAATCAAAATCGGATCAAAGTGGGATTAAAGGCAGAGGCTGATGAGATCATATAATTTAAAACGACTAATTTGACGATAGTCCTACGTTTTTGTTAAATATATTGTTCGCTCGCTCGCTTCGATTGAACCTAAATGGTCAAGCAAGAAAGGCAATTGCAGTTAACGGAAGAAAAAACAGCAAACACGAGATAGATAAGTTGAAACGATAGAACTAGAACGGGTTGGGAGAAGAGAGGGAGAAAGAGAGAGAGAGAGAGAGAGAGAGAGAGAAAGAGATCTGGTTTCATGTGCGAATGTAGCTAACGGTATTCAGTGTTCACACAAAATACTGCCATCGGATCGCTACATCGGATTTGGTTTTCAGCAATTACGTCGCTCAATCCGCCTCTCGGTAAAAAAAAACTATCGGTTTATTCTTGATTTAATGGTTTAAATCCACTCATGCACCACATTCGCAAGCTTGCTAAGCTACTCGTTGGTTGTCGTTGTCGGTGTTAGTGCTGCCGTGGTCGTTCTCGTCGCCGTGGTTGTTGTTGTCGTCACAACGAAGAGATAGCGCACGCAGATAAATGTTATTGAACCAAACAAGTTTTTTATCCTCAATATTTCTATTTTGAGTTGAGTTAAAGAATTTCAAACATTTCTTTATTCTGTTGGCTCATGCATATGCATGGGCCATCTGTATGGTGTTCAAGGTTCGTAGCATTCTATAGCAATGGAGAATTTTTACGTTGTCAGCTCACTTAATCTGTTTCTTTCGTCTCTCTCTCTCTCTCTCTCTCTCTCTCTCTCTCTCTCTCTCTCTCTCTCTCTCTCTCTCTCTCTCGCTCTGCCTCCTTCCCCCCTCTCCCAATACCAATCTCTCTATCTATTCACACAATTTCTTGCACTCTCTTCCAAACGAGCTCTTTTCTTGTGCCTTATTCTCTTTGTCTATGTTTTATTTCTACAGCTTTTCGTACACAGTATGCGCGTTTTCTTTTGTTATTATGTGCTTTTTCGCTCCATTTTGTTCTGTTCCACTTCATCGCACTCATACTTTTATAGACATGCATACATATGTAGAGTGGCTCTTTCACGTTTCACACTACTGGTTTTCACATTGCAATTTCATGCTTTTCAATGTGTTCGTTTTTATTTGTACTGATACTACTAGACAAACCGTGAATTCAACACACATAAAGTCACCGTCAGGCAAATGTCTTTCTTTTTTCATTTATTGCAATAATATATTCTGTGTGTTTTTATCTTTTATTTTCAAAATCAAGATCATTTATTTGTTTATTTCACATGCTTCAATATGAGAATATCCACGATTCATGTAAAAAATATAATCAATAAAGTAATTTATTAGGTGCTATAAATAAAATGTATTGAATTTACTTTTCAATGAAGTTGAATATGCCTCAGTGGTTTGTAATTAATCGACTTTGACAGGCCGGAAGTTGTGTATCGAAAGACACTCTTTTATGCACCTTTTCTCAAAGTTGCGACACCAATGAACACGAACAATGTTTTTGGCCGTTCTGAACAATCTAACGATAAGCCGAAGATTATGAATAATAAACTATGATTTGATGTGTTTGAAGTCGGCTCTGGTCGCAATAAATAAATGTTAACTTTAATACTCAGCTATCGTTTTGATTTGTCATAAATATATTTGTTGGGTTGCAACAATAAAAGAAAGAGATTAAGCTCTCAGTTCGATCGATTAAGTTGAAAACGTCTATGGATGTGTTGGTTCTTCGTTGTTCAACTGTCGGTGTTGTTGTGTGTCAGTGTGCTCATTCACATTAAGTCATTTACTTCAATGGTAGATATCGGTTATATGATAGATGTTTTTATTTTATAGTGTATTCTATTTTGGCATTTTGACCGATTTTCTCATCTGTCACTTTAATGTTAACCGAGTAATAGGGAGGCTATCGACTAACTGTGAAAAATCGAGCGCACGATCACACATACAAAAAATGCGTCACTAAGTCTTTTGTGTATTTCTCGGTATTTCATATCTCTGTCTAAATTTCTGCGGTACAGTTAATTCAAAGTTCAAACCCCTCAAACAGTTGAGTGTGTGTGTGTGTGTGTGTGTGTGTGTGTGTGTGTGTGTGTGTGTGTGAGAAAAACAGCAAACAACCAATACAAAAATCATTGTTTGTTATAGTTTCAAATGATTGGTTAGTAGATTCTATTTTGCGTATTGAAAATGAAATAACAAGTTCTCGATACATTCTCGACACTAGCCAAGTCGTGAATATTGTTGATTTGTTCATACAGTTTTTGTCATCGTCGCTCACAAATCGAGCCAGGCTAAATACACACAGACAAAACATCACATTTACCGTACAGATGAACAGAAATAAAAACAAAGCTTATGTAATATTCGAGGAGCGTCAAACTGAACATGAATCAATTGTCACATGAATGAAAGAAAAAAGAAAACGAAAAAAAAACAAACAGAAAGAAATGAAGTGAGTGAAAAAAAAACAATCGAACTTTGAGACGCGTGGAAAACCATGTGCCACTTTTCGTATTTCCATTAAATGGGCGTTGTGGTAAAAGCAAAAGTTTGAATTGTCGCTACATTTTACTCTTTTTTTTGTTGTTGCTGTATTTAAAAACAGCAACCATATGTGCGATTTTCGATAATCAGAATGAATACACAATTTCATACGACAAGCCATTTTTGGAACACAATTTGAATAAAAGAAAATTCTAATGAGAAAAACCCCATCGTGTTTGCATGAAAAAAGAAGATGAAAATTTTGAGAATGAATACAATATGAATTTGTCTCAAAAATTGTGAAATGATCTTCGCCAAAAATGCAAATATTTCCAAAACTCTAAGTTGGAACTTAAAATGAAAATATATGTTATAGATTTTATCATTCGTATTAAAAAAATTCAATTAAATCCGGAAAATAGTCTCAAAATCACGTAGACAGTTCAGTGGAAAAATGACCAAAACCAATTGCTCCCAACCATTGTTGTATATTTAAAAAAAAAAAAAAAGAAAAGGAAATAGCAAATTAGCTTTGATGCGTAAGCAAATATTCGGTTGCGTTAAACTGTTGCCAGGCATGTAGAGAGACACCGCATATCGGGCTACACAAAAGAGACACATTGTGTATCGTTGGTTTCGTAATGCTGATCTGGTGTTCGGCCCGATTTGTTCGGCATATTCAACCGAATGTGACAACAAAAAACTGACTACTAGTTATCGTTTGAATCTATCCGATGCCGATTGATTCAGCGTACTGGGGCAAACGGTTTGTACAAGCAAATTCGTTGTTTTTTTTTTGTTTTTGTTCTATTGTATGAAACATTACAATCGAAATGTTAGGAATATAAAAATGAATATTTATATGTCCGGTGCTGGTTGTATTGCGCGAAATGCCATGCGTTGAAGTAAAAAATGCACAATGCTTGGAGTAACTTTATTCAATTGTAGTACACAAAATGGCATGAATTTACTCGAAAATCTAGATTCAATCTAAAATGAAATAGGTTTTAAGTACCATAGTGATGTGAATTGAATATCGGGGTGTGAACAATTTCAGTTCTGACAGTCAATAAAGAATATTCAATTACAAAGTAAAAAGCAAACATCGAGATATTCTAAAGTAATCCAGTAATCGAATCAATTATCACGCCGGTTTTGTGTTGTATTTCTGGAGTATAACTAGAACAACGTTTTTCTTATTTATAAAAACATTTATTTGAAAAGTCATTTTTCGAGTCACGCGAATCACGATGAACGAAAAAAAAAACCAAATTCAATTGAGATTTTCCTCGTTGCAATTAGTTCGATAGGTATAGCTCGGTGGCAATGATTCACACACACACACACACTCAACGTGTGGCGCACACAAAAAGCAAGTGACAAAATATATATCACAACACACGAAAATAGCACAGTCAATATTAATTGTATCTTTTTGTGCTTTCAATCAAATATAATAGCAACCTATTTAAAGTATGCGCTCTCGCCATTTCGCCTGTTCGTTTCACATACATATTGAGTATCGGGCGCATATACGGTGACACGGATTCTTTTCTGCTCTCGTAACAATCGATTTCTGTTTTAGATGAATAAAAAACAAAGTGCATAAAACCAATATCAACAAGAGAGATCAAGCGACCGAAATGCACACAATTAACCAAACATAACTCTGAAAATAACAACGACGAATCGTAACAACAACAACAAAAATGCATGTAGAGATAGAAATGAAATAAAACAACTATATCGAATAAACAAACAATATTCCATCAGATATTGAGATACAGAGTTGAAGCCGAAATTGTATGATTCGATCACATCGAACAAACAAATGGCATTGTTTGTGGTTATTTTTAATACGACACATGATACGACATAATTGATTCCAATTTCGAGATATTCAGTTTGCCATTTCTGGTTGAACAAGATTTTGCTTTTTGCATAAATTTTGTGAATCAATATGAACAGCGGGGCAACGCGCACAGCAGAAAGAGAGAGACAGAGACAGAGAGCAATGGGGGATAGTGCATAGAGGGTATAAATAGTGTCAGCTATCAACATACCGTAACCGTGCATAGGCACATGTGCATTGAAAAACAAATGCGACAAAAAAGATGGAGTGATTGGCAAACCAAAAAAAAAACAGAGAGAGAAAGAGGCAGCGATGGCAATAAATCCTCTGTGTGCAAATACACCACATATAATTATTATTATGGAAAATGGTTACTAAAAATAGCAAAATGTATATTCCGACAATCGGTTAAATACTCGTCGATAGCGTTAAATTCAGTTGAAATCCATAAATACACTGCCCTCGATGAATTGGGACACATTCGCAATTCTAATCCCAATATTGATCATGCAAGAGAAAAATAAACATTTACCAAACAAAAAGAATACCAAACACGAAAAGACAAACACAATCCGAGTGGCAAAATTTAATGACAACACATCATAATAATATCCGAATCAATGCTATAATTCAACAATAGAAAATCCATTTGAGGGTTCGCGGCTAAAAAATACTTTGAGGTTTGGCGACTTTGTGCTGCTCCACGGTACACAGTGCAAAGGCGGGCAAGATTGGCATTGGTTAAAATATGAAAAATATTCAATTTCGATGGCAAACTGTTATAGTGATGTTGTAACCACAACTTATGCATTACATGTCGTCCTTTGTCGTGGTGTGAATGTGATCACCTGTGTTTTAATTGTATTCATTTTTGGTTTCCTTTTGTCGCTCTCCATTTGTTCCTTTTCCTCTTTTTCCTACATTTTCACTTCCCTTTTAATTATATATGCTTCGCGTCGTCAATTTCTGTATGTGTGTGTGTGTGTGTGTGTGTGTGTGTGTGTGTGTGTGTGTGTGTGTGTGTGTGTGTGTGTTTTGTCTTCAATGTCTTACATGCCGCTAATGCAATATGTGTGGTAATAATTCACTTGAGAGGAAACAGCCCACCAATATTGTACGTATGACATGTCGCTTCTTGGGAAATGTCCATAAAGTAAGTACGTTCGGTATCCTCTTTTTATTCTCACTCTTATTTCAAACAAAGCATACACAGACAGAATTACATTTGATTCTATTGCGTAGAAATTAATGCTTTCCACTTTCTATGGCTAAATTCGATTGTAAGTCGAAGGTACGTTCTTTCATTCTATTATATAAATGAACGATACATAACTTTATAACATTTGATGCGCGATTGCATGTCTGAAAAAATGCTCAGTATTTAGAGACTCGCACACATACACACACACACGCAAATCGAGCAAAGAGGTGGGGTCAGATGGAACGAATTCACTTTTTTTTGATGATCTGTCACTTTTCGTTTCATTTATTTGTTTTTTTTTTCATATTGTTTGCTAGTAAAATCAGCATTTCAATCGAAATGTGAATATCAATTTAAAAATTCGTACTTTAGCATTTTCATTCTAATCGGATTTGGTGCGCAACAAAAAAAAATCAACGTTGTTGCTGCTGTTTTTGAATGCGTATATGCGAGCGAGCCGAGCTCAAAACAGCAACATTGATGATTTGATTTGATTTAATTCCACTGAATTAAATAAAATGATACATTCATTTTCGACAAGACAGAATTTTTATTGTGTGTTTGTGTTGAAATGAATTTGAGCGAATGATTGCCAGCTGGGAGAGAGCTCATCAGCGCACGCACGCTTGCGTACATGTTCATCCGCTGAAGCATTAAAGGAACATTATATTTTGTAATCGCCAACGTAATTTTACATTTTCCATGTTAGTTTTTGAATAACATAAAGAAAAAAATAGAATCCTATACGGCATCTATTCGGTGGTAGCTGACATATCGGAAATGTCCTATTTTGTGTTTTGTATTTTTCCTTCAATCGCAACATTGTTTACTCAATCACAATTTTTGATTTGTTAAGCAAATAAAAGAATGAGCAATAAAATAAAGTTGAAAGGAAGCGATAAAAAAAAATGAAAATTCGTCAAATGGTAGAAAAGATAGAAGAAGAGATGGAAAGAAATCGAATTGTATTGAATTGGGAGGGTGTGCGAATATTTACAGGAGCACAAAATGGCGAAAACGATTGGCTTTTAAAAGCGAAGCTGTATCAAGTGAAATGAGCTTGAAGAATGAGTACCGAAAAGCAAACAAAATTGTCGATGGGAACATCGCAGAGGGATCGCGGCACAAAGACTCTTGTATACCGAGTTTTAAAGAGACTGCAGTGTATTTGATACAGAGTGAGAGAAAGAGAGAAAGAACAACACGTAATCATTTGGGTATGGATACGTACAATTCGGAATTTAAATACAGATATAAGGCAGAAAGTTCCAAAACAGCGGTAGAATTCCTTGATAGAACAACTTCGAATCGAGAATAAACGGAAAAATGGCGAGAGATTAAGAGCGAGAGAATGAGATTCACATAAATCGATTGCTTCGAACAGAGATCTATTTGCATAGCGCAACGAAAGAAAAAAGCATTTTCCAAAGATTTGTCTTTTATGCATCTTTTCGTTAGATCTTAAGTTCTTGTGCATGCAAATATAATACACATTCATTTTTTTTTCCTTTAAGCTGTTCAATTCGATAACTCACTTTTTTATTCACTTCATTCTCACTCATTCACTCACTTGTTTTCGAGCGGATGAAATGGAGTTAGGTAGAGATAGCAATTCCATATTTTGTTTGGTGCCCTCCTCATTTTACATATTGCTCAAAAATATACATTCGCGATGATTGTCTATCATACATTTTCTGTTTATTCTGTTGTTGTTCTTATTCTATTCGCTTGTTTTTGTTGAATTCGAAATATCGAACGAACGTTTCGTTTTTCAAGCCATTGCTCGTTTGTTCCAACAAAAATCGTTAAAAATCGATGTGTGCTTCTACGAAAATGTTCGTTGCCTTTGTTTAGTTCAACAGCAAATTTAAGCATTGACAATATCATGTTTGGATGATGAGCGCGAAAAATCAATATTTTAAAACATATGCACACATTGATGTATTTCATTTACACAGTTTATGTATTTTTCGATCGTCCACGGTTAAACATTCACTAAATGATTACCGAGAATAGTTAAGTGTTGACTGTAATGGCCAGACAAATAAATAACTACTACAAACTCACCACGTTTTTTATTGACAAGATTGACTTGTAGGAAATGTTCTATCGATAAAGAATCTCAGCAGTGGTCTGAAGAGTCCAATAACCCAACTTTAGGCAATCAACAATCCCAAACGATTTTGAAGAAGCTGTTAAGCTATTTACGATATTGAAAGGCAATTCAAGTGCATTTGCCATAAAATGTAATCAACTTTGAAATTTTGGTTATACAAAATGAACGGTTAGGCTACTCAAGTCTATTTCCCGAAAAGTGCATCAATTTTGCAATTTAAGCGGCTCTTCAATCGGTTGTTAAAAATACTAATTATTCAATTGAATTCTTTTTTTTCGAACTTTTCAACATTCAATCAACATTTTCCTCACGCTTTGCTATCAGAACGAGGGAAAAAAAACAGTCGAACAAGAGATTGAACACCTTTTTTTTTAATGTGTTTGTGAGCCGCATTTTGTGTGAACGTATTTGCGTTGTAATGTTCGAAATGGGATTACCTCTCAATTTTATTTACTTATCTAGTTAGTTTGCTGATAACAGCGACGAAGACGACATCAACAACATCAACGACAGCAACAGCAGCGGCACACAGAGCAACCATCGTGATGTTGTCGGTTTCGTTTCTTTTGCTTCGTCGATTTGTTTATGTATTCAACACATTCTTATGGTATATGCACTGAGCTTTATTTCAATTCGCTCGTTTATTTTTGTTGTTGTTTTCGTTGCTCTGATGTTATTCGAATGCTTGTTGTTGTGCCTTATTTCTTTTCTTGTCAAAATTTGTTCAACTCGTAAAGGCTGCTCTTTTCTGCTTCTTAAGCCTTGAGCTCGATGTTTTCTTCTCTCGCTCTCTTTCCCACTCATTTTATTCCCCTGACTTTTTAGAACAAATTCAATGGGACATTTTACTTCAAAAACTCTGATTCTTCTCTCCTGCTGCCGTTTCGTTTTTCGAATCAGCGCATAAATGCTGATGTTGTTCTTTTTTAAATACAGAGCAACAAAAAAAAACCTTTTCTTGGTGCATAGTTTAACAGAATGCTTGTATAATGTCCCCATAATTTGTGCATTTTATTGGCGACTTGCCATTCATCTATTTATTTTATTATTTTCTCTTATTTACCGTAATTTTTTTTTTCATCTCTTTGGCTTCTTGTTTGGCGTTTTACTGTGCATATTCAACTTGTCTTTGGTGCAATCTTTGCTTCGTTTCTACTCCCAATGCTTTACAAATGTATTTGTGTACAGAGAAAAAAATTCAGACAGACTTGACGATAGTTTAAGAATTTAAATTTAAATAGAAGGTATGAAAATGAAATTCATTTCTATTCGGGGAAATCGTACGCTTTTGATTGCTTTTCCCTCTGTCCTGTTCTGTTCGCTTTCTTTGTCTGCAGAGCAAGTATGCATTTATTATATATTTTGGCCAATAGCAAGAATGCTACAAGTGCAGACGGATCATTTGCAAAGTTGCCCATTTCGTAGCATTTATGTTCTAAATAGACCAATTTTATTAGTTTGTCTCTCTCTCTCTCTCTCTCTCTCTCTCCTTCTGTTTGCTCTATTCCCACTTTCTCCTATTCAAGCAAAATATGCACACAAAATATTCGCCAATGTACAGGGTGCCACGTACTCGATGGTAAGGGGTTAAAATATAAATTTCTGGTGCAAAAATATGAAAAATTAATCCGCTTAAGACGAAACTCCCTTCAGACCATAAGTCGGCCACAAGTCGGCCACAAGTCGGCCACAAGTCGGCATAGCTTTGCTCTAGTGAGACTTTACCAAGAATCACAGAGTGCAGGACACCCTGTGAAATAAAATCGTCTTCTTGCACAAATAGACCAAGAGAGATCATTGACTCCACTAAGAATGTTCTAGAGATGAGTATTTAATGACGTTTCATTTTGTTATCTACAAATATGGCTCTGACTCATGGGCACCACATCATTAAAATTCACAAATCCCCTGCCCCAAACTTATTTATTTTAGTTCGCACGACATCTCTGGGGGGAAAGTTCGAAAATCAAATTAAATTTATTCGACGATATTTACCTGATTATATGGAATATTTGTAATATTTGGAATATGTAGAAGATATTTGCAAAATATTTACAATATTTACCAAAATTTTGTCAGAATTTACGATATTTAGTTCATATTTGCAAGTAAATATTGAACTGATATTTACTATATTTACTTTATTTACATTATTTACCGTAAATTTATTTTATTTAAATTAAATATGACAAATTCTGATATATTCAGATGACGTCATTTGCAAATATGCTTGTAAAAATGTGTATTTGTTTCGATATTTCCCCCTCGATGTTGTGGTAGCGCTGATGGAAATTCAGTTTTCAGGTGTTAGCAATTGCGAATGATTTCAGAAGAAATATCCATCAACCACAATGTAAATACCAATATTTTGTGTATAAACGGTTTGGTGTCTAGATGCAAACCATTTGATTTTATTCGTATAAAATTGGCTATGCACTTGCACACACACACACGTCAACAGCGTCGAATTGGATAGTGGATAGTGATTCGACTTATCATTGAATTGAATACAAATCGGCTCTGCTTAAATCAATGAAATATTGATCTATGGCGAATTGCAAATTCTGGATAATTTTGGAAATCGGTGCTTGTCGAACCAAGGCGATTCAACTAATGGTTTTTACATGTCAATTAAGGCCAATTCCATAGAATTTCACTCCATTTCTAGAGCTCAGGCGAACGCACAATTATTAACATTTGAAATGAAACAACAGCTAATTTATAAAGTCAAAAACTCAAGGTAATTGTGCACGAAGTCAGCACGTCTATATGTGCGCCATGTTTTCATCAAAGTACTCAAAAGCATCATGCTATCAATGATATAGATAGACAATGATAGACTTAACTGAAAATGGCATAGTTCACTTGAGATGAGCTTATCATTTATTAAACTCCAGTGAAATGGTAGGCAACAAGACAAAAGCAACATTCTGATTGGGTTTGCAATTAAATTTGCTTGCATTCCGTATAGTTTCATACTGTTGTCGAGCCAATCGCGATGAAATTTCCAGTAAGTTGATGTTTTTTTTGTGTTTTTGCTTTTGTTTTTTCATTTTGCTGCACGCATAAATTCATATCGGATTCACAGTTATGTATTTCACACACTTTGAATACACTTCAAATGGTTAACTCTCTATTCATCTCCAATGAATTCTCTATTGTTCACTTCGTTCTCACATACAATAGTTGTTGTTTTGTTGTTGATGATGTGGTTTTTTCTTCACTCTCGGCTCCAATTTTAATTGGAATTTCTCTGTGTGTGAATTACATATTATTATATTTTATGGATGGGGATATGCAATCAAGCGAATATCCAAGATTATTTTCTAATTGAATTACAAGCGGATATGATTGATAAATGCGATACATGTGACGAATGATCCAGTGGATGGTTTGATGTGATGATGATAATGAAATCACATAGAATATACAACTATTGAGGAAGCTACAACATTTAATACGCGATTCAATATGAGAGATGGATAAAATAAAAACATGGAAAGAAAACAAATACAAATAAAAAGTACGCTGCTGCCATATTCACATTCATTTCATTTTACATCATGAGAAATTCATTCGAGCAACAGCCGAAGCCCCTTCTGCTTAGTAACTCATCCATATCATTATTCGAATAATTCTTAGCTTGGTTGGTGCAACTTTCAAAGTTTCCATTGCTCACTTTATTTTTTTATTTTTTTTTTAATTAAATTTTAATAAATCTATCTATGATATTGCTCAAAACGCAAAATGAGACGAACAGATATCAACCCGAATCACCTCTGGGAATCTTGATGCGTTAAATTTAAATTATTTATGTTAAAATGTTGAACTCAAGAATACATTCGCGCAAATTCGGTATAACCGATTGAGATGAACAGAGAATTTGGATGAACAAGCGAGAACGCGAAAGTAATTTTTATCGCTGCGCTTCACCTCGAATATCTTTAAATTGGTGTCTCAGACTTAAATATTTATGAAAGTGAGCTCCAGCGTGTTATTTGCACATTTAAGGTTAAACATTAATAGAGAGAGAGAGAGAGAGAGAGATAGAGAGAGAACGCACATTTTACATTGTCCGTCGTGAATAAGGGTACAGTTTAAATTGATTATGAATTGAGTAAAGTTCAAATTACTTTTCAATGGATAATTTCGGGCACCCAATAATTCCATTTTTAGAACAAAGAAAGTTTTTTCCATGGGGTTTTGCATAAAATTGCGAATCATCATTATCATCATCCTCATCATCAATGTGCGCTTAAATTTATATTAAGGGAATGAGTATCGGCGGGGGAGCGAGTGTTTTGTTGCCCACTAATGAGGCATTAGACGCACATCGTTCTCTGGATACCAATTTTTGTTGGGTGTGATGCATTCAAGTCAAGTGCTTGTTTCAATCGCTTCCAGATGCGTTTTTTGTTCATGCGATCTGGCCAACGATTCGCGGTAACGTGACAAATCGTTAGAATGACATAGAACAATCAAGAGACACACAAGATATATAACATTGAAGTGATCTATTCAATACATTTGAATTAAATGAATATTAATCGAGTAAATAAGATTCTATTCACTCATTTGTCATAGAACTATGTCAGTCTTCGCTTTCATTATACAATATCTTATCTCACAAACTATTATCTCATCATTTCTAGCAGAAAATTCGAAAGCAAAGGCAACCGCAACTACCATTGCAGTTGTATGCGATGTATTAATATCGGGATTCAAGAGAGATTAGCACTCAACTCAATGAACATGAAATTTAAGTTTCAATGAATGATAACGATGTTTGCATTTTTCTGTGTGTGTGTGTTTCAAAGGGCAAACGAGCGAAAGCAAAAGTGACATTGCTCAGTGGCAAACATACACGCGAACCGATAGAAGATTCTTGTTTGCCAACGCCATGTATATGGTGGCAACATTTCAAAGTTGAAATATCGCATTCGATTTGGTTGGTTTTACACTTGATCAAAAGAATTTCATCATACCCATTCGTATACGTCTCCTAGAACTGAAATGGAATGGTGATTCTATGGGTCTATAATTCGACTCCATTCATTTCCAGTACTGTTTGTGAGGAAATCAAACGTTTTTCAGAGTTGGAAAAAGTGTGCTCTGATCAAATGTGAAATATATACTAGTACAGCAAAAGATAACTTTGAATGTAGAATTTCACTTGAAATGCCAACGAATTTCAATTTCATCTGTTGACTAGTTCATGTGTCAACTGCAGACGATCAGAAATATTATCCGGTTTGTGTATCGACCAACCAACATTTCTGCACGAGCTGTGAAATGTATTTCTTATCCATTCCTTTATTATCCCATTTTAAAAATGATGCCCATTTCGGTAATATAATCATGGTTGGTCGTAAAATTTGGAACACCTTTTCTGAGAAAAACATGGATATGGAACAGTTTCAAAATGTTTTTCAAACCTTATTGTACCATATTAATTGCTGCGTATATACAAGACCAATACTTTGGCAAATCGCAATTTTTGGCACATTGAGAATCGTGTTGCCCAGCTGTCGCTACTTCGGGGCGGTGCTATTTGGGGTCTATAATTTCGACGTTCTTTTGTATTTTTTCCATTGAAAGGAAAAAAAAAAACTAGCTTAATGTGAATATGAGAATTTCGGGCTGAAATTAAATAAGAATAATCCGCTGATAAAACTATCACCATAATATATAAGTGTTCACACCCCCTGGAATTTTCGACCTCGCGGATACGTTTCGAGAATTGACATTACTGATATATATACATCGCTATAGCGAAGCTACTAGTTTTAATCTCCGATTCATTATTATTTAACAAAACGATTTTTGATCATCTGACGTGTGAAGTGACAACTGTGAATTGTGAGACTCGTTGTATCTCTCTTTCACTCACTGTGTGAGGCTATGGCCTATTTTTGCATGTTGCTTTATTTGCTCATAAATGACAATTGCACTTGGCACGTGCTCGTCTTATCAGAGGTGGACAATGTGGAATTTCACAATGAATGTATAATCGTGACAATATACACTCAACGGGGCTGATACAAAAAAAAACACACGAACACGAACACAAACGCACGCATGAATTTGGTGCATGAACCGCCACGTTCCAAAGTCAAATAAATGCAATTCATGTCGGTTTTTGTCGTAAATGCTTAATGCATTTCACGAGATTATTCACCACCTTTTGTTCTTGATTTTTGTATTTAGCGCGCATTTTACCGAGAACTCTTTTCAATTCATAATCGCTTTGTAAGGTTTTCTTTTTCTTTTTGTTTAGTTCAATGTTATTAAAATCCATATTCAATCAAACAAAAAAAAACCCGTGGCATTTTTTTGGCCTCTTTTCTCATTTCTTTTTTAATTGCATTGATTCGCAACCAAGTGCCGTAGTGGTTTTCAAGTTGTCGAAAGTGTGGGAAAAATTTAAAGAGACAAAAATGTCTGTTTTCTTTTGTTTCTGTTTTCTCGAAAAAAAAACCTATTTTGTGCGACTATGTTGTGGTTATCGAATATCGATATTCAATTGAAAAATTGTTACTGTTGCTTTATACATCTTTTATATTGATGTTATGAAAGTGCTTTTCCAAAACACCAACCAGAACAGCAACAGCAACACCATCACTTTGACTTCATTCTCGACCAATAAAATGGAATGGATTGTGGGAAGAGCGGCAAGTAGGGGAAATCGAAAATAGAAAATTATTGAAAGTTCAGAGAAAGCCATATCAGAATGAGGTGCGATACATAGTGAGCGCTCGTTCGCGACAAAAGAATATATGGCCATAGAAAACGACTTCAATCAACGAATATACGTATACACTGCACATTAGCGCTCAACTGCAATTTACCAGCAACTGTCGACTTTTTACAGTAAATTGGGCTAGTAGGTGACCAACTCTATATATCGCTGATAGTGCGAGTGAGAGGGCCGCAAGAGATAGATAGTGCGAGAGAGAGAGAGAGAGAGAGAGAGAGAGAGAGAGAGAGAGAGATCGAGCGAGCGAGTAAGCGAGCGAGCGAAACAACCGCAAAAAGCCAAACCAGAATAGACAATTATTGTATTGAGATAAATAATTTCTATGTCACATTTATTATTTATCAATTATTGGAGAAAGAGCTCAATGCAAGTATCTACTATCTATGGACGATGGTGGTGCACAATATACACTGGTGAACGTATAAATCGGACAAACAGCACACATCCAAATAATCAATCGCAAACAAACATACCAGCAAACAAACAACGTCGCAATAGTTTTGCCTTCATAAGGGCACACCGCACACTATTCAATTTTTGCAGAAGCATCAAAGCAAACTCAGTCGATAGTCAAATAGTCAGTTCGGTGTGCCTAATATCATATTTCGAATCGCACATTTCGAATCGCTAATGCGTTGAGACTCGACGAAGCTGTATTTATTTCAAGTCGATAGTCATTGATTTGTTGTGTGAGCTCAGCATATACGTTTGGATCGTTGTCGGTACGTTCGGCACTAAAGTCTAATGGTTGGTACTTGTGAGTGTATATCAATTCTGTGTTGTTTTTTTTTTCATGCACACACTGAGTAATATGCACAATGCAGCTCATCACTCCATACACCGCACAAAACATTGATGATCGTCAGTTTTTCTGTGGCTCATCGAAAAATATGGCGCAGAAATTGTTGTCGATCTGGGACTTGCCAATTAATTAAATTGCTTATTTATTCCTTTAAGTTGATTCACTTCACAAGAATAATTGAATCGAGATTCTTTTGCTCGGTCTCGCTGTGTGCGATGTTTTTCACTAGGGGAATTTATCGAATTTCAAATATTATATATTTGCGAATTATTTGTGAGATTTGCAGATGCGAATATGCCATTTTTTGCGATATTCACACAATATTTGCCAGATTTACTCAATATTTGCTGATAGTGACAGTTGTTGTTGTTGTAAATACAAATGATTCGCATGATTTGCAAATATTTGCAGATTTGCATGTAAATGTCCATAAACCAGATATCACATATTTGCAATATTTGCGAAATATTCATTTTGATAAATTCCCCTAGGTTTTTCATTCGCAAGTGATGTCAAGAGTTTTAGTCAAATGTGCTGCATTTGCACAGTGTCTTTGCGTCAGCGTAATTTAGCTTTCGCTTTCGATTTCTCTATGCTGTTTTCGTTTGTGGCTTTATTCAACATCAAAATTCATTATTATCAGCATTCAGAATCTTAGCAAAAAGAATTGGTCGCGTTCTTTTTACTGATATGACCTGGAAAACTGCATACGACGAAATTTAATCAATCACAAAAAAACCATCTCTTTTCCATGGCTTACAAAATTGGCTGTCAACAAAT
Source organism: Aphidoletes aphidimyza (assembly GCA_030463065.1). Classification (NCBI taxonomy): domain Eukaryota; kingdom Metazoa; phylum Arthropoda; class Insecta; order Diptera; family Cecidomyiidae; genus Aphidoletes; species Aphidoletes aphidimyza. The sequence continues at coordinate 36,347,655 of CM059998.1, forward strand.
AAAGAGATAAAAATGTTGAAGAAAAAAAAAACAACTGAAAAACCAGACACATGGCTGACATGACAAAAGTGAGCAAGTAGGCGATCTAGTCAGCAAACCCTGATTGGTTTTTAAGCGAGATATGAATACATTTGGTAAAACATTTCTTCCCTTCGACGTTCCAAACTGCAGTGATATGCAATGGGAAGTGTCATATACAATCGAGACATATGCGCTAGAAAAAGTGATTGAATCTACACGCATTCAATGCGCAACTAATCAGCAACTCTAGCAACAGCAAATCAAAGCAAAATAAGACACAAAAGAAATTGACTCAACCACTGTACATTAAGTGTACCGTAAATGCTATCGCATCTTAATTGGTTTCTCTAGTTGCGAATTGATGTTGTTGTAAACTCGACTTATGTTCACTTGTTTTTACTTTTCTGCATACTCGAATGGTTAAGGGTAAGTATTGCAATCGGCTCATAGATCCGGATCATCGAAAACCTCATTTCTATATGTTTTGAGGCCGATTGAGCCCAAAAGAACATTTTTTTTCATGATAAACTTTATTTCGTATGCTAAAGTATAACCGAAATAAAGGAAAGATTTGAAATGTGTGGATGATTCGTTTTCTGAACACTCATACAATCATCTCTGACAAATAAAATTGACTACCGAATTTCAAATAAATGTGCAAAATTAAATTTCTACACGTCATAACGAGTTCACACCGAAGCACTGTGTAGTTTCGTAAATCTAAACAACAAAATAATAAAATGGATTTTGTGTGACTGGTGACAAAGAGTTCTTTCCATTCAAAATAAAATGCATTTTTGGGTCGATTAATCGATAGTAGTTTTCTTGATTGCATACATGTTCATCATTGAAGCAATTCAACATAGTTGCATATGGTTTGGAATGCCTTGGAGAAATTGGAAACCTGAATAATTTTATTGAAATGTCAAACAATCGGTTGAAGGGTTGAAGTGGCTGACGTGAAACTATTCAACAAAAGCCAGACCATCTGACGGGATAGGAATGAGAAGAAAGGTGGCGGAGGAGAGGAGAAGGCTAGGTAAGGAATAAACGTAAAAATCAGGAAACAAAGACTTGTGATTGAAAATGAAAACATTCATTAACATGTTTTGTAAACTTTGCTACATATATTGAACAGGAACCATAATATACATTTTAATCGTTCAAACACAAAAACATATTGTGTATGTAGTTAAGCACGTCAGTTCATGAGCAGTGAGCTCATATCGCGCGTGCTCGCAATAACGCATACTTGAGCAATACAATGCCATCCGTGTGTAGGAACTACGACCAAGATAGAATTAGAGCATTATGAATTTTATGCCAACGAAGGTAATAATAATAACAATAATAATTGTAATAAAGTGCAGCAAAAAAAGAGTGATGATAAAAATTATAGATGTAACTAAATAATGAAAAGCAACTGAAGTTAAGGAATGAGAGAGCGAGTGAATGAAAATGTAATAGTTGCAGAGTCTCTTGTCGGTTGTCATTTATTCATACAACGGAATTGAAGCACACAAAATCATTCAATTGCAATGAAAATGCTTAAATGTCAACGTTATGTCTGCATACAATTTATGCAGTCAATTGTGTTGTCACACTCAAAACTATTTTAGTTTGTTGGCCTTACATGTGTGACTAGCGTATGTTTATGTGCTAAAAATATATTGCTTCCCCAGACTTCGGCCGTCTTGTTTTCTCACTCTTTTCATTGTAGTTAGCTGCTGGTGCGAGACAGACATAAACAAACTATGGGTATAAAGTTCGACAATCGAGAAACGAGCTCGCGCATTTGCTACACATTTGAACAAGTTCGTTTTTGTCTACCATAGACTGAGTGCGAATATGTGTCTCTTCTTTTTCACATTTTTTCGGTCTTTAGACATTGCAATGAAGATGATTTGGAGGAAGAGAGAGAGAGAGAGAGAGAGAGAGAGAGAGAGAGAGAGAGAGAGAGAGAGTGAGAGTGAGAATGTGAGTAAAAAATTGGAATTGACAGCATATACAAACTCTGCATCCAACAATGAGTTAATGTTGGTCGATAAACACACACACACACCAAGTACACTGTGTGTATCTCTTCCTTGCCAATATATTGAATGCCCATGGTGTTGTGTCAATGCTAATCGTTTTATGTTTTTTTTTAAATATGTTGCAAAAACATTTTTTATTAGCCGCAAAACGTGCATATTTGATAAAGACAGCCACTTGGCACAGCGCTGCTCTAGCGCTCAAAACAACTCTAATCGAAAATAGTCCAATAAATTGTCGTCATTTTAAGTGAAATGCCAGTACTAGAGCATTTTTCTTACTCATTGGCCCATTAGTTACTTCGATTCACTGGTTTGGTTGGTTGTTCGGTTAAATGACAACAATTGGCTAAAGAAAACAAGTTTCAAGAGCGACATATAAATATATATATATATATATATATATATATATATATATATATGAATCGGGCATGTATCACAATGGTTTGAACCATCATTTCAGTACTCTAATGTATAAACAAAGACTGCGATTGACTGTAACATCAAGCACCAACCAGCAACAGTAGCAATGACATTAGTTGCCACAGTCGCAGCACTGGCATCACCAACATACAAAACAATCTTGCATCGAATTGCATTTCTCTGTTGTTTCCATGTTTAGTGTTTAATTGTGTTAACTGTGCATCTTTTGTAGTCGTACGTGTACGTAATAAATAGGGATTCATTTCATGTTGTTGCTTTGCTTGTCATATATACGTTGTCACGTAGAAATCGAGAGAGTGCGAGCTCCTGCTATATCTAGCTGCTTCAAAGCAGTGTGAGCGGCATATTTATGTCCTGATTTGGTTCTACTTTCGTTACCATTCATATCGCGCATTTTCTACCCAGTTATCCCAAAGGAAAAGACATTTTATGGTTGTAAACAGCAATCATACGCCAATAGTTGCAAGCAAGCAACAGCAGCAGCAGAAGCAGCTATAGAAATCCGTGGAAGATCGAGCCGTAGAAGACCGAGTGGCAGAAAGAAATCGCATCACCTAAACCGAACCGAACCGAACCAAATCAAGTCAAGCCCAAAACAGTGATATACATTGAATAAATGATGAAAAAGAAGAATACCCATGCTCAAACATCTCTGATTGAAGAGAATGCAAAGAAAAAAAATAATATGTTGGAGGCATGATACAGAATTGCACATTTTAAATGGTGTGAGACATTGTACTCGATGCTATGGACGCTGCAAACTGGAAACACAAAGATTTTCAAACTCCTAGTGCACAAACACACACAGTCACTTAATGTAGAGAGAAAGAGCAACGGAACTATTGAAACAGACAGTGAAAACGAGAAAAAGAGAAGCAGAGAGGGAGAGATCTAAATTTGATGGCTTCCAACTGCTGTCGCGAGCGATGAATTTCAGTTTGCGAATGTAATTCGCTGTTCTATCTTGTTTGATGCATCCACATTCACCACTGAGTGAGCATAGCAATGTGTTTAAAACATCGAAAAATAAATGTGAAACGAAATGCTATTCAGTTGATGTTTGCGAGCGAGATACATGTAGTTACATTGTACTTATCGCTCTGTTTTATTTTTCGGGCGTAGGGCTGCTGTTTTTCAGCCTCGTTCTCCCTCTCTCTCTCTCTTACTCATTTTCTTTCATTCACATTGTTTGCCACTTTTTCTGCCATCTTAGTTTACAACGAGAAAACGTATCGACAATTGAAAACCGTTCAATAGATCGTTCGATGCATTTTTCTTGGCTCTTGACATTTCTCCTTATTTTTATCTCTATCTTTTGATGTTTTTTTGTCGTCGTTGTTGTTGCACGGGCGTGTGTGCGTGTGTTCATGTGATTGCTGTTGCCATTCTAAGCTATCGGTTTTTATTTAGTGTTCAATTGTTTTCAATAGATCAATTCAATTTCGTATCGCTAAGGTTGTTGTAAATCAAGTCACGGCGATAAATAAATATCTGCGTTATTGCAGAAACCCAACTATCTTTCCTGCTTCGGAAAATCCACAAAAAGGTGGAGACCATTTTGTTATTGTTGTTGTTTGTTGAGTGAGCTATGGCGCGACACAAAAAACCACAAAATCGTTGCAAATATTAGATCGGATTGTATTGTGTTATTTGGTTCGTTGTTGTCAATGCCATCTACATACATTGAAAAAGATGTGAGAACGATGACAAAACTTGTTGCAAAAATGAAACATTTGTGTCATAAAAATACAATATACAAACAGTTTCATTTTCAGTGATAATTCATACAAATTGAACTACTGCAGTGAGGGGGGGGGGGTTTACCGGCAGACGAAGAGAGAAAGAGAAAGAGAAAAAGAATCATATACATCGGCAATTGGCAGTACACAACGCATATGGAGAAAAAGCAACATTTAAAATGGGCAAAAACCGCATTCATTCGGAAATGTGCTTGCAACTACTGCTTCTGCTGCTGCTGCTGTTTCTTCTGCTGTGTGATTTTACGGCGCTCTAACGCGTTGAATATCTGTGCACTGTGTTTGTGTACTAGAGAGGAAAACTTTTTAATTGAAAAGTTTCAACTAAAAATGTTAAAAGAACGTGAGCAGCTTATTGTTCGAACTTCGAATTGGTATTTGATACGGACCAAGTGAAACAGAGAGAAAAGACAGTACATTTGGAACACATGCGAATATTTGGTATTTTACAATGTTAATGAAGTGGATAGAATTTGATCGATTTGCCGTTTCTCCTCTTTTTTTACTTTTCATGCAATTGATGATGCTGATGGTCTGTAGCAAACGGCTGTGACCACAATAACCATCAAAAGCAATTGCGAACAAATTCCATTTCATTCGTAAAGAATGAACAGATAAAGATTGACAGAGTGTGTGCTCGTGTGGCTATGCAATGGTATTTGGCATGAAAGGGAAACGTTGGTCTGACATCGCAAAATCCAAGTGATAACATTTAAAGAAAAACTGCGTTTGAAGCGGCCATAAAATAGCTAACGTATCCTAATTAAATGGTACACGAATACTGACAATGATAATAAATTGCGGCATCAAGAGAAAACATGGAACAGCAGCGCAGAGTAAATGTTACATTTTGATTAAGAGTCCTGGTGAACCACTTTAATCGTCATCATGCAAGAATGAACTAATCATAATCACCAAACCGATTGGAGTCTATCATTTCTGGTTTGGTGATGACCAGATAAAATACAGACTCTGCGACCAAATTCAAGTGCGGTTACTTTACAGCAAATAAAGATCAATTTCTGTTGTTTTTTTTTTTAAGTATCATTTCTTCTGTTTCCTTCGATTTTTTGCCTTTATGTTTAGTCCAGCGGTTTTATAGCCCATTTTGAACACAATATAAACGGAAACTGGCCGGCCACATAAAGAAAATTACGAATGACTGAAACATTTGCATGGAAATCGCATACGTTTTGTTGTGCGAATATCTGTGAGATTTTCAATGACTTGAACAGATTTTTTGATACACAATCGATTCCATTGGCATCCGCATTGGGTTTTTGTTTTCAACTGGAATGAATATTCAGCCCACCGGTTGTCAAGCCTGCACTGAATTCGTTGAATCTCTGGGCAACTGCATAAAATAATTGCTATGCTGCCAACATTTTATTTCGCGCGCACATTTTACGAGTGAATAAAAAAGATCACATGCGAAAATCTCGCCGCGGTATTCGTTTGTTAGCATTCATTTTTTTTTCATTCATTTTACTTAATTATTTTTGCCCTCCTCAAGCAAAAGAATTTGTCATTCAAGCGCTTGTGTTCGTGATGGCAATTAACTAATTCGGACAAAGTAATCAAGAAGCCACTGCAATTCTTAAATATGTATATCACTGTATTTATGGCCAAGCTACGGACATTGTCCGTAACATCAATGTTTAAAAACCTAAAATGTACAAATAATAAGTGATCGATATCAGTCACAAGGTGGAACGAAAACAAGCAAACAAAAAACATGCCATTGAAATATTTTGATAGAACATGCAGATACGAATGGATAAAGAGCACAAAGAAAGATAAACGGAGAGAGGACAACATAATTCAATAAAAGAGTTTATTAAAACTTGATTTTCAAGATCAATGTCAAATCATTTCACAGTCCCATTCACTGTTTATTTTGCAGGCACATTCGCGCGCTTCGATGGTCTTATATACGTGAATTTATCATATATTCCAAGAGTGAAGACGTCTGAAAAAAAAAATCGTCATCATAAAAACCTTGTGTATACACAATATGCTTCGCGTGTTTTATGAAGTACAAATTACGAATTCACTCCTTTTTGCTCACGTTTTCGTGGATATTTTTCACGTCTCTCTCTCTCTCTCTCTCTCTCTTTGTGCCATCAAAGTTAGTTCACCTTTTTGCACATTAATTCGAATATGTTTTTTTTTTTTAAGTTGTTGTTATCTTCATTCGTGAAAGTGAGTCTGCTTCAGTTGGCTCTGTCAAAACCTAAGCACGCACACCGCACACATAGCACTTCAGTAACTGATAGTACACAAAATGCATATAAATGTCACATTATTTGTACGTATATAAAACATTCTCCCTCTTTCTGGGCGGAAGTTAAGAAGTTTGGCTTTCAATATATGCTTTTGATATATTTAGAATAGGATCTTTACACATTATATAATATATATATATAAAAAACAAGTGCAACGACAACGGCGGTGACAGTCGTGCCGTACGCATTTATGGATGATATTGCATTCCAACAAAGTCATTTTCAAGCGTATCAACAAATCGTGCATCAAAATATTATTACAATTAGATAATTTTAAATCTCTGATGCTTCAGCGTATTCGATTCGGTAAATTGAAAATAGTGTTGTTGTTTGACCATTGACATTGAATGCTATTTGATTTGGGTGTCTTCCATTATGTTCTTTATCCACATCGTTTTCATTATCATTGCTTTCGTTCGCGTTTCAAGTGAATTCCCGATTTTGACCTGTTGGAAATTCAATTCTGTCATTCAACGAATATTGAAAAAAAAAGAACGGACGAAGTTTACGATTATCATTAACACTTAGATGCCAATCCCAACGAATTAATCATTGAATTCGGCAAACATTCGTGGGTCACGCTACAAACCATGCGACCAAATGCGCTATTGAAACATATCGAAAAATAGAAGCCCCGTCAGATGCACTCATTTTTTAATTTGTATTATTTCGGAGGATTTTTTTTTTTATTTCATTTTCTCACGCAATTAGAGAAATATGCATGTAATTGCAAATTTTGTAACCGATAAACAACTTTTATAGCAGATACAACGAATATGAGTGTACATTGAACGCACTCATTTTTTTTTCGAAGCAAAAGAACATGAATTCTAACATTGAAATAGCAATGTATGTGAGATATGGACAACATGAAAACCGGTGTGCAAAAATAAACAGAGTTAGTTGACAATTCAATGAACTTTTTTTTTTTTTAGCTCGTTCAACAACTTGGCATGCGACACATCCAACGAATGTTTTGTACGCATACATTTTTATCACATCTTTCTTTTTGTTCGATATATTCTATTAAAAAAAAAAGTTCATGAGGCATTTTTAGCGATTTGGCATAAATTTTAAGCTACAAAATATGGTTTCGTATATTTTGTATTTTCCCGTATTTTGAAGAGAATAAAAATGGTTATGTCGTCGAATTTAGATCACGAGGAAGCAAAAAAGTGAACAAAATATTTAAAAAAAAAATGAACATTGGAGTAAAGGTGAATGCATAAAACGTAAATATGTGCCATTGTGATGTCACGTTCGAGTGTTTTCAGTTATTTGCTGTTGTCGGTTTGTCACCCGAAAACTTAATTAACATTACAACACAAACCAAGCACCGTAAATCCGATTAATGTGACTTTTGCGGCATTTTCAATGCAAAAAAAAAGAATTGCGAACTGAGGAAATGTGAACTGTGTACATGTTAAAGCATATCCAACCAACGGAATTGGATTTGTAATCAGAGTCACCATCGAAAGTAATATTCAATTTCAATACACACACACACACACACACACCCATCATTCATCAGTAGAGACATCATCCATTTGACAAACATCAACTGGCATGTGTACATTGTACAATTTATACACATTGTGTTCTGTTCGATCGGTTTAGTTCATCTTCTGAAACATGTTTGAACATCGAACACTCAACCATCAATATTTATTCCCTTAATTCATTAACAGAATATTATTTGGTTTCGCGCAGCAAATATGCTAAATGATTAAAATATAAATTTGGTTTCAATAATGTATTGTATGTAAATTGTCAATAGCATTTATAGCGAAGCCTAGATAGTGTGTGAGAGACGAAGCAGAAGCAATAAAAGGGAGAGAGCGAGAGAGAGAGAGAGAGAGAGAGTGTGTGTCAGACATTGAAAATAGCTATCTATTCAAAACACGTTTTCCACAACTATACATGATATGATAAATTGAAACCGAACTTTATAATTATATCACGACTCGCGCGTGGAAGCTCACCGCCACCAGTGTCGAGAACTGTGGTGACAGCCACCAGCCATTCGAATGCAAATACACATAATGTTTATGAAGTTTGTTTCAATTATTTTTCGAAAAACAAAACACAACGCGAATGTGAATGTAGATGACATATTTTTGAAGCGGTGGCTAGTTGGGAAATTCAGTAAATAGTAAATAGCAAGAGAGAGAGAAAGAGGAGAGGGAGAGGGAGAGAGAGCATTCCAAAATATGATTAGAAGTGAATCTCAAGCAACATTTTCATCCATTGCTTGCTACGATTGCGGGCATTGTTAAAATATGTTCAAGCACCTGCTAGTGTCATCAGTTTTCAAAATTGATTTTATCCTTTCGGGAATTCTCTGGCACATGCGACATCATTTAATGATATAAAATTGTTTTGCAAAAATTTAACGGTATGTGAAACATTACCATGGTTTGAGTTGTTTGATTTGCCACAAATACCGCTTGGCTGGTAGTTAGTCCATGACCGTGACTTTGGCGTACTGAGCGCGCATTTTCATCACGATACCTTACGAAATACCGCAAGCAAGCACTTAGAATGTTGTGTGTACTGCAACACACTGTACATGTGGCCGAACACAGGAACCGCGAAAAAAAAACCATCCAAACACACATTCATTTATTTTATGAAATATTCATGTGAATAATGTTAATTTTCTCCGTAGATGGCTGAGGTGAGACAAAACAAGAGAGGCGAGAAAACATGTGTAGAAAATAGTTTTTTTTCCAGTACGTAAGTGGAAACCAATAAATATGATTTGCCCATGGAACAGTAAAATGGTGAACTGTGAACAAATAGCAAACCGTTTGGATGGACCTGTTAACAAGTAAGGTTTCCAAAGAAACTCGTTCGGACGAAGAGATACAACTGGCAGCATAAAACGAAATGTTTTCAATAGGCAGAAATAAGCAACATGAATATGATGACGGATTTCATATCTTCTACATGCGCAACGTCTTGATTGTGATTCTGTGTGTGCCATATTATCATTACTGGTATTATTAGGCCAATGTGGAAATCAAAGTATGGGAGCCTATTTATTGTGTTCCCTTTTCCGCTGTGTGCTCACAAAGAAATCCGGGGGAACAGCTCAAGTGTTTGGTTTGTGTGTATGGGGTGGGTGAGTATGGGTGTATACTCGTTCCGGCATGTATATTTCAAGCAGAAGCGAAAAAACTGATATTATAAGAAATATAATGGGAATTGTGAACAATACATTGCGTATTGGATTAAATAGGAAATGAGTTTGCATCAAATTACGGAGCACGCATCCAATTCTCTTATAAATTACATGGTCGATTTATATTTCAAGAATATATCGGCTTTTAATCAGAATTGCGCGAATCGAATAGGAAAAAACGAATGGACGCTTGAAATGATTAAACGGTGCCATAGACAAGCACCACACAAATTCGTTAGTGTGTGGCTTTTAATGTATTTTTTCACACAACTAATAATATACAAAGTCGAAGTGTACCTGAATATGACTGTGCACTGTGCAGTTCTGTGAATTTTGCTCAAATTTGACATTCATTAGTATTATACCGAATTTTACGCAACACTTCCAATTGATTAGTCTTGTTATTTGAGTAAATCGTATTTCTTAAGGCCGAGCTCGAGAAGTAATTTTGCAACTAAGAGAAGCGTTGTTTCAACTCTATTCGTGAGCGTTGTGCTAACTCAACACGTACACGAGAATCAAAAAAACATTTAATTTTGAATGCAAGTATTTAATAGAAAATTCTTGGCAATTAAACGACAATATTAATCAATCCAATCAATATTTCATGACTTTGGAGATTGGCTTTTCGGAGTGTGTTATGTTTTTTTTTTTTTCTTTCGAAAAGGCGATTTGCTCGAATGGATTCGGTCTTGCCACAAAACTCCTTGGCGCTAATACAAATTGGTTCTTTCGTTCAAAGCTACACTTTTACTCATCACCTAAACTTGACAAACAAACAAACACAATAAATTATATCAAATTCTTTTGGATGTAAACACATAATTTTCGATTCGTACCATGAATGAAGTCGAATCCATTGGAAATTCCAATTGAAATCTCCAAAAGCAGATCAATGTGATTCCAATGCGAAAACATATTCGACTTGGTTTTAGTTTGGTATGCCAAGTCGTTTGAGCGTCAAATTTAATTGTTTTTGGTTCTCAATCAAATGTTCAAATGAACGAAATTCAACGGGAAAATCCCTCCGATATTTGAAATTATATTTGCCAGCTCGCCTTCACTAGCTGGTTTATATTTTCCAAAAGATATTTTCAGCCGGAAACTTAGCATCCAATTCAAAGCTGGCCTGTGCCATTTCACGTTTCTGCGTTTCTGTAAGCCATTGATAATAATAATCATCTACGGAGAACTGAATGCTATGAATATAAATAAATAGCCCAAAACGACGATAGTCCATTTTGCTAGACATCTTGATGTCATCTGAACATGGCAAAGGCGAAAACGTTTCACAACTTGAATTTGGTTGATGGTTCACGTGCATTGACCGAAATAAATGATAGCAATTATTTAGTTGATATATTTCGGAATACCATAAAATCCACTCGATTCGATTAATTATAGTTTAAGAAAACGAACGAGAGTGAGAAATAACACACTTAAGTAGTTCTTTGTGGCAAACGAAGCGAACACGGAACAACAGTGGAATGGTGTATAGAATACAGAATGTGGTATTTACGCCCATTTGAATTTTTCGTATGTGCCTGTGCCCCGTGCATGCGTGTGCTTAAGAGTGTAGGACTGTATGGGTTCCATTGCATTGGGGCGCAGAGAAAAATTTATTCAATATGTTAGATTACATAAATTTGCAATGTTACTCACACTTGACAGTGCGGTATTTCGCTAAAGGAACGCCGTCACAAGAACAAGATAGAGAACTAACTCCAGAACAGCACTCAAAATGCAAATGCATAAAATTGCTTTGGCTGTGCTTGTGCTTGTGCTTGTGCTTGTGCTTGTGCTTGTTTGTTCATTCATTTCGTTCGTTTCATTCGCTTGAGTCAGTTTCCCAGTCTCGGTTATGCGACACATTCGCTGATGGTCGGAATATTTTTCTTCATTGTCTCTCATCTCACACATTCAATCTTTCGATTTCACATTTTTCGTCCTTTCCGACGGCTTGGTTCATTCCGGTTTCACCACCAAGCCATTAAACCGAACCGAAATAAGTGATCGAGTACGTAAACGTTGTACACACAAATACACGTTTACAATCGAATTCGAACAAAAGAAACATATTCATTATTCAGGGTGAGCATGTAATGTGCATATAAGTAATGCTAGCCAATAGAGCTAGAACGAGACAACGAGAGAGAGAGAGAGAGAAAGAGAGAGAGAGAGAGAGAATGAGAGAGAGAGAGAACTCTTAACTATATGATTGGTTAACCCTTATACCGAGTAAACACACACTGCGTCCCAAAGGTAGAAATATTGATGTTTTTTTTTTATTATGTGTCTGCAAATAATGGTGAATTAAAAGGATGAGGTAAAAGGCGATCGTCTTTACCTTTTAACTCCAAGCACTTATTTCATCTCAACAAGTTCATATATCATACATCTCATATGTTTTACACCGTGGTAAACATAAAGCTGCTGAAACTGAAACACACATTTATTTCTCTCAAGCAATGGAAGACTCTTTTCAGCAAGCAGAGAGAAAAGGAGTAAGCGAGGAAAGTACCAAAGCGTATTGTCAGCATATTCAAAATGCTGCATAATGTCGTGAGGTACATCACGAAGACTTTCATTGAGTTGCCTGTAATTGCTGAAATGTGATGTATATTCAACATTTTACAAGGTGACCGACATGAAGTGTTATCGAAAACAAAATTGCATAGCTTTTGTACAAATGCATGTTATTTTTATTTGATAATTCTGTCTACTAGTGTGAGAATTATTTTTTCAAAAATCTTTACCATTTTCATCATTAGCTTCTTCATGAACTAGTAGTTAAACGGTCTATATACAGTCTAAAAGCTTAAAAGAGCCTGCTACAAGAAGAAGCAATTTTCATGGATAGTTTTTTTAACCAATGCTCAGCTTCTGGTAATCTATAGATAACGTCTATAGACGTAGAAAGTAGAGCAGAGCATATCAACATCTTCAGTTTTTAAATCGATCGATTGAAAAAATTACCCCAAAAATCGTTTTATTGAAGCCCAATACTACATTTCGGACCGCAGTAAGGCGATCAAGTTGTTGAACTATGCTTTGAGAGCCAATTTTAATAGCTTTCGTGCAATAGATATGAACACCCTATACACACACTTTTCCGGCACTCGCCAATTGGCATCATGCAGTGTGTGTGTGTGTGTGAGTGTGTGTCAGTTTCGCTCAAAGTTTACATCAAAAAGTTTGTTTATCTATAGGTTCGGAAGACACATCCGTGACTACGGTAATATTCACCCATCAAACGCACATGAGCACCGTACACATACATGGATGATAAATGTCATTCTATCAGACTCACAACTTTAAAGCGTCACACTAAAATTTAAAACACGGGTGGTGTTTGCCACAGCAACTGATCAAAAATGACTATATTCAGCTGCATCGCTTCTAACATATTAAAATGTCTTTCATTTAGATTCTTTTCACAAATTTCCGCTAGTACCACCAATGTGCACTAAATTTGAAGGCTAAATGATATTACAAAGAATTTCATCCTTGCTTTTGTACTTAATGTCAAAATGATTTTGGAAGAAATTGTTTTTGTCATTTTCAGATCTGTTTATTATGGAATTCCATATTCAATTTTTTTTATTTTTAATGTATGCGAAAAAGCTTGGTCTCGCTCTGTTAGACAGTAACGGCTAGTTAGTGTTTGTTTTTATAACATTTTATACATGATACAAAAACCAGAGACAAAACATTGGAGCGTAATGACGTTTTTAAACACAAAGCAGCTTTCATACGAAACTGTCATTTCTAGCTATATTATCGATTTCCATCTCTCTCCCCCGTGATTTAGTAGTATATTTTCATGACATCCTTTTATTTTGTTCATTTTGCAAATGTATGATATTCTATTGATAAATATATAGCCAAGTCAAAAGCAATACGGCAGTATCAAGAGTGCAGCATTACTTGCGCGACTTTCTCTCTCTCTCTCTCTCTCTCTCTCTCTCTCTATCTCTTTCTCTCTCTCGCTTGCAATGTCATTTGATATGTTAAAACAATTTATGGACTATAGTAAAACGTGGTTTTTACACACAAAAAAAAAACAATTCATTTTGTTGTTAGAATCGAAGTTTTAAGACCACTTCTGCCTACAATCATCAACAAGAAATGTATAGCATTACAATGATAAAACGTAAAATTTCTTCTTAAAATGTTCACATCTACATGCCACAATGTAGGAAGGGCATTTGCATCAGTCTCAAAGACCGAAATCATCTCCGCGCTGGAGAATTTCTTTAATTATCAAAACCGTTTGCAACGTTAGAAAACAACGAACTAAATCACTTTTGAACCACCAAATGTGATGACGTTATAGGAAGAAGGATTAATGTCACTCTGAGGTATCAACATTATTTTCAAATATTGCTGAAAAGTTCGTTTTTTGTTTATAAATGTATGTCTTTATGTATGCATTTTTGAGTTCAGTAAAATCTCTAATCAGCTGAATCTCAAGGGGTCACAATTTATTCCGTTATTTAGGGTTTTCCGCTAAAAAAGGTGTAATTTTGTAGGAAAACTTCAACTGGAAAAAATGTTATTTTTCTGTTAATTTGAGTTTTTCCGCTAATTAGAGGTTTCACTGTATATAAATTAATTAATTTAATAGTATACACATTTCACAAGAGTTTTTCATTCATATTTATTTTGTGTTGTGGTTTTTTTATGCCCCAAATTTCCGTTTAATTATTTCAACCAAAATTGCAACGGGAAACATCACAAAAGTCTTAATAATGATGCAATTGAATTTTCTAATTGATGCGATCATCATTCCTCTTTTAATTTCTCGTCTCAAACTAACAATTGAAATGCTTAATATCTATTTGATACTAAAAATCTCATTATGGCACATGTCATAGAAATTACATTGCAAGGTTCATCGAATATTGATGAGTTACCAGCGGCTGCAGCTGCAACGATCGTTATCGTTAAAAGTAAAATTGAATTGGCTAAGCAAGTTCGAAATTGGACTACAACAAACGATTATAAATGCGATCAATGTGTAACATTGCGCAAAAATCTCGGAAATTGGTGCAATTGTGCCGTTCGCTGCAAATAGCACTCCAACTGATTCGAATTGATGTGTGTGTGTGTATGTGGGGCTAATCGTTTTGTTGTGGAGCATTTTCAATTTTTCGGTATTTGTAAAGATGTGCAGACGCATCTCGGATCTCATTCATTCGTTTATTCGTTCGTTCGTTCGTTCCTTCGTTAGTTTGCTCATTCGCTCGTTCATTTAAAACTTTCAGCAAAATCAATGGGCTTTTGATTTTATGCTTAATGTTTTTGATTGTTGGCCCGTAAATGGTTATTTGAAAATGGGTTTGCAACAGAGCTACACACAGAAAATGCATGCAGCATTTGTGCGGGCAAGCGAAAATGTCCAACGAAAGTGAAATGTCCAGCTCTGGTTTGTAAAATTCAACCACATGCAGGCCGAATTATCCATTGTCTGACCATTTCGAGTACCGAATTTAGGTGCGCCTCCAAGTCCGGAGGTTTTCGACGTATGTGTGTGTGTGTGTGTGTGTGTGTGTGTGTGTGTGTGTGTGAGTTTTATGTATAGTTTGTATATGCATACATTGCACCAAACATTCAGCATATTTTTATTAACACACATTGCAATTGCAAACAAAATGCCCATTGTTTTCGACTTTGGCAAAAAGTTCTCTCCAGTTTTTAAATGCTTGTTGTTATTTTGCTAAGCTTGAAACAGAATTGCACCAAATCGAATAAATAAGAGGGTAAGCAATAAATGGCTTGAGCTTTTGTTAGATGGCAATTAAATATGTATACCACAATTCACGGATGAAATAATGACATAATACGCACAGCTTCCCAGTGTTCATTGTATCATCACCATCGTTTGTGTTTGTGTGAAGCAAATGAAAATCCAAGCTCGCGGTTCGTTGGCTTCGATGCTTGTTCTCGCACGCAAAAACACTCTTTGTAATTTCGGTCAAACATGTCTAAGCAAAATGAGTATGTGAAACAGGCAGCTGGATTGCGATAAACTTGAATTGCAATTTTAAACAGTGAAAGTAAATAGAAGACAAGCTCCCTCGATCCTCAAATTGCAAGAATGTCAACGTCAATCTATTACGTCATAGGAAAATCGTTATGTCAAAACAAACACCTATAGCGCTATTGTGCACATATGTATGTATGTAAATTTTTGCTGACTGTCACTATTATCCTTCAATTTATTTGTTTACATTTAGCTCATCTTGAACAGTAACAGTAACCAGAAATCGGAATTATTTTGCAGTGTTTCAAAAGTAGGACGAAGGGGAGGAGGAGGAAGAGGTGGAGGAGGTAGAGAACATCAACAAAGCAACACAATGTCGAGAGCACATGTGTGCTTTATGCTTGACTGCTGCATGTTTGAATCAGTATTAGTAGTGATTCCTTGATGTGTATTGCTCATCGTCGTCGTCGTAGTCATCGTCAATCTTCAACATCTTGCATATTAACGTTTAACAACAATACAATTTCGATTTTTGTTCCACGGCAGTTTCTAACTCGACTTTTGGGCTCCAATGACCAATTTTGCCATTTAACATGAGTAAATGTTGAGACTGCGGCTACATTTCGCTGATAGGTGAACAGATGCGCGCTCACAAAATTTATTGTAGTAACCTTTAAAATTCATTAAATTCCATGAGCAAACTATGCGTTGGTCAACCAACAAGTTCAGTGGAAAGCACAGCTTGTTTTGTATAGCACATTGGCTTTCTGCACGTTAAAACATAAACCATGAACCATTCAACAAATCCAACTACTTCAAACCAAATCTCGTTGATTGCTGAATGTGTCCAATGTTCGTTTTTGTGCAAAATGTAAGCGAAATGCAATGCAATTAAATCGTAACCATTTTCCTCGGGTTTTTTGGTTTATTGGATGTCACCCAAACGTGTCTCTTCATTCTGTTTTGACATAATGAATTTCTGCTGAAAATGTTTTAATACATTTTATAGTTTAATAATAATCATTTAGAATTTGGAGGTGGACGCTGAGTCGATAGAGATTTGGTCGACTATCGGATAACTGAATTCATTTTTGCAATGTGAATGAGCTAACGAAAATCATTTCGTTATTCATTAAAATGGATTTTACCGTACGAAATTTTGGGTGTTTCAGTATCACAGCGTTGAGAAGGGCTCTCTGCCTTTGTGTTCAATGGCCATGGTGAAAAGGTGTGTTGTGAACGTCGTTGTGAACGGTTCAACACCGTAAACCGTCACGTTTAAAGTTTGGTGTGCAGATCATTTGATTCAACTTTGAAGCTGAAAAACGTTGATGTGCACGCAAAATAAATTTCTAATTAATATGAAAAAGAAGCTAAAATAGCCGAAGCGTGGGCCTGAATTCCATCCTCATACGTCTCACTCTTCCGATCCACACCGTCCAGAGAAATAAATGAATGATGCAAATGCGCATCAGTGTATACGCATTACATTGTGATGAGTATTTTACGGTCGTGCAAAGCAGAGCCAGAAATGGTTAAAAATCACTGTCATCCGACCGAGCTCTGGCAATAATAACGGGAATAAGAGAACGAGAGAGGGCGAAAATAAGAGAGCGATTCAACGAGATGAAATCCATCCTCGCTCTACTTGGAATACATCAGCCAAACCACCGATTTAAATTAAAATATTCATGGCTCAAATTGGAAGCATTTTAAATTTATTTAAAGGGCCACGTTCCATGGATCGAAACGCTTACCAGATGTCGGTGTGTGTGTAAGCTCAAGTGAAGAGTGTGTGCAAACTGTTTAAATTTTATTTTGTAATCATGGTTTTGCGTGCGAGGAGTATGAGGAGAAAGGACAAAGTAGGGAAATCACAGAACACAATACATATTATATATTGTGGCTGGTACAGGGTGGCTAACACGAAGTGTTGCCTAAAAAAATCTTCATAACCTTTGCACTATATATCACTGATATAATATCAGTATGTAAGAAAATATAGAAAATTCTTTCATTTCCAAAAATGAAGCTGGTTATGTGACAAATAACTGTTTTAATCACAAATTTATTCATTTACATCACTTAGACCAGTGTGGGGCACGGGGGAGATAAACCTGAATGACCTCCCATAAATTATTTTTTCAGGATTTTGATTCTGAGGACATAAAAACAGGTCCTCAACTTTCTTGGCGTCAAATAGAAGTCTTTTTGGCTTTTTTCAGATTCTAGACGCAGAAAGCAAAGCATATCAAATTCTCAGTATTCCGACATTTTTTATTCTGGAAAGCCGTTCTACACCACGGCTGACAAAAATAAAATAACAAATTTACAACAGTTTTTTTTTCTCGTATTTTTGTATATAAAGGGTGGGTATATTTCAGAGACGAAATATCGCACACTCAGTTCAAAGTCTGTCTCTCTTGTATGAGATATAAACTGTTCGTGTGCGCTGCTATGCTCACTGCGATGAGTATGGTAGCGTATACAACAGAATCACAACCGATTGAGTTAACCGTTCTGAACGATGTGCGCACAGCTTCTCACTCAAAATCCGATGCGAAGAAGAATTTTTCCTTTCTTCCTTCCTACTCATCGCGCACACTCAGTGCGCTAGATCGTCTCTGGTATATTTTTGATGCAAAATGTTATCTTCGGCCAAGGAAGCTTTATTTATAGTCAGCCACCCTATGTAACCCAAAAAGTGGTCCAAAGTGGTGTAAAATTCCAGTCAGATTTAATACAAAATCCGTCTTTCTATCTCTCGCAAATAGCGAATGGTTTTAACCCTCAGGTGAATCACCATTGAAATTCACGATGTGCAAATCAACAAATAATGTCTCATCTTCTAATTAGAAATGCGGTTCAACGCGGATTGCATGCAAATCGTATATACCTTAACGAACGAGTTTCGCGTAAAACACACTCAATACAGCGCAACATGGCGGCACATCGACACAATCAACATCGTGCTCATTTTCCGCTAACTTGATTTTAATCCAAATATATACACTCAGCTGATAAACGGACGAAGTTCACGTTTCTCAAAGTTTAAATGTTTGTTGTTGGTTTTAATGTGTGTGTGTGTGTGTGTGTGTGTGTGTGTGTGTGTGTGTGTGTGTGTGTTTGTGTCGTTGATTCTTTTGGTTTTTAGTTCATTTTAAGACCAGTTTTAAAATCAATTGGTCAAATAATTGATGGTTGGTAATTGAATGACTGCTCACTTGCACCGTACACATATTGCACGCAGTGCATCACCACCAAGCGTGTTATCAACAACGTCACTAAAGCAAAATAAACTTGATTTGAATAGAAAAACAAGAAAAGAGAAAAAAAAAATGAAAAACAAAAACACAAGAAAACATTTTTGTCATGGAATATATTATTGCACGTGCGGGGCAAATGAGAATTTTCAAATCCGATATAATTTGTGATGGTGTGAAACGCAATGGTAACGAGAGTTATGGAATATAATCTCATCCATTCTTTAGCACGCAATTGACTAAAATTGAATTGATCACGTTTTATCACTAAATCGGATGAGATTGACGGTGCTCAACGAATTTTAAGTTGAAAATATGTAAGTGTATTGGCCAAAATTGAAACTCAACTCAAGACGTAGTCGAACAGCGATGAGTATGTAGTTTTTATACATAGAGCTATAGCTCTAGGCCACCAGTCTAAATGTGTATTGCTTCCTATAAACGGTTGATGCTGGTGTTGGTGCTGCGGATGTCATAATTACATGTGCGGTTTTACGTTGACCTAAAGTCATATCGTTCACAACTTTCACATGACTCACGATGTAATGAATCGCATGCGATTCATGCAGTGCTTGATACGTTTTTTTTTTACGACGAATTTTATATTTGCCATTGAATGATAAGAAACAACAACCAACTAAGTAGCACCCGGATCGATTAGCGTAATTCAAACACAAACCGTGTGTTTCATTACAATTATTTTTAAACGGAAAGCATCTATTTTTTCTCTTTTTCTCTCTCTCTCTCTCTCTCAATCTCTGGCAAAATGCTCCTGAGTTGGTTTGTTTTTTGACATTTAGAAAATTGCAATCGACAAACAAATTTCATATAAAAAAAAATAAAGTAAATAGTTAGCGTCTCATTGGCACCTTTCAACACATGAATAGTCGAGCTATATAAGCAACCTTGAAGCACGTTTCAACGCCAGACAAACAGTTATTTTGATGGTATTTGATATGTTACCATCTTTTATTGAAAACAACAACAAAAAACAGTATTTTCCAGATGAATTCAAATAAAATACAATGTATTTTTTGTTTGTTTATTCAGTTATGTGAAAGCATTTTTAAAATGCAGCAAACAGTTGGTGAGTGTGTGTGCGTTTGTGAGTAAAACTGTGTTCATTCTTATGAATTGAAAATGGAAACAAAAAACTATGGAAAAAAATACGTTGAAATAAAGAGTCAGAAAATACAATATAAAAAATAAACTAAAGTCTTGTTTGCTTTGTTCAATGCTCTACAATGAATAAACCAACAACAACAACAACACCAACAACAACAGCAGAAGCAGCACTTATAATCGGACAAATTTCAGCTACAATTCGAAAGTATCTTTCAAGCACCTAATTAAAATAATGCAATTTCATTACAAAATGTCATTTCAATATGGATTTTTGCGAGGAAAGAAGAGATGAATTGAAGACGAACACAACAACAACAACAACAAATAAACACATTGAAGAGAAAACGACCAAATGAGAGAAATCTATGGAAAAAAAATCGACGAGAATTGAAAATACAAAGACCAAAGAATGCAATCGTTAGTGTAAAATGTAAAATGTAGACTCGTCGACTATTTTCTTTTTTGTGTGTTCTAGCAACATTGCTGGTGCTGCTTTTTTTTCTAACTGTCTCGTTCTTTTTAAAGAACCGTTACGTGTCGGTTAGTGAAAAAAGCAGTGCAATGACTTGCTGCCATTGAGAGCCTAACAAATCTACCAAATAACAATTAAAAAACATAGACATAAATGTATAGATAGACGCAACAAATACGACATCGTCAATGCGCTCATGCATACAAATATTCGCTAAAGTACTTCGACTGTAACGGGATTGCACTTGGTTAGTGTGTGTGTGTATGTGCCTTGTGCAACGTCTAGTAGGCTGTTGCCGTGTATGCATTCGATCTCATTGCATTCTTCTTTTTCTCTCTCCCTCTCGCTCGCTCTCTCTCTCTCTCTCTCTCTCTCTCTCTCTCTCTCTCTCTCTTTCTCTTTCTCTCTCTCTCTCTACCTGTTTGACTGCCTTTTTTCCTTGCGGTTTTTGTCTAGTTCTCTCTTTCTCTCTCTCAGCGTTATCTATTCAAAGATTCTGGCTCCATAAATACATAAATCCATACCAAACTTAATGTGTTTCTCTTTGTTTTTGTTCGGCTCATGTGTTTTTTTTCTCTGTGCGCTGCCTCTCATTCTTCTCGACTTTTTGCGCTCTCATATCGTGTGTTTGCTCGTTGTTTTTTCTCTCCTTGCTTTGTCAGAACAATCAGTACAATGACAAAAAATGCACTTTAAACGTACATATTTTCCCTTTTTTATACGGCCGCTGCTGCCGCTGCTGCTGCTTCGTTTCTTTTTCATTTTTCGTCATGGTATTTCTTCTTGTGTTGCTGTTGTATATAATTTTGTTACTATTTTTGTGTGTGAGCAAAATACTTTATGTGTCTTCCGTGTACAAAGCTAGTTTATACGGCTCGTTCTTTGAATGCGATTCTACTTTGCCACTGACATCCACATCACTTCACAAGTATTGCCAAACCATTACTTTGCACTATGTGTACATAGGCTATTACCGTTATTCCAGCTTTTTTTTGCTGGTCCTCTCTTTCTCTCTTGCTCTCTATCTCTCTCCTCTCTCTCTATTTCTCTATATGCCCATAATTATTTGCTGTTATCATTATATTCTTCAGCAGTCATTACAAAAATACAGTTTTATAGATATGTTTGCTATTTGAGGGGATATCTCTTATTTTATTCCTGTTCTCTCTCTTCCTATCTCTCAATCTCTCAATCTCTCAATCTTTCAATCTCTCAATCTCTCATCCAAAAGACAATTCACAATAGAATCTATTGCAACAATCTAACCGCATCAATCAAAGAATAGGAAAAAAACAATCTAATTTAATCCAATTCATTTGATTTTATCATTGAAATGTTAGTGATCGATTAATTTGAGTGTATGGTGCCAAACAACAAAAAACTAGAATTATTTTGAAGAGCTCAAAAGGTAATTCCAGAGGTCACCTCAACTTATTTTCAATGCTTTGTCGCTTGTAATATTTTACTACTTCTGTTTTGAGAGTGTGCTTGTGTGCATAGCGCACATTGAATCGCATTCGTTTCATTCTTTGTTTTCATCGTTGTCGACGACGTCTATTTATTCATTGATTTATTATTGATTTTGTTTGCTTGTTGCTGCTGTTGCTAATCAATGAGATGTAACTCAATTAAGGGAATCCTCTATATTGTGTTCATACAGTTTAGTTTAGTTTAATTAATTACATTCAATGCGTTTTGTGATTCGTCTTCGGTTTGCATCAGACACAAAAAGGGTATCCGGACATTTCTGTTTCTGTATGGCAAAAATTAAAGAGTTAATGAAAATATTATCACTGACATTGCACTGAATGACAACGACAGACGCAAAAAAAAAAGAAAAGAAAAGAAACGCACGAGAAAAAAAAACCATGATTGCGACATGCATATACACATGCAGCGACAGCACAGGGAATGTGACTTGAAATATCTATGAGTTTTTGAATTACTGCATGAGATGTGCAGTGAGCAGTGGAGTGAGTGCGACGTTTGAATAAAAATGTGGTGTGACAACGCAAAGAGTCATCGCTTAAAATCGCAGTGTTTGTTGGTTGGTTTTTTTTTTTTCAGTGTTGTCGTCTAATTGAATGCTAAATCGCACGCACTCTACGATAATGAGCGCTGACTTCAGCTTAAATTAAATTCTCAGCGGATGTAAACAGAATTATAGCCAGCATAACAATAAAAGCAACAACAATAACAGCGCAAGGGGACGATTCACACAGCAAAAAAAAAATCATGGAATGATTTATTTTTAGTTTTGCTTGATTTAAAACCAGTTTAGCGATTGGAATTGTATGAGAGATTTTATACTTGGTGGATATTACGGATTTGGGTACTAGTAGCGTGCTAAAGTGTAGTCTCGAGCAGATTTTCGGCTGCATTTTTCGATGTCGTTAACCAATGAATCTGTTCATCTTATTCACATCACTATGTTGTTTTATTTTCTATTTTTTACCGTTGCTTTTCTTTTTCATCCGACCAAAAAAATATTGAAACGTTTTTCGATGTAGATGAATGTTCGCATATCTTCATATGATTCCATAATCGAGCACACTGGTTGGTTTTTGTTGTTGTTTGTACTCACATCTACTACAATACTCTTGTGTTATGCGCGTCAACAACGATACAAAGGTCTGCGCTTTTGTTTTGTTGAGGGCGAGAGAGAGAGAGAGAGAGCGAGAGAGCTAGTTTCTTGTTGAATAGCAGCAACGGCATAGACAGAGATAGAAACAAAGCGATGCTATTGCAGTATTTACGGCAAATTTACTCATACATCAATGTCGGAACGATGTAGCTGTTTTATTGAAATATTTACATGACTTACATTGGGGAATGTTGCGAATGATGGCCTTTGTATTTACATTTGACAGAGAAGAGACTTTGCACCTCTCTTTCTATCTTGTACCAAAATGACTCACTCTCTCTCTCTCGCTCTCGCTCTCGCTCTCGCTCTTTTTTATTCGATGCATTTATGTCTCTGTAACAGTGAAACGTACTGTTGATCTCGTTTGCAAGCACACAAACACACATCAAGAGAAGCAAAAGAAAATGAACATGTCAACACTAAATGGAAACTGAACACAACTGACAAAGCCAGCGGATTAAAAACGGACATAAAAATTCACTTCTATGGTAGCAATAGTCGCAACACAAATTCATTTATACAAAATGGAATTGCATAAATTGCAATTGACAATAGAAAAACTTAAACAGAAAATATCGACCTTCAGAAACAAAGAGACACATAATGAATAGGAAAAACAATTTACGAATGTTTATCTTTCATTGTAGGCGAAGATAGATATAGATACGGCGCTATGCTATTACATTTCAATATTTCTGTCTACACACAAAAAACAAATTTGCAAATTTCCGTATGCAACGGACTAGCATAAGCCACATGGGCTACATGGAAGTTCACTAAAAAAAAAACCTCGGAGATTCGATATGAAGTTACGAGTTGGGATGGAAACAATTGTCGCGTTTAAAATTATTGTTCGCCACATAAAACTGAAATTCTACCAAATTTGTTTTTTGTGTGTAAGATTGACAATGATGATGATAACGACGATGATGCCGAACAAAACAACACCGCTTAGTATACTAAATTCAATTCGCGTGTGTCTCCGCATATTATTTGTATAAACTGTACGTTTATAACCAACAGCAACCAAAGACTTCACATACAAATAGACAGGCATATACAAAAATGAATGAGAGTACAAGAGATGCAGAGAGAGAGAGAAAGGAAGGAAGACAAACCAAAGAATATGATAAAAACCATGACAAAATATCCATATCTCTTGCAACTTCAATTCACTTTCATATCGTAAAATGTTCCCCAATTTATTTCGTCGGTGTGTTTTTTTTTTCTTCTCTTTATTGTTGCTTTTGAATTCATAAAAGAGCTATTCCTTTGTTTGTTTTTTATTCATTTGCTTATTTGTGTCCTTTGAGTAAATGGTTTGGTGCTGTACGATGCTATCAAACAATAATAACACGAAACTCGTCTTAGAAAAAAAAAGGAAGAAAACTTTAATGGTGAAGCACATGTAAACAGTGTTCAAGTGAAATAGGCCCATATGAGGAAAGGGCAGTAAACATTTCTGTGAGTGCATGATTGTAATGTAATCCATGAGTTTGCATTCAACAGACTCATTCAACGTGAAGATACATATTTCAAAAAAAAAAAACAAAAAATGTGTTCATTTCTCATGTGAGAAAAGGAAGGAGTTTTTGATTATGGCGAAATCAGAAATGACAGAGAGAGGGGGGCGGGTTTGAGAATAGAAGAGATAGAGAGAACAGGCAAAATGCTGGCACAATTCAAGGTAGAGGGGAGAAGAATCGGAGTTAGAATGAAATCGACACTAAACGAATCGGATATTGGAAAGAATACTGAATGTGATATTAATACAATAGCGAACACACAATGAAGTGAGTAAATAACTCGCAGCAATTGCGCTATCAAAGGCCGGAGAATGGAGTGAGCAAGAGATAGACAGAAAAAAGAATCCACAATATTGATTTCTCTGCCCCGGTGCACATGCATAATAGAATATCGTGCATTGCGATGTTGTACTTGAACTTTTTAAGAAGCTATTTAATTTTTTTTTGTCCTCGTTGTCTCTTCTCTTTCATTTATTATTGCTGATCTTCAGCATACCGCACAAAGTCTCTCTTCAGCCGATATTAAATACCATGAGTGAGCAAGAGAGGGGGAGAGAAAAAGAGAGAACGAGAGAGAGAAAGAAAGAGCCGAATACACACTAGCGCTCAACCCCTTCATCACATTTGGTTTTGCTTTTTAACTTTCATTTACAGTTGACATGTGTAGAGATCATGGCAAGGTTTGTGTTCTACAAACATTAAAAAACGCACGCTTTTGCCAAAATACACTACGGCGAAAGAAGATCCCACAATTTTCATTGGGAAAATTCTACTTTTGGCATATTTTCCTATGCAAAACTGGTTACGACTCTCTCTCTCTCTCAATCTTTGTCGCTCTTTCTTTTTATCTTTTTATTCACTCAACTACTTCTTTACGTGTTCGAAAACTTAAATCTTTTGTCAGTAAAAGAGAAAAATAAACAGAGAAGAACAGCGACAAAATAAAACTTGAAGCATTACAAGGAGCTTTTAAACACATTTCGACATTTTTCACGTTTAACAACCAGAAACAAGACACAGCAAATGTAAAAGAGACGCCAATGATGACAACAGCAACAATGAAGGGGACGTGGATCACAATGAAATATCGCATTTTCTATAGACAGTGTATTTGGCTGTAGTGAGCATACATTTGCACAATCGAATCGGTAAACGGTTCGAATCGAGAGACAAGAGGTTGAACAAGAAGCGTTCGGTGCATGAATGCTAGAAAGCAGCATGATAAAAACCAACTGCAAGAAATCTGAACATGAACTTATCAAACCAGACGAGCGTCGAGTATATGTAAAAGGCGAAACAATCAACAACATTTAGTTTCACTTTAACTTTGTTAACTTTA
Source organism: Aphidoletes aphidimyza (assembly GCA_030463065.1). Classification (NCBI taxonomy): domain Eukaryota; kingdom Metazoa; phylum Arthropoda; class Insecta; order Diptera; family Cecidomyiidae; genus Aphidoletes; species Aphidoletes aphidimyza. The sequence continues at coordinate 36,373,734 of CM059998.1, forward strand.
TTATTCACTCGACATTTTCTTTTCCGATGGTGCAAACTTTTCCGTTTGTCTGTCTAATTAATGTGTTGCGTTTTTCTCGAGGGATTTCTCGTTCTGATGGTAAATTTTGGCCACACAAAATAACCCGCACTTGCAACACGAGACAAAATTAAATGAAACGAACGCGTTGCGTTTCCTTTAAAATTGCATAAATTTAGCCGCACTAACTACGGTTAAGATGGTGCTTTTGAATTGGAATTTAAATGAAAAGCAAACATGTTTGGTGGCTTTTTGATGCAGCCAAAATCTGATATTCGGCTGACAAAACAAAAATCATTTACTATGGCAATTAGGGCATATTCTTGTGACACCTAAGCAAACTCTAAATAGAAAAGCCATTATAATCTTATATTTTGGCTGGCACGTAACTTCTTTTTGGTGGCAACGATGGCAGTATTCCATTCGTCAAAAACCAGTGTGTACCAACGATAAATAATTGAATCATTGTTACAAATTTCTATTATTTTCATTTGGGGCTCTCAGTTGATTTTTTTTTTTTTTTTTTAATTAAAAGCGGGAATTCAAGAAAAATACATTTTGTTCACAATGAACAATGAATGAACACCGTAAAACTGAAACCGATATTGCCTTCATTTTGACTAAGTTGAAGTGGTATTGGACTTACACTTCTTGTACTTTGGCATTGCCCTTGGCTTTGATTGCTTTTAAATATCAACCAGACATAACATTGTTACTGATCTTGTTGAAATCCATATAAGCCTGATGAGTGTTGAATATAATCAACAACATTCTTAATAAATCTTTTTGATTAGACGAAAATATTCAAATTCCATAATTCATTTAGCAAAGGTAAATTTCCCATTATTAGGTGCATGGGGGGGGGACAGTTATACTATGAAAACTAGCAGAAGCTAGCAATGAATAGCACAAATTTCAGTACACTGCTATATAATTTTTCGTATAGTACACAGTTTTGGTATTCTCTTTTTTCGGATGTTCTTCGTTCCTGTTGTACAATACATATATAGGCTAGCAAAGGCTATGATCAATGAACGTCCCCATGGTGTGAGTCGGAATATCAGTTTAATCTGTGCCACTCTTTGAAGTGCATTTTTTTTTGTTCGTGAGCAAAAATTGTGTGTACAAATTATTTTAACTAATTAAATGAATGCTCCCGTTTGTCACAATAATTACCGTCGTTCAGAATATGTAATGATTTGAATGAAATAATTGCCATTGCAAACGACATGAGTGCATCCAAGTTATTAACGTCGCATTATAAGCGATTATAAGACATAAAGTGGACATCAATGGATTTTGCAACAAAGTAAACAAAAAGCAAAACCTTTCTGATGTAGTCCAATTGCTTTGTCACATTAAATAAATTGTCAAAGACTAGCGTCATTCGAGTAAAACTGCCCCTTTTTTTGGAGAGGAATGTTGGGAAAAGCACATTATTCAATGTGCATCGTGAAAACAAAAGAGTGAAAAAATCGAATCGTCTATCGTTGTGTATTCGATGAATAATTGTATCTGTATATATGAAAAATATTTACTATGCATGTGAGCAATTCACACAGAGTATGCTTTCGGAAAATGGAATGCTTGAAAATGTCCAATCGGATTATGGGTCGTCAGTCATTTTATCAGCTCATCACATTCAATAAAACCATGCTATCACAAATGAAGTGATTTAATGCATACACAAAAAAAAAACACAAGAGCAACAGAACGACAAAAAAAAACAATGAAAATACATACTTTCCCATGAAAATGTCAATGCTTGTGACATATGTGCCAAAACATAATTCGATGGAATGAAAATTTTCATCAATTAATTCATTCTCTAATGTTGAATGAGAGAGAATTTTATCCATTTATCATGTCTGAGAATTTAAATCAGGCTATATAAAATGACATGAAAATGGCCAACCGAATTTCACCTGTTCTATTTATAGGTACATTGACAATTTGGGCTCATTCAATGGCGAACACATAGATGCAGTTAAAGTTTAAAAGCAAAACGTAATATTTCAATTATGCTGAAGTCCCATGAATTTGTACATCAACTGATTCTGATTTCACATCTAAAGAAAAGTTCTTATCTCCATTCAATGATTTGATATTAAAAAGAACGAAAAACGTCACATGAAGACAAAAAACGGCATTCGAATAGTTTATGCCATATGGGAATATTACACATTCAAGTGTCTGAACGTAAAAGAGAAACAATATTGTGTTGGAAGAAATAATGTTATTTTAATAGTTTGCATTGAAATGAATTCAATGTACAGAATTACAACTAGTGCTAGTTTGAATGAAATTGGAATTTACCGAACAGCACACAAGTATTATTAGCATTCGGAATTGATTTATTTGTTATTTGCGTTGAAAAATGTGTTTTAAATTTTTTTTTTCTATACAAAAAAAAACTACAAAGGATCATCGGATGAAATATGAAAATAAATGCAAAGCATGTTGCTACTATCATCACAATATAGTAGAGCGGGAGGGGAAAATTACTTTTTCACCGTGATTGAATTTTCAACTCTGAAATACTCCTATTTAAATAAAACGACATGAAAACACAATTTCGGTCTTAACCATTTATTTTTTTTTTTTTGGTATCCATTCATGGATGCGTACACACGCGCACATTCAAAAATTCAGTTGCCTTTACAATCGCTGATCATTTCCGTGGATATGCAAGACCACAAAGGCTAGTTTATTAAGATTTTCAATCATATGCTTATGATATCTGTACACATCTTTCAATTTCAGCACTGAGCGGTGTGAAATCAACAAATATTGACGTGCCCGAAAAACTGATGATATCTGTTCAATGATTGAATGACAGTTAGCTTCCTCCTTTTCCGTGCCACGCGCATATACACACACACTCTCTCTCGACAGCACAATTCTTTTTTAATGGAATTATTTGAGAAAAGCAAGCGCTTTGCATCATGTTTGGATTTTTTTTCTTCTTCTATCGGTCATTATTTCAATGCCTGTCACTGATATCACTGGTTCGAGTGTGCGCCCGATTTTAACCCGTTTTTTTTTGTGTATAAATTTCGAATGATGACACGCTGATTTTCATTTTTCATTCCATTTGATTGCATGCTCATCGATGATATGAATATGAATTCTGCATGTGATTGAGTGCGTAATTGTATTCTGGTTTTTGTTGTTGTGCCCAAATATATCGATTAAAATGTCGATCTATGTTCGTTGAATCCTGTTCAGCGAACTCTCATTTTTGTTGAACAGTGTTTTTGTGTTATTTATCTCTCGCCATGAATCTTGTGTGTCGTTGTAGCTATTGAAACTTGGGTTAGGGCTCTCTCTCTCTCTGTCTCTGTCTCTGTCGCTCTGTTGTATTGTTTTACACGATTTGAAGCTTAACTTTATTTCCTACAATTCATTTGCAAGTGGAACAGCATGTGCATGTGCATTAATAAACAACCAATATGGAAAAATCTCGATTGAAATCACAAAAACTTTAACACACAAAAGCATTAAGAATACATAAGTAAAATACATTATTTTGCCGATGAATGGTGACATGGCACACATTATGTATCATTTTTATTGATTGTGAGGATTTGCTTTGCATCACCTTTCATTATATATTCATTATATAACACATAGTAGTGTTATGAAAAAAAAGGAGGCTATAACCATCAGCTTGGATGCTGAAATCCATAAATGGGCTCCATTGCTCGTGCACTCCCACACATATGCATGCAATGTCGAACAAAATTGTCCAATTTATGAACACAAAATTGAAAATAATAGGTATTCAAATCGAATTTCCATATCGAATAGAGACTGAAAGAGTGTGGTTTTTACTGGAATGAATGAAATTATAAGTCGGCTAAAGAGGAAACAATTGTGTCTGTGCGATCCAATATGGATCGCTCCAATCGATGAATGCGCACATCATCAATTAAAATGGTGACTATTTATTTTAGTTCCATGATTCCAGCACACAACAACACTAACAAAATGTGAAGAGGTAAGAGAGGAACAGCGAAGACGACGGAAAAACGAGTACAGCAATCCAAAATTTCGAACAGAGTAAAAAAAAAAATAAACGTACGCTCAATAGTTACTGGCCTGAAGATAGAATACGTTGTTCAATGAATATTATTAAATTGGGTAAATGGTAAATCGCATAGAAAGATAATCGAATTACGCATTTTATATTATTTGCATGACGACATCAATACATCGGATATGATATGTTATTAAGTTTCCTTTATATCGTCGCAACAAAACTGAGAAGAAAAATCAAATTTTCTATCTCTGTCTTTCTGTTACTTTTTTTTTATGGTCGCATTAGAAATCCATTCAGCCGGCTCAATTTGTGCTCGGTCTCATTTTTTTTTCGTTTTCTTTCTTCCCTTCTTTCCATATTTCTTTCGCTCTCGCTTCCGTTCACACATTGTCGACGAGTATTTCGATCATTTTGTTTCTACATAAATCGAAAGTAGATATCGATAGCATGTTTCAAATGCCAATACTAAATTGAATACGATCAATTCAATAGACTACAGACATTTTTTTTTCAAAACCAAGTAAAGAAAAATAGAATTGAAAGCAGTCGTTTCGAGTGATAAAAAATAGATAACATTCCTTTTGCTCTGGCGTTGCGTCTCTTTGCCCACTTTATCAGGCACGCGTTGACTCTATCGTCAGCCATGAGCTGAGCTATATCGTGCATCGAACCGAGATAGCGAGATAGAGAAAGCCAGTTCGTACAGAAAATTTCGATTAATAGTTTGCGACCAACGTTTAATAATACCTGCTTTTATGCTTAAGCCCATGTAACTGACTCCTGGCACCTATGCAAACCGATCGGTAATTTTCCAATGTTCGATTTTTGCCAAGTTCAACTTCAATTGTATTGGTTTCTTTCCCATTCTCTCTCTCTCTCTCAATCTCTCTTTTTCTCTCTCTCTCTCTCTCTCTATATCTGTATCTGTCTGTCTGTTTATCTCTCTTTGTGTGTGGCTGTGCATTTTCCGAGACCAGATTGTACCAACACAAGTAAAATACAAAAACTCGCAACAACGGAAACTCACAACGAGATAATAGTGAAAAGTATTTGACAATCGACCGCTTCTGACTGCCTAAAATAGACGCCGATGGAAGGAAAAAGTTTTTTAATTAAATTGGTTTTGTTCATTTTCTATTTTGCTCTCGCTCTCTCTTCATTCATTTTCGTCTGTCCGCACAGGGACTTCGTTTGACTTTTATTTTTTTTTTTTTCTTGTTGTCTTTTCATTCCTTCGGTGCTGGCCGAGCACCATTGATCGAATGGATGGGCAAATGGTCGGCGCATTGTACTTTCAATTAGAATACATCAATATTTGTATCTAGATTTTTATGCACCTTCTTGTAGAAACATTGTCCCATACATTTTTCCCATTTTGATTACGAAACGCAAACCAAAATCATTGTATCGCAGCATTACTATGTAACTTGAGTTTTACATTTTCTCTGTTGTTGGTGATGTTGCTGTGTTTTTTTTTGTGTGTGTCGTGGCGACGGCACCGATGATGGTGGAATTTTAATTGAAGTTATTAATTTGTTTTATTTTACGGAGAGTGTACTGCTTGTCTTGTGGTGTTGTATTATTGTACTGATCCGATTCCAAATTAGAAACAACAACATCAACATCAGATTTCAATGCTCTTTCAACAAACAAAAAAAAAAAATAATAAAACCATAGAAAAATATATAATGTTTGAAGCTCAATTTTGTTTAAAGAAACCGAATATTACAATATTGCTGATAATAATAAAAAAACAACAACAACAAAGCACAGAGAGTAACAGAATAACAAATTAAAACTAAAACGTTTGAGCAGTGCGCCCGCGTACACAAATGTAAATTGATATCATGCGCTGTTTGCAGGCGTTCAAAATGTAATTCATAATTTTTCACTGAACAAAAATAATCGCAGCGCTTAATGAACGCCATGGAGGTTGCTGGTTATAATATAGAGACTCATAGACAACCGAATCACAAGTGAACGAAGACACGGGAGCACGATCGAATAGAAAACTGAGACATCGCATTACATTTCAATGTATTAAATTTCAACCGTTGTTTCGGTTCGTATTTTAAATATTCCAATTTTACAGTATTGCCAACCTTTGCTTCAATAACAATTTCAACTCCATTCACTCATGAGAGAATTATCCAAAAATTGAAAATGTGCACTTTGGAATTCCAATTTTAATTGAAGAGAGAGACAGAAAGAGAGAGAGAGAAAGAGAAATAGGGACAATATTTGAAACAAAACAATACAACAACAACAACAACAACAACAACAAACTAGATAATGAACCTTGAATTCAAAATGTGGCAAAATATTTTCGATCAATTTTGCCATAAGTTTATACATGTACGGTTCAAAAAGCATTTTTATTTTCAAGTGTGTGTGTGCCTTTGCATTCTGTGCATGAACATGAATGGGATGCGCCCTTGCTCATTTTGCCCCATCCGCGCTAACACTTAAAATTTGATTCGAATTAATCGAAGTTTTGGCACTTGAGTGAATTCTGTAACCGTACAACATCAAGGCTCCAGAGCACACGATTATTATAGGATATGCTAGGTTTTAGGAACCAAAATGGTCATTGTAAGATTCAATTTCATCTCGAAATTTCTACTTCACGAAATTTCAATCCCATTGATTTACTGTCGGCTTTTTTTGTTCCATGAGCGGATCACTCTTGCTATCACTTTTCAATTTTTGACATGTGTGTTTTCCAAAAATGAGATCTTTCAAATGATACGAAAAACTGTGTGCACACATTTTTTTTTACACAAGAAAAGTGTCGCGACACACATTTCCTTTAATTTGGTCGAGAAAAAAAAAACAATGTGAAAAGGGCATGAAATCAGCAATAATAGAGAAGCGGTTAAACACTACTCAAAACAATATTCCAGCGATGGAAACCGCACGAGAGTAAAAAAAAAAACATTGTTTTGAAAACAAACAGCAGAAAAAAGAGGACAAAAACAATGACTGAACTCACCTTTCCCTGCATAATCAGCCTTATGGTTAGAGTAACCGATGGATCACCCTTTATTTCCATGTTGCTTGGTGTATTATTTTCCTCCATTGTTATGTGACGTCTATTGATATTTATTGCTTGAAGAATTTATTCGTGAGGAAAAACTTATTCTCTCTCTCCTGCTTATCAGGTGCTTGAGCGTGGGCTTGAGATCAGACGCTTTTCAATAAGTCGTTTCCCGTTTCCCTTTTCGCCGCGCTGTTTTCCGCGTAGTAGATTTTATAGTAATAATAATAAAACAAACAACCACCAACGACTTCTCGCTACAAGCTATTTGCTATGGAACCCGAAAATATCTTCTTTTTTTTCTGTATAACCAGACGCTGTTGCGTGTGTGACACCACGCTTTTTCACTTCGCTCCAATGAATTTGCCTGCCTTTGCACTTGTCTTTTTATTTATGCTTATTTTATCGTTTTGTCTCTTCTTGTTTATTTTCGATTTCAATTTTCAAGCTGAATATGTTTTGGTTTTGTTTTTGTTTTGAGAAGTTGGTGGCACAACGGATTTCTGTATTTTGTGTTCGTATATGCCTTTTTTTTCTCCACACTCAACTTTTTCAGATGTCTCAGCTATATAGCGATATGATTAATTATCAATTAGACTCTTTCGCGGTTTCAATTGTTCATGAAAAAAAAAACTTTTCAAAACGTGAGTACTTTGACGAGTATTTTCTTATTTTAGCTTGGTTGCGCTGTTTGATTCTCCCTTTTGTCCGTATACGGTATTTCCTTCTCTCTGTCAATTCTCATTCAATGTTCGGTTTGCGATGATAAAACTTTGAAATAAATTCGGTGCGTAAGTGTGTGTGTGTGTGTGTGTATAGAATTAAGCTCAAGTTGTCTGTCAGTGTTGTTTTGAACACAAACTCCCGTATGTTTTTAGTAGTTTGATGAAGTTTATGGATTTATTTTCTCAGTTGGTTATTGCTACTCGCTATCCTTGCTGGTGTTATACAATTTTTCTGCTTTATTCCCTTATTTTTATATGTTATGTGTGAAAATGTGTGGTGTACGAATTGAGGGTGGTTCGGATGACACTAGCAAAACTGCTGATGAAGAAACTGAAACGAAAATGGTGGAAAAAAGAGATACAATTAAATATGAGGATAATTTTAAATAATTGATAGAAATGTTGAGTTAAAATGATGGACGCTAACAAAAAAAAAGAAAATTGGAAACTTTTGACGGTGGACAAATAATTGTAAAACGAATCTTAAGTGTAAGAGTGAGTAGTTTCTGCATAATTTTTGCAATCAAGAACGTGTAGAACGATTATCTCCATGCCTTAAGGTGTTATTTCCCAGGACACGATTGGAATCGTGAACGATTGTTTCTACCATTTTTGTGTACGATTATAAGGGCCCAAATCGTCAACGATTACAATCGTGACCCAATCGTGTCCTGGGAAATAACACCTTTATCATGCCAATCGTTTTGAATATTTATAAATTTCGATTCGATATGAACGGTTGTTTAGCGACTCCAAACAGAGCACTCGCCACATTTCTCCCACTCGGGTTCATACATTTATCAATTAAACCATTTTCATACAGCCAAGACAAGTCACATTGTATTTCATAATTGTTATATTGCCGTTGCAGATTTCATTGTTCAATCTGGATTTCATTTTTGTTCGAGACCGAGAAATTGTGCAGCAAAGAAAAAAACAGAGGTGAAGACAAACGAAACATAGACAAACAAAAATTCTATTAAAAAGAACTTCAACAATTATTTAATATTCACAAATGCATTTGAGGTGATGTGCGAGGAAAGCTTTGGGCCAAACAATGCCAAATCCATTACATGCAAATAATAAAAGCGTAACAAAAGTATGCGATAGCTGACGACGGCATATTTGTTAGTATCCAGTTCAAGTCATTGCCTGTATATTTGCATATATGATACTAAAGAATAAAATGCAAGAGATAACAACAACACCAAACAAGAGATGCATAGAGAAAAGGCAACAGTACCAAAAGAAACTAAAAACGCAGATCCTTTGTTTTTTCGTTTTATTCTCTGTGTGTGACTCACAAAGATAACGCTAACGGATGGCTTAAACGAGTACAATGAAACAAACAGCCAGTGATTTCATGTAAATCACTCTGATACGTTACCCCCCTCTTTCTCTTTCTCTCGCCGTGTTTTTATTCTCAATGATCGTTGATTTTCCTCTTTTCTTTTGATTGATGCATTTTTTTGCACACAACAAAATCTGTAACGGCTAAGCGTAACGTTATCTTTATTTTGAGTATTTGTTTCACTGCACAGTCATTACGAATCTCTTGCAACTGCTGCAGGATAAGCGATTCAAACAATGGTGACGAGTGATGAAAGCGAAAAATAAAAATAGAGAAGCTTTTTTGTAGGCATATCAACAACAACAACAACAAATAATATGCTGAATGAATATGGATTGTGAAGCGTATTCGAACGCACGAATGGGTCCATGTAGAATTCCAAAACTCGGACATTTCAATGTTTTGTTATCCTGGCCCAACAATTTCCAGGCAGATGTATTTCCAATTAAAATATGCGGTTTCAAAGTAATTCATTGCAATTGATGATTCTTGGGCAGAAATTGAGAGGGTTTCAACAAATAATTGGGTACATTGTCAATTCCATGCTATTTTATGCCCGACACTTGATTCACATTTCCGGAGACTTTGAAATCAGCTCCCTTCTGTCTCTCCGTCTTTCAGTGTGTGTGTGTGTTTGAATAGCTCTGGTTTTGTGTTGTCTTGTCTTGATGTTCCAAAAGTGAAATTGGCATTGGTATCTCACTTCTGGGCATGAACGCTCGCGACCGGTGAACAATATGCATGTCATTAATTTGAATTGAAATCGTGATTCACCTTGTTTGATATAGAAAAGGAAATAACACACAAGAACAAACTCAAACACAAACACATTCACACACACACACACACACAAGGGCGGCGATAAAATTGGGGAGTCCATCAGCAAATGAATGTGCATCGTACAAAGTGAGATTATATTGAAGTGCGGTAGCAATGGGCAGATTGAAAGTGAAAGAATGAACAAACAAGTTTCCTTCACCCAATCGGTGTATGTTTGTGTGTGTGTGCTCAGGCATTACGAATGCCAGATTTTCTATTTTTGCAGAAATTTCGCATCCGTCCCATTTGCCACACACAACTAAACAGACACTTGGCTACATTTTTTATGTGTCCGCTATTGAGCTGGTCGCGCTCTCACTCTCGCTCTCTCTTTCTACTTTGCCGTTCTCATATTTGTATTTGACCGCTAGAATTTGTGTTGAAATTCAACATGTATTTGCCATTCAACATCATGATTTTCAGTATCTTCTGCGTATAAATACAAATACACGTAGATACTGTATACATGTATCTGCATTATATTGCTACTTGGGCACGGATATTACACAATATTAACATTGCATCGCATTTTCGCCCAAAGTGTGTTTGGATCTATGTAACACGCTGTGTATTTTGTTTATGTGTGTAATGAGCTGTTTTTGGTGAATGGTGCATTGGGCTTTTGCATACTTTTCCTCTTCAATTTCTGATATTCAAAATTTTACTCATAAAAAGGATCGTTTGAATCCTACCCAGTTTACGTGTGCAACAACATTTACACACATGTTGTCTTTGCCCCGAAGAAGAATAAATGTGCCAGAACAGGACGAGATGGTTTTGAGATGTAGAATCATCACTATCACCATCAGCATAACCATCAGCAGCAACAAAAATTTGCTTCAAAAACAACATTTCTAGTTGGTACCTGGCCTTTGTGTTCGCCTTTTTGAAAACTAAGCACATCAAAAGCGCTAAGAAATGAATTGCTCAACGTTTGGATGAGATGAACGAAAAACATTTTGCATGAACAGGGTCGAGAGATAGAGAGAACGGGAATGGGATTGAGAACGGGAACGAAAACATAAAAAGTAGAAGGAAAGTAGATGAATGTAGCTAGACGCAATTCCGAAGTTATTTTTTCCTTTTTTTGTCGAGTGCACCATAAGCTCTAGCATGATTATGAAAAATCCAACAAAAACAGAAGGAAAATACTACACAAAACTTGAAATAAATGTGGCAATGTCTGATGGCATATCAGAAAGATGAAAGAAAAATGGCAAAAGAAAAAGGCTGTATGTGAGCGAGCGTCAAGAGACGAGCAAACGTGCAGAGGGACAAAAAAAGAATGCGCGACGAGATGACAACAAGGTCGGTAAATTTGTGTATTGTGTGGTGTTGGATAATGTGCGCTGCCCGCATCAACGGCAAATACAATGAATTTTCTGTGCTACAGCGGCCGTAATAATGATGATTATGACGATGATGACGACGACGATGACGACGACGACAACGACGACGATGTCAATGCCAATAGCGTAGTAATGCATAAAAGAAAAAGACCCACCAGACGAATTCCATAGACGGGATTTGTGTGCTTTCGCAACCAATACACAAGTTGGCGGTAATTCTCTCTGTGACTGGCAGCATAAACGCAACTAATTTCCAAATATGAGATGTCTTTTTAAACCCTTTTACAGCTTCAAAAAAAAAGCGTCACCAGCACTAACAGCAGTAGCAGTTTGATCCTCACTCTGTATAATTGCTCTCACAACTTCTCTTCCGCTGATCATTCTCATGCTTAATTATTTTTTTGTTGTTTGTTAGGCATTTTGCATGGCATTTGTTCGAACTCAAAACCGTTTACAGTTTAGCTTTCTCGAACTGCTGCGGTTAAAATGTATCACTAATGTTGGCATTAACGGTTAGGTATAGCACAGCGGCGCATAGAAAATGCAATTAGAACTGCATTGTCATTAACATGATCAGCCATTATATTCATTATCATCATCGTTATCGTTGCCATTGCATTTCATTTCATGTGCATCGAAAAACCTGAACAACAAGTTTGTGCAAACCGAGCGAATGAGTGTACCAAAAAAGAAATGACGGCGATAACGTTTTGCAGCTAGGGGAAAAATCGCTTTGTTGTTAGTCTTTTCGCTCGACTTCAAGCATTTTGCTACATTCAAGTCAAGCTCGATTTTCTTACTGTTATCAAGATCGTAAACGCAGAGACATAAATTTATCAACATTTCTAGCGGCGTTTTAAAAACAGATTATAAACGCAATAAAACCAAGCGAGTTTTGCATCAGAAAGAAATTAGTTACTTTGCGATTGTAGCGGTAGAAAAGCAGGAGCGCCATGCCATCATCTAGCATAATCGTTTTGCAAAATCGTATTCAATGCAAGTCCATTTCAGCGGTGGCCTCAATTTATATATTTTGCTACTCAAAGAATGAATGCACAATTTGATTATCTTTACTCACATAAATGTAACCACGAATCCCAAACTTTCGAGTGCATTTTAAGATGTAGAATAGGTAGAATGGGAGCAACAACAAAAAACATTTACAATATTCTTGCGGTGATGGGATGACGTAAAATGTCATCGAGTAAATGATTTTCATTTTGAGAAAATTTAGAATCTAATGTTGATTAATGTCGATGTTGAAACGCTTGTCGCTTATGCCGTTTATTTACTGTTTGTAAATTTATCGTCAAGAAATTTATCGTCATGTTCAAACGAGATTATTTCGAACACATTTTTTGGCATCACTGAAACCATTTGGTTGACCAGGGCGATATCATAACGATTATCGCCTGAGAATAGAAATTAAAACCATTAAATGGAAATACAATTACCGAAAAAGCAATAGAACGAAAATACGGAAATGCGCAAAAATGATCATCGCCTGAGAGCATTACCAATGCCAACGAGCAAGTAGGTAAGAAAAACATTGTGCTTTGTGCACATACAGTTTAATGTATTTGATTTGACATTGTTTTATGTTTGAAGTGTGCGTTGTCGTTGTTACCATTTTGTGTTCTGCAAAAAACGGCACCGAAGCTATATTTCATGGTGATCTATGCTTTTCAAGTTATTGAGTGGCTGAGAATAACAATGAGCTTAGCAAATCATGGGGAAGCGTTTTTATTTTGAGTTTTTCTATACGTTATATGATATGTTTAACATTTGAACGCACCTTCTCATTATATTGGGATAACAATAAAGTGTGAGGGCGGGTGCTGATCAAAGTAGCACAGGCTCACATATTCTGGGTTAAAAATGGTTTTGAACATGTAGGACTCAATGTGAAAATATCCACAAACATTTGAATGAGGAACGACTGTGAAATATATTGTGGCTGAAATATGCAATCGTGTTTTCATTGATATTGGATATATTCAGGTGTCATTTATGAAGTACGAGAAATAGACATGCGGTGAAATTGAATAACTTTTACAGATGGCGCTAGATAGCTATACGTTTTTGTGGTGTCATAAATAGTTTGCATTTATCTGGTATTGACAGTGATCGGCCCATGGAAAAGAGTAAAAATTTATTATCAATTGAATAGATACCGAGTAACAGTTTTCAAAACGTATGAAAAAACTCGTTTTTGGGAGCTTCGACTCATAAGTGACAATGCAAAAAATGGCTTTTGAATACACAAATCCCCATCCCCTCCCTTCCTTCCGTGTATTCCCACTCCACTGTACACATTCATACACACACACACACACACACACACACATATATATATATATATATATATATATATATATATATATATGTGTGTGTGTGTGTGTGTGTGTGTGTGTGTGTGTGTGTATATACATATATATCGTGTGTATTGCTCGTAGTTTTATATCTGTATCTTTCACAGAATGCACGAATTCCCTGAAGCGATTCCTAACATACGAGAGAATGAGTCAAACAGCTAACGAAAACCGACCGAATAAACGAAAACAACAACAAATAAAAATAAACTGAAACAGTAAAACCATGGAACAATTTACGAGCCATTTCATCGTCGTTTGGCTTCCATTCCAAAACAACACGTTTTGTGCTAGGAAAACATTACTTTATTTCAATCAGTAACTAGTGCGACGCATCAACCGACGGCCCCAGCATTACACTGGCTTGTGCTTCTCTCTCGCTCTGGCTCTTCCTCTCTCACCACTCGCCATTCCGGATCAGTTGGTTTGGTATTATTATATCGTTCATATGTTCGGGACTGAATCGTGCTCATATCATCATATCATATTTGCAAGATACACGCAAATATTCACAGAGATCCAAATACACAGTACATGAGTACATAGCTATCAGTTTTTTTCCCTTCGCATTTCTGATTCTGGTTCTGTGTATGTTGATGTGAACGCACGAGAGAGAGAGAGAGATAGAGAGCGCGCGCATTTCTTTCGTTCATTTCATGTTTTGTTTGTTTCATTTCAAGCCAATTCCGTGTTCGTAGTTCGCAGCCAATGTCATCACGTTATTGCACACATACACAAACATATATGCACATGCACATTCGTGTGTTTAAGCTGGTGACTGCAGAAAAATACTCATAATCGTATACCATATTCCGGTGAACACATGAACAAAAACTATGCATGTGAATCGAAGTATCGCGCTTGGTACACATCATACGGACAAGTTCAGATACTCAAATCCAGGCTCATCCAAGCAAACAAGCACTAGCGATGGCTGTGATATAGTTGCACCTCAAAACAGCTAAAACCAAGTCACGTTTAATCGATAGATCTCATTTACTCTCGCAAGAATTATGGTTGACTGTGGTTATAGGTATTTGTGTACGTACATTTATGTGAGTTTTTTTATCACATTTTTTCACTGAACTGCACTACAAGCATCAATAGCGAAGGTCTACATTAATGATTCGTGCATTTCAATATACATGCGACCGCACATTAAAAAAAAAACGAGCTTCATTGTATGGTTGCCATCGGTGACGGTATCTAGAATTCAAAAGATCCTCACATCTTAAGCCAATCTCAATGCGGAAAAATGGCAAACAAGCAATAAGTCAAAAACTTAATCGAATTGATATCGACTAAAGTTGCAACGAAGAAAAATGGCAAAATGGATATGAGAGAATTGGAAAAAAAGAGTGCAGAAACAGGTTTGCCTTTTGTATGAACTAAGTGTGGATGTTAGTGATCTAGTGATTAGACAGGCAGTTTTTTTTCATCATTTGATTTAAATATAAATTTGTTAATTTATTTTGACCACACGCCTCAAGTGGCCTCCTCTCTCAAATTCAATGATCCATCCAAATGATACAGTGTACTGTATCACATGTTTTGGGGCATACTTATCCGCAAAATATCCACTATACGGGATATTTAGTCTATATTTTGAAGTGCCCAGCCCCTAGGATCCTAAACTTCTTTGTATAATTAATATATTCGGGCGTTTCCAGGGAGCACTTTGGGCCTGCCACATTTTTTCTGCATCATTTATAAATTGTGAGCTATGTATTTATGCAGTTGTTCCCATTGTACGTGCAATTTACAGAATATTACATTCAGTCATTTCCAAATGCTAATGCTAACAGAGCATTTCCATTAGTCTTATGATTAGCATTGCCGCATCACTGCAAGAGTTTTTATGGTTTGTATTAAGATAAATGACGCATCAAGTGTATACGGCAACGCGTCACTGAATGTTTTTACTATTGGACTAACAACGCATGGTGTTTCTATACTGACAACGTTACTCCTCTGTTAGTCCATTTGGATTTGTTCCACAATCTGTGATTACATTGAAAACAAATCCCAATAATCATTTAATAACTAACCAAAATATTCCACAGGGAAGTTAAATTTTCTTCGCAATACGTATATATACCCTATAGGGATGAAACTATTGAAGAAGGAATTCACAATACGCACTAGTTCAGAACTGTAAACTCACATGTACTTTTGCATTTACCCGTCGTGGTGAGAGTTATCTCTGGGTGAATTTTTTTCACAGGTACACTAACAATATCAGACATTTTAGTACATCTGAAGAACTTTTTCTCCAGAACTTTGAACCAGAGAATACTATAATCACAACTAAGTGATATTTTTGGCTTTAGTTATCATGTTATCGGATGAAAAACAGCATTTTTGTTCGATTTTGGGGTTTGTTTTTTCACTTCAAACTGAACATTTTCGATTTGTGACAGATCGATATGCAAGTTTTTTGCACATTGTTCCTTATTGAAGGAAATTTTGAGAAGATCTCATATTTATCGTTGTTTGTGATGTACGGCCTAGGGAAAATTCGCATACATAACTTTGTAACAAACTGTCGATCTTGTGATTAAATCGATATGTCATTGCATTCACTTCTTCTTTAAGGCAAATGCGGGGGGTAAACAGTCAACAGAAATTATTAAAACCGATTTTCATACCGATTCTAGCTTTTCGGAAGTAATATTTGATTTAAAATAAGAACAATAAACAAACAAAACTTCATTTGGCCAATATTTATGGGTTGCTTTCTCTCTCTCTCTCTCTCTCATCACGACCAACCACCAAGAAAAAATATTGTTTGCAATAAAGAAACAAGTTTGCCGTGAAAAACATCAAGAGCCTGAAATTTGGAACCACTCATAATAAACCATATAATCACATATAACGAACAGAAACGCCGTGTGCGTAAAAATGGTAGCATGCGAATTGGAGCGAATGCATCAGACATAAATGAAGCAACTCTCGTATGGAGAAAGCGAACATTGAGAGCATTAAACAAATTCTAATGAACATCGCTAGTAGAAATCAAGAATCATAAAATCGTAACGTGTCATTCGTTCCGTATGCAATTCGTTTGTGCTGATGAATGGATAGAGTAAGAAGTCTTGCCAAGGCGCATAATACTCCACAGTCTATATTGTGTGCATGGGGACACAACATAAGAAATGGCAATACTTGAACGCAACGATCGAACGAACGAACGAACAAATGAACGAACAAAGAATGTAATGACAATATATGATAAAAGATAGACTACGATAAAATGTCTCAGTAACAGATAATTTAAGTGTCATCTGGTTGTGCACGTTGTGTTTTACTAACTAGTCAAAAACCTGTCCCGCTTTATCTCTATCCCTTCATTCCCTTCTCTTTATTTGAGAGACCTGTTTGTTGTATATCTCTGCCTCTTTTCGTGTCTTTCTCATTGACGATTCTTAGAATTTATTTCAATAATTTTGTACTATTTTCATACCAGAAGAATATTTTCTCACTATTTCGTCAGCTTGTATATATTCATTCTGGCATAGAATTGTCGCCGGTTATTGTCACAAATAGTTCATAAATTTTCACAATAATTCAAATTTGAACGAAATTTTACGTGTTTTGAAACTGATTTAGCCCTGAAGAAATGCAGCGTTGCAGTCGAAAGTTTAGCAGGCAGCGCTGAATCTGTAATCGCTGCAAATCAAATTCAACACTGGCTTTTAATGTCATCAACTCTTATTGCTATTTAATCAAGCGTGCACTCTGCATATTTTCTAAACTAAATAACACATGAAAAGAAATACCAAACATTCAACGAAGCGTATATATGGTAACGGTATGGATAAAAATCAATGAACTGTACAAAAGGAAAATATTGCGAGAATATAAAGAAGACGAGCTATGCCAATGAATAAAATTCAAAATCAAAACCAAAACTACTTGGATCGACTTAGAATTGATGTTTCCAGACCCAAAGTCAAGCGCATTTTCAATGTTCGTAAGATGCAGTTTATTCGTTCTCCCTATATTGTTTGTCTCAGAGTTCGTTCGAATTCCGCTTGTATTCTTGTCACTTGCATATTTTCACATCGATTTTTGAATGTACACGATGCAATCTGGTGCAGAGGGCTACTTGTATGAAAAAAAAAGTGAGGCAGACCAATTCAAAATCGGACTGCATTCAAAAAAGACTTCATTGTCTTTCGTAGCAAGGTTGCTTTGTTTGGGAAATGCTATTTCCGTGTACCTCAAAAACCATATGGGCTAGTTGATACATACATTGTGAGCATATAGCATATAGCATTCAATTTCTATTCTTTTATATGTGCGCGCGCACACACACAAGTAGATAGTATCAACTAGATACAATGTAACCAGCGATTCACGATATAAGTCGGTCGGATGACGTATAAAAGCTTACGATGAAGTTGCCAAAACACACTAAAGCTAACGACAACCACACATCATTTTCTCTCTCTCTCTCTCTCTCTCTCTCTCTCTCTCTCTCCATCTCTCTTATTTTCTATCGGTTTCCTCATTTTCTTCTTATGAATTTCGTTTAGCAAAACAAGTTCTTTGATTCTGTGTTTGGAACTTATGCGACGAAAATCAAAAAACAGTTTTACTGCTCTTCATTCGCTCAAGCTGACAAACGAGATTGGTCTAGAGATTGGCCGAAATATAAATTTAATGATAAAAGTTCCAAGTCCCAAGTATTAAATAAACCACCACTATACACAAAATAGCGATAGAGAGACCATTCAAGAAAAGTTGTTTTTTCTCCGAATTTGTTTCTTCGTGGTATTTCAATCCAATAGTAATCACAAATTTTGTTGATAGTTGGGCTATGGGTGTTAACGCTAACGTTGACACATGGACAAACGCAAACACTCTCAAATATACACACCGGAAAATAAATGTTCGGATTTGCATTGGTGTTGGATTTGATTATCATGCCTTCGTTCTGTTTTGCTAATCAATGCACTTTATCGGGAACGAAAATTCACGTGCGATGTGAGACATTTTTGGTTTGGTTTAAGAAATTTCAAATCCAAACTGTCACTCAATGAATTATCACCAACAAAACAAAAAACAATTCAATAAAAATGAATTGATGCAGAACAATGGTATAATAAAGGCACTACCAATGCAAATCCAAACACCCTGTCCCTGTGTGCACACAAAGATAAAAACCCATTCATTCACCGTCACCATGAGCGGTGAGCATCAGGGAAACCACAATAAGCCGCCGCGTTCTTATTACTTCACAAGTCTCAAAAATTAAAAATGAGAAACGAAAATTTGGCAATGATGACAAAGAAAAACAGAAACCAAGCAAGAGAGAGAGAGAGAGAGGAAGAGAGAGAGATAGGGAGAGAGTCAAAGGGAAGCAAACAAACACACAAAGCATAATCATTTCAATTTTCTGAGCCAATGCAATACTTGGGCAGTATTTTCATTTTGAAATGTAATATCGACGGATTTTTGGGCTGTTTCGCCTTTGAACATAGGTTTGAATGATGCTTGCATTTTCGGTGCACAAAAATTGAAAGCAATCGGCCCTGATTTTAGATGGCATCAACGTTGACACAACCAATATCGGCTGGGTGAAATGATAGAAGTTTTAACGATGAAAACAATTCGAAACACACAACATCATCACCACACACACGCTCACATGTTCGTCAGCAATACCAACAACAGCATCAACACTGGCATAAGTGTCGGGAGGAGTCATTCAAATTGCGTAACTCGAATTCCGAAATGAAAACCAATGATGAAACGGAACTGAAAGTGGAAAACTTTGTGCACAAAGTAGACAAAATGTTTGCACAGACAGCAAATTCTTGTCGCATCTTTTCATTCCACTTCTAACTGCACACTCTTTCCTCTTTATTGCTTCTATCATATATGCTATATGCTTTTATGGTATTGCTCGTAGTTTTTACATTTCATCATTTACGACACTCGAAACACTATTTGGATCCCTGTTGTTTGGGTATGCATGTACAAAATTTGTTAAAAGTGTAAAATAACCGTTGAAATGTGAGAGATAAAAAGATAATAGTTTTACCTGATGGTTGAAGCTGAAACGTGCAACAAATACTGACCGTTAAAGTTACCGTTACCTGCTTCGTTACATACACTAAAGGGCTAAGACGGTGCAAAATCACTCAAATTCTACGATCAAATGGCAAATGGCAAATAACGAAATGAATCCGCAGCAACAGAAGAAGAAGCACGAGCAAGAGGAAGATAAAGTGATTCCACCGATGAAATTATTTGATATACAAGCAGACGTAATGTTCCTTCTCTGTATATTCCGTAGCCGGTTGAATTGCAACGATTGCGTTTCAATGCTTGTTTTGCGTGCGAACGTCAAAGTGGGCAAAAACGGTACAGCCGATAAATGGCTCGCACTTTTTTGTCCCTATCGAAAACGCGTGTATTCAAAAAAAGTTATTGATGGATATAGAACATAAAAACAAATTGTACAGACTTTTACCGTTCATAAAATGAAAATGACAATTGTGTGGTGTTTTGGGAATGAAAACAATGCATGTAATTTTCAATTAGTTAATGCGTATTTTCGATGACCACCTGTACCGAATTCTTTTTCCGAAGCCAAATACAAATAATTTTGCAAATCATTTGAGAAATTTGCATTGATACAAAAGTGGACTGACCGATTTGATCACATTATTATTTTCGCTTTGGGCATTCATTGAAGAGAGCTCCAAATTTATGGCATCAAAGGAACGTTTTAAGTAAACAAAAAAGTATACACACTTGAAATGTTACCAACCACAAGTGGAGATTTCGGCTAATTTGCAGTTTTTCGGCCATAGCCTGGGTAGAAATAGGTTAAATATATTTGAACTCAATAAATTATGATTCTACGCCTCAATACGAATCCAACCACACTCCAACCATTAAAATCGGACCATACATTGAAAATCTATTGCCATTTGAAATATATTCGTGCCACCTTCATCTTTTTGGTATGTGTGTATGTTTGATTGATGCGCATGAGATATTTCTACGATGCTCGAAGTAGTATTTCTTTCAAATATGTGCAAGTGTTCGATAATTCTTAATGTCATATAGCCCACTGCAAGAGTTGCTAATCCAATCTAAAATGACTTGCGTTTGACCTTATTTGACTAGTTTTTTCTAAAAAAAAAATCGATTACCAAGCAATTTGGAACGATATAAGTTCATGTTGTAGTTAAAAAAACGCACCAGTTCCGAACAGACTTCTCATCTCACCATTGCAGAATTAAATTCATCATTTTGCCGGTTATTTTGCATGAAAAGTGCAGAACATTCCCAATAATTTGTAATCGTATCATTTATAGATACATATTTGACATGATAAGTGATATACATTGTGTATTGATGATTGTGTTCATGTTATTGAGTGAAATAAATGGACAACGTGGATGTGCTCAAAACGTGTCATGTCTCCCGATTTGCGGTCATAGTGTGCTCAAAGCGTACATTGAAAGTGTCTTCACTTGACGTCTATAAGACAGAAAGGGGCAGATTGTTTGGCGGCAATGAGTTGCTGAGAATATAAATGAGGATACGGAATCACTCAAACAAAAGTGCAACATTAAAACGTTTAGGCATAAAACTATTTGTTTCAAGATGCACAAAAATTACATTTTATGTTGCAGTTCTACTTGAATAATCGCGTATTCACATTTTTTTTTTATTCCCATTTTTATTCTCATCCACTCACAATAACTTTATTTACCTATTCAGAATCTCATTTGGATTAGCACTTTTATTTTTTCTCTTCAACTCAAGATATCTCTCCATTCTTCTCCATAAAATTGGAAATACATAACAAGATCTTTTCCATTTCAGTTCTATATGAGTATCGAATCGAACGAAGAATAGTGGAAGAAACGTAATTAGACACAGATTCACTTGTTAGTGGTCAAATAGTCAAACCATTGATAAAGAGCTACTTTATCAGTAAAGCTTCAGCTGAACGTGTTTGAACAATTTGAAATATTTATTAGACTTGGAAAAAAAAAATGAAGTTAAATGGAAAACATGTTTGGACATAGGACGAGTTCTGTTGTCGTTTCATTTACAATTATATATTTAAGTTATTTATTACTTCACCAAACGTATTCTTTGTAAACATACATCATACAATCGACTTTTCGGCATGATTCGTTTCCGCTTGACTAACGGAAAAAACAGTCTAACACACCAACATTTAATTACTAAAACGAAAATATCATTATTCAAAGACAATTGCGAGTAAATTGTGAGTGTCTTATTCAAATCGCAAATACGATAAGAGAGAAATCCACTTGATATTGGTGCACCGGCAGTTGCTTGTATTGGTGTTTGATGCAAATTCGTTATTCACATACTCTTTAGTGAATTTCAGTATTTTCATGTGTTGTGTGTAAGTGGTAAAGGAATGAACGAACAGAACCAAAAACTTAGATTTGCCCCGGAATTGCGATAATTCACGACGAAACCACAAAAACAAAAATGGAAACATAAGTAGCTCAAATGCCATTGAAAAACTATATTCATGGCACAATTTCACTTGTCACACAGAGAAAATGAGCAAACGACGATCGATTAAATAGGCTGTCCTATCCATTTGATAGTGGATGATTAGGGGAATGTTCCCGTATACGAGACAGTTGATTTCTTCATGTTGCAATACAAATTTGGCCAATTCGAGTTCAGACATCGCGTGAACAAAAATTATGACTCAAAAACAAAACCCGTCTCATACCCGGGAACACTCACCTATATATATATTTCTTATCGATCTTTTCCCAAGCATCAAAATACCATTTTACTGAATAATGGGAATAAATGAAGGAAATTAATCAAATGAATCGCCGCAAGAAATAAAATCGATGAGTTAAATATCAACCCGATGTTTCTTGTGTTTAATGTTTGTATATTCTATAGAGTTAAACAATGTACAAATGTGAGGTCTTCAATGTGCTGAGTGTTTTTTTTCCACAATTTTATTTGATTCGTAAAAAGTGTATACAGGCTATTGCCTCTTTACAGATATCAAAATGAGCCGAATTGACCATAAAACTTCAACAATGTCAAATTCAAACGAATCTAATGAATGTTGTTATTTAAAATGGCATGAGGGCCAGGCACACCTCAAACACACCCCAAACAAACCTCATCTCAATATTTTGGCAAACGAAATAAACGAGCAATTTAATGATAAATTCAAATGTATTTCATATAGACTGAACGCAATACGCGTATTAAATATATTTTTCCGCGGATCAATGCAATTGTATTGGCACAGTTTACGCGATTTATCAAAAAATTTTAAGGTTTGTGGCTTCAGATAAAATTGCACACAACTTTTGAAATGAACGCACGTTCATTTCTCAGCAATAGTAATTTGCATTACAGACTATCACACCATTTTATGAAGTCGTTTATTTCCAGTGAAAAGTGACAATTTTTTTCACTTGTTCGCGACGTATTCAAATAGTTTGAAATTGGATTGTGTGAGTGTGCTTTTTCATTTTCTGTTAACCGGCATCCATTTCGACATGTTTTGTGATGGTGGCAATGAAATTCACTCCTACCAAACAAAGTAATGTGTTTAGGTTGAACTGAAAAATTAAGTCGCTCCAGAAAGGAAGCAGAGCAGTGGAGAGACGCTTCAAGCCAGGCCCCAAAACGCATTAGCGAACAGAAACTGCGCGGAAAATAATGAATCAAATTAAAATGGGAGAACATTTTCTATTTTCTGAGTGTGTGTGTGTGTGTTTATGCCGGATTGGGATTTCTTCGTGTGCAATGCAATGCTCATGAATCGGGCGTAAAAATAATGAGAATACATTATGGTAAAGAGTGTAATGTCGCCTATTTCATGTTTGGGTTGCTTTGCCAGCTTGACTACTTCAATAACATGAGAATTTTAGCAAATCTCTCTCACTCTCTCTATCTATCTTTGCCGTTCTACTCATGGCGTTTTCCGTTCGGTTTCTGCTGCTGCCACTACATTTACACATCTCTTATGGTATTTTCAAACCAAAAATGACATCTCCCCATTGACTGGTGACTGCAATGAATATAGCAAACATTCCCATATTTTTGGAGCTCGCAATAAATAAACGTGTGCGCCAATGAATTATATTTTCAGCCTTAAAATGCTATGAATTGAAATATGCTTTCAGTTTATGCTCGATGCCAAAAACCAATTTGTGCAACTCGAACGAATGTAAACGAACTTGTTACTGAAATTGGTAACCTTTATACACATTGCTGATTGTCAAATTTAAGCGAGCAATCGTGAAACTCTCTTGCTGGCAACTCCTATTCTATCTTTTTGATATTAGGTGGTGTTTGGTAAAACTAAGTTGGTCGAAACTCTCAATGAACCATTTCGAGTATGAATGTCCTACAAGTAAATGTTGTGAATTATGAATATCCAATTAGAATTCCTATGTGTCTTTTATGCTCCCCCCATAAATATGCTTGCATTGCGACATTATGAGACTCAATACGATTTTGTTTTTCTCGATATGCGCAAATCTCTATTAATTTCATTTTAGGCGATTTCTGAAATTATTATTATTATTATTATTATTATTATTATTACTATTACTATCATTATTTGTTTGATAGGTTAAGTAATCCTAACTAAATATGGTAAGAGAGAGAGAGAGAGAGAGAGAGAGAGAGAGGAGAGAAAAGAGAAAAGCGGAGAGTTTACAAACTAATTATTTGCTTGCGCCATTATTTGCAATACTTTTCTATCACTTTGTGTTGATCCGTTTAGAACCGTGTCTTTATTGGCGTGGGTTAGTTTATTTGAGTGTGCTTCACCAATTGTCAGAAATAAACGTTCAAGTCCCCAGACAGTGTCAGGGTAGCTATGGTTACACCAAGACACCGAATCAACTGTTTTTGTTTTTAATTTATCATCTCTGTGCTGGTTGCTGTGTTGGCTTCCATGAATTGAATAAATAAACTCACAAAAGAAATGCTTAGGAATGTTAATATGTGAATGTCTGTACGTATTATGATGGCTTTGGCTGCGTGCACAAAAGCAACAAAAAAAAAACAGAAAAATTGAAAAACCAAGAGCAGACAAGTTGCAAGAACACCTATACGGCAATAAAAATTGGTGAGCGCTCATTATTACATATTTGTAGCAAACTGTCTCGTGAAATGCATACATGAAATATCTCGAGCATATACATTAACTCGATGTGCTTAACCAAGAATACGGAGCATCAAAAACTGTTTGTCAAAGAGAACAAAAAAATCACATCCTACGCTGTCAAAAAGTCGGTATTTTTTTTACTCTTCTTTATTTTTTCTCGTTCGATGATTCTAATGGATTAATATTTAGTCGAAAACCATTTGAAATAGGGGAGAGAGAACAAATTATTCATTTTCGGACAAACTTCATGGTGCACCATGTGACTTATGGGACTGAATAGCGTGCAAGTGGCTCGTACTGAAAACGTGAAGATTAAATGCGCCTTGACCATTATTGAATGTATTTGATGAGCACTTAGCTCTTTTGATCTTCTATTTGACACATTGGGGTCAATTTCTCGAAAAAAAAAATTTTTTTTAACACAACAAAACAACGAAATTCAAATTCTAATCTCTTTTTAACAGTGTAAAAACAGAGATGGACATACGAGGGAGATTGCATAAAATGAACATGAACGGTATAAATGAGTACGCGGGAAGTGGTAGCATTTATGAAGACGGGTTTATTTCCAACTACTTTCATAGAGGAGATGCGTATGGAAGCATATTAAAAATAGGAAGGTAAACGAGCGAGCGAAAGAAATAGACAGAGTAAGAGTGTTCAATGTGTTCAGTTCAGATCTACATTTATATGGTTACTAAGTAAGCATCAAACCAAGGAAATACCATGAAAAAGCATGAAAAAAAAACAAACGAGCGAACGAAAGAGCGAATGAGCGAACAAGCGGGAGAGTGAGAGAGTGCACGGGAAAGAATGAATGTGGATATGATGCACAATGTTCAACGTACACCGCACATTTATTCTTCAATACGCTAATGGCAAGCGCGACGTATTCTTGGTGCTCAAATGCCGTACATTGAAGTTGTCGATCATTTTCATTGGTACTAGCACTCAGTTCTCGGTTCTCGGCTCTTTCTCTCCTCCCTTGCTCTTACGCCAGTATGCTCTATCCATGGCTCTGGCTCACTCCTTATAGCTCTTAGCCCGTACAGCAAAAATACACACGAAACCTCATGTAATATATGTGATGCGCTCATAATTTCATATTTCCATATTACATTTTGCCATTGCTTTTATCGTAGCCGTGCTGTCGTCATCGTCATAGTCGTCGTCGTTGTAGTCGTAGTCGCAATCATAGTCGCCGTCTTTCGCCGCATTCATGTTTCAGTATTAACATTCTTTTTTTTTCTTCTTCGCAATGGATTTTTTTTTTATCGAAATGTGATGCAAAAGATTTATTCTCGCATTTTGTGTAATTATTTTACGTGTATGCTAAATTACACACTAGATTTCAGTTGCGTTGCTGTTCATTGAAACGAAAAGCGAAAACTCTGAACGCACACACACATTTGCCGACAAATAAAAAACGCACAAGAGTCCAAATACAAAAGAGCGAACGCGATAGAATCAGACAGCCAGCAATGAGCATGTAAAACAAATTTTTTTCGAATCAAAACAACCAAAGAATTGAAACGAAATGAGAGCATAAAGCCAATGTGTATACTTGGTGTAATGTACCGTCTTTTCTGTCTGCTTGAACAAACGGTGAAGTTTTCTTTACTTTCCGTAAATTGATATTTGTGGATTTATGAATTACATATTATGTTTTTTTTTGTTGGTGTCGATGATGAGGTTGCTGCTGCTACATTTCGATCAACTTCCATCTCAAAACCAGTACTCTCTCTCTCTCTCTCTCTCTCTCTCTCTCTCTCTCTCTCTCTCTCTCGCTCTCTCTCTCGGGTCGTGTTCTTTCTGTTCGAATTCTAAGTTATACTTGTATTACGTCGAATTAAAAGCCATTATTTTCTCTTTCGTACTCTTCAATAACAGAAAAGTATATTTTTAGATTAAATTTGTGCGAAATATATAGAATTGCGTTGAGTGCCACTATTGACGTACAAGGGATTGCCATTTCATTTTTTAAAAAAATACATACTCAGTAGAGTGACAAGGAAGAGAAAGAGAACGAGAACACAGCAACGGCAACAGCGCAGCGTCAACACCATCAACTTGAAAAAATATTATTTAAAATAATAATCATTTTGAGCGGAATCAGGCAGATTTGTTTTTATGCTTCATGTCATATTTGATCAGTGTGCTAGTGCAATTCAGTGGATATGAGATGCGTTTTATTTGATTTTTTCCGTTGTTGTTTTGCTGCCGCGCGTGTTTTTGTTGTTGTTGTTGTTGTTGTTAAATGGGCAAACATCAGCATTACATTGCATAAGTGATGAATATGATACGTTCAACGTATCGCATTTTATCTTGTTCGTGTATTACAACTTGTATTTTATAAGTGAATATTGACAAAAACAAAACACAGTAACAAAAATTAGATGACAATTTAACCGAAAATATTATCACATGCGCATACGTACACAATCTGACACACTGTCCATTTTGTGTGTCTGAAACGCACGCACACCGTTGGAGGTTATCCATAACCGATATTATACACAGATTGGAAAAGCGCGATGCAGATATAGATCCAAAAAATAAACAATACAATGAATGGAAAGAAAGAGGAGTCAAACCAATCGATGAATACGAGTGAACTATGAAATTAAATAGAAAGAGAGAGAGAGAGAGAGAGAGAGAGAGAGAGAGCTTCGAAATATATGTGAAGTGCACGTACACGTCTGTCATTTTTTATGGATTTATTTGTTTGTTTATTCACTAAATGAATTAGATGAGGTTTGATGTGCGTGGCCCATAGCTTCTGTCGATTGAATCAGTCGCCAAAAACCGATTAGGGCATCACACACTTGAAACCGACTATGTGTTACAATTTCATTTGATGTTGAATATGACCGGATACCAGCACCATAGTAACGCTGGGTCTCTGGCCCGACTTTGCATTCAAATCACTTAATTTATTTGGTATGTGCTCTGCTCATTATTTTTTTGTTTTGTCTCTCTCTCTGTCTCTCTGTGTGTATTTTTTCTATTTTTTGTTTTGTTCTTGCTGTACACCACCGCTGTAGAGTTCGCTTCAATGCAACAGGGCGGAACAGTTTAAAAGTTCGGAACCTCATGGCAATTGTGACCGCAAAGACATCAAATTTGAAACGGTATGTTCACATGTTCAATGTATATCTAGAGTCAGAAAGAGAGGCATGAGAACGTGAGAGCACACACCACCAAATAATATCGAAACACATAAACACAGTCTTTGTTTTCGTTTTATCGTTTATCGTGTACCCGGCTGAATTTTTGGCTGTCGCAGCAAAAAAGCGTCAACAAAGAGACAGAGACAGTCTGACAAACAACAGACCCGACCAAATTCTGTGTGCGCTTTGGCAATTTTCGCTCATTTGAGCTGATGATAAGCATTGCACATGATGGACGCAAAAAAAACACCGAAAACACGCAAACGATTAGATATGTGAAACATTGTCGTTTGTTCATATGTTATCTCGTTTATCAATTCTCGCGGATGAATTTAAATCGCTCCTAATATACGGACAGAAATTAAAATGTTTTGAGCTGTAGTACATTGCGAATACGAATAAAATCCACTCAATAAAATTGAATATGACAGGAAAGAGCAGAACAACAAAACATGAATGGTGAATGAGTACTTACGCATTTGGACATTCAGTGGAAGTAAATAAACGCAATTACTTTGCACTGTTAAATTCTATGGCATTTATCGTACATCGATGAAGAATGACAGTAATGTAACAACGTCAAACGAAATGAACAAAATTAACAAAATAGTTTTCTTTTTGGAAAAATCAACACTGTGAATACAAAAAAAAACTACCGAAAGAGCAGCAGACTCAAATTTCGAATCGATTCTTTTCAGCACATTGCTAAAACAAATGTGTGTTTATGTGGTTTTTTTTTCTCAGTTGCTTCGTTTCGAATATGTTTTTTTTTTCGCTCTGTTGTTCTTTTTTCCGTTTTGTAGTTTGAAAATCTTCGAAGCGTATTTTTTTTCTGTTGTTTGCTTTTGTTCTTCAATTGATCACACAAAATTTGTCAAGTTTCACCTACCGAATTTCAATAACAGCTAAATATTCTGTCTTCGTCGACAAATAAAATTGTTCATAGCACTTTTCGATTAGATTTACGGAATCAAAATTTTTGTTTGTTGCAAAAGTAAAAAGTTAAAATGAATCGAGCCGAAAAGAATCGGGGAAAAAAAACAAAAATAAAAATTCGAAAAATCACTTGATTTATATACTTTTTCGATGCAAATGTGCCGATTGAATTTTATGATGTAAAAATGTTTCGATTATTTCTCTGGTTTTGTTTCGTTTGGTTGTTGTTGTTGTTGTTGTTGCTGTTGTTGTTGTTTTTGTGGCTGTCGTTTTTAGTATTGTTTTACTGTTTGCACAAATCGAAATTGAAAACAAAACGTCGAATTGATTCTTGTGTTTTCCAAGTAGCTCTCAAACGCACAACAATAGTGAGCTGAAGAACGAAATATGTATGCATTCGCTATTAAACAAAGATGTGACAAAACTGATTTTCTGAACGAAACTCGCAGACTGAAAATAAAACAATTCTAGAGCTGCTTTGACTGCTGCTTGTGATATTGCGGTGCTGTGCCGCTATCGTTGTTGCTCTCGCTCTATCATTGTTACTCCACGGCGGTGTCTCTGTCGCACATTTCATTGCACCCATACACACGTATCGACGCCGTCGTCGTCTGCTCTCCGTTAGAATTGATTTGATTGAGTGTGTACGCGTCGCTGCTGCTGTCTGTTTTCAATTCACACGAATGCTGTTGCGTTTGTATGCATCACCACATTTGAATGGCTTGCTTGAATGGCTTGCGTTCAGTACAAAACATATTCAGACGTTGCGTCGCTATGAATAGTACATATACCATCACAGCCTATCATTCTTGCTCACTTTGATGCATCTTCGTTTACGGATCGTCCGTACATACAGTCGTCTCGCTTTGGCGTACATTTGTTTGGATACGATTTGGTATGCGGTACGTTATTTTGGTTTTGAATGAAGGAGAGAAGCCATTTTGCGATGCTACCAACATATTAATGAATATTTTTGATATGTCATTGCCGATTCTGTATTGGGATTTTGTGTCAACGAGCACAATAACTCAACGATAGACAGAAATGCCATGGTGGTGTTTTTATTTAATGTTGTTTTGGCAAGTTTAAAAACTTCGCGGGCAAATGATGACATGGTGTTCGTTTGCAGTCGTTGCAATTTTTAAAACTGGCATTCCCAAAATTCTTCGGCTTTTATTCGAATCGAAAGTTAGTTTGCACATCGTCAAATGTCGATTTCCAACGATTTTACTTGTTTTGATAAATATGTGGCAGACTCTTTCTGCCATCGTCTTTGCTCTCCTGCCGTTCATTTTCCGGTGCATATTTTTTTCCGTAATTTTCTTTGTGTTATTTTGTGTTGGTTGGTTTGATATCGATGTGGGGGTTTCGAACAAAAAATGCGGCTCAGATTTGTTTTGTTCATACATCGAATACATGTTTTGCATATTTGAGCGCATAGTGAATTGGAATGTTTACATATCCATTGGGGAAGCCACGCGAAAAACCGAAATTGAAATGTGACGAAGATTATTTTGGATTTTTCGCTTTAAGTCTTATGCGATGTTAGCGATAGGCACTTGATTTTTTGAATTGAATTTTCGTGCTATTTTTTGTTGTTGTTTCATTTTATAAATCACGAAATACTCTCACTTGTCGTTTGGAGTAAAGACAAAGGAAGTGAAAAAAATAAAAAAATAAAAACGATATTTTTGATGAAGAGACGTATCAACCATCCATTGAAGATTGTTGAATGATTTCGATTTCCAATGAAATTATCAAGGTACGTTTATGACAAACGCATACACACAAATAATAACAACCTGATATCTTGAAAGGCGAACCAATGGTAATTTTGGTATGAATGTAGCTCTCTCTCTCTCTCTCTCTGTGTGTGTGTATAACCAACCCCTGCACACGATGAGTATATTCAATGCTACATTAAATTTCAAGTCGATCGGTATCAACCGCATTTTACTCAGCGTTATACACTACCAGTACTGCACTCTAGAGAAATATTCAAGTTGAACACGCGAAAAATTGAGCGAAAAAAAAAACATTTCATCCGAGCAGGAAAAATGTGCACCCCATTTTACCTTTATTTTTTTAATACACAATTCACATTTAAAAACATTTTTGTGTTCATGAACGATTCGCATCTTAGTCGTAAATTTCCCATTTACACTATTCAGTAGCCATATTTCACTATTCAGCCAGGTTGGAAATCATCACCCCATTCTGATGCAAAGCATGGTGAATGCAGATTTTTTTTTATGCAATAGCAGCATTCGAAATAAGAAAAGAAGAACGTTCTGAATCCAATATATATTGCATTCGCAAATCGCACTTTCTTTCACTCTTGAGTAGTCTTGTGTAGTTTCAGGTCAAAGCACATATTCCACTTGCGGTAAATTGGCCTTAATAACAAGCCAAAAATTGCATCATGTGAATTGTGAATGCATGTAAATTGAAATTGTAGTATACCATCATCAAAAGTAACAAACAGCACAATACGCGAAAAAAGCTGTCAAAAAATCCCAACTTCTGGTTGTCTTGGTCATTTCATTGTGTCAAACATGACGATTAAAAAGTAATGAAATATGTGCTAGGATTAGTATCGCCAGCCCGGTATATTGCCAAGATTAACTGTGCCAAAGAATAGGGAACACTTTCGATTTACCCGCACATCGCCATTAAATGTTTTGTACGGCCATAATCTTGTGGCTTTAATTAATTCATTCAAAATAGAATTTATTGCAGAGATTCACAATTATCTTTTTTGTTGATGTTGACGTCAAGTGAAGTGAATTTACCTCGATTGACTTCTGACATATGAGATTGAAATGAGTTCGTTCAGTGGGTCGAAGTCAACTCGAAGTACATATACAGGTCAACGCAAGGTATATACCTCGTGAGTAAATTCACCGGTGAATTGTCAAACTCTGAATTATTGTTTTCATTTTTCTTTGTGCGTTTTTGTTTTTTTTTTCTCTAAATTTCGTAATTTTCGCGGTTTTTGGCATATTCATTTGGCAAATCTAGGCAAACTTCTGTAATTTTTGGTAACATTTAATCTGTTCCACTTCAACTTTACCCGATCAATTTCTTGGCTGGTTTCGGTGCATACAAGAAAATGCCAAAACTGTTTAAAAGCACACAAACCATGTTTTGCTAATTAGATTTGCGTGTTCGCTGTAGCAAAACAACACAGAGGAAAGCGCACACTCCAATCAAAAAGATCTTTTTTTTTGGCTTTTGGACGTAAGCCGTTCAGCTTTTATCCACTCGACAAAATTAATAAATCACAGATGAGAAAAGTGCGCGCACATGAACATACAAAAAAAAACACACACACACATTTTATAATGAAAAATTATTATCTAGTTCAATGAGTTTAAGTTGGCAAAGAAAAAAGAGCAGCAACCGTTAAATCGAAAGATGAATTGCTCTTTCACATTGTGCAAAAGCGGAGTCAGTAAAAAAAAGGAGAGAAAGAGAGAATATAACGAGGGAAATGAAAAAACAGTCTCGTTAGTATCAAAAATGGAATGTCGTGCGATGCCTTAGAAGTGAATTCGATTCGTACAAAAAAAAAAAGACGCTTTCAACAACTATTGCTTTCCGATACTTTATACTACCGTTTCACTCAGTGCAAGAATGGAGAACTGAAAAACACACAGAGGAACAGACAGAGTCAGAGAAAGAGAGAGAATTTGAGCCGCAGAACAGCGTGCAATCGCTTTTTACAAAATTGTATGCATACCTGCCATCATTCGCATCATGCGAAAGGTACACTGCAAAATATACCCACAGGAGCTATAGACATACATTCTGATGGTTTCATAGAGATAAT
Organism: Aphidoletes aphidimyza; assembly: GCA_030463065.1. Lineage (NCBI taxonomy): Eukaryota > Metazoa > Arthropoda > Insecta > Diptera > Cecidomyiidae > Aphidoletes > Aphidoletes aphidimyza. The sequence continues at coordinate 36,406,549 of CM059998.1, forward strand.
ATGTTTTTTTTTCGCTTTGGTGCGCTTTTGTTATTGTTGTTGGAAAACCCCAATAATGATGCTTTTAATTTCCGCTTTTCTCGCTGATTAATATTATTACGTATCGTAACTGTTAATGAAGCCTACGCTCATAATATTGTGATGTCTATTTCAACTTTTACATTTACTGACTCGTTCACTCACAAACAGACACAGACAGACTATGTCACAGTGGGACAGCAGAAGAAACGTAATGAAGTATACATGTACACATGTACAGTACATGGCAATGAAAGAGCTCCGAAATTTGTTCACATATACCGTCCATCTGAAATTTTAGTTGACTCCAGTTCAACTGCCATTCTCTGTTCTCTCCAAAAAAATATGAAATGTATTCGCAAAAATGTTTCCTCCATTCTTTTGTCGTGTTAATACGACATAATTGAGAAAAAAAAAAGTATTTCCGCAGCTCAATAATCAAATTCATTTGCCTGTCTACATTAAAGAGAAAAATGTTTTCATTTGCAAGTTGATGACGTTGTCGGGAAAAAAAATGGAAGAATGTTTTGCTTTCCTGAATGAGCGTCAGATTTCTAGGAAAGAGGAAAGAAGAATGGAAATAATGGGGCCAATACTCATTGAAAATTTTCAAAGATATTATGTTTTTTAAGGCACGTTGTGCATTTGCTTATTTTTAGTAAAAGAAAATTCACATGTTAAGCAGATTCACTTTGAATCTATGCTTGCTTTAGCGAAACCGACAGGGGGAACAACTAACAAGCAGAACCTGTGTTTTTTCCGGATATTTCACCACCATTACAAGATGTCTGCGATTTTACTTTGTGCAATAGCGGTAATTGTCTGCGTGAATTTATTTTTCTTCTTCTTTTTATTCCTTTTAAAAGCTTTTCTCGTATACAGTCAGAAGACTTAGCGAAGAATCGGTTTGCGTTCAATCACAGTGCGATGACAAGGCTTAATTTGAAGGAGTGCTCTGGAAATAGCTCAATTGGAACACAGGAAATGGTGCCTCATCGGCCATATAGCCCTTTGCATGTGAAATTTGGACAAAATTCGCCAATGAAATAGATAAATACATTTGTTAGGTGAGGACCTTAAAAAAAGGTCTTCAACTTTGGTTGAAACCGAATTTACACAAGATAGAATGGCATTTTGAAAAATTATTTCAACGCAAAACCCCCTCTTAATCTGTTCAATTTGATTTTGTATCCGGGCTTAAAAAATGTTCTCAACATCAAAAATCCATCGAAAGTAAAAAGTGTTCGAGAAATTCTTAAGGGGTGAACCCAGCTCAGGGTGTAGGGTTATGGAACCCCTGGGTCAGAATGCATGAACATGAAAATAGTGCAGTCAAATTAAATTTGGACAACATATGCAAGCATAGTCTATCATAATCCCCTTCGAATGAAGTTGTAATGTTGTGGGAATATGAAAACCCATGTAAAGATCTAAGCTAAAAAGATACAAAACATCAATAGAATACGAGTGCATTAAAGACAATGGAATGAGGTGAATAAATGAGTGTAAGAGCTACAAAAACTTAACGACCATAAGTGGCAGCGAATAATCCTGGACGAGTGTAAAAGAATTTTCATGGGCTGCCGCTGAATTTTCATCGACAAAACGGAACTGCGCGCATGCAAATAAATTTCAATTATGTAGTCTGTTCAACAAACGCCGAATCCATTAAAACATTAGCACAAAAATTGAAACCAAGTGACATCGCGCGCCAATTCGTAAACTTTATGCATTACGACAGATTTTTCAACACGGCACACACACACAACTCAAAAATGGAAGGGCATAGCACAGCTGCCCAGTCAGGCAAAAGTGAAAGTATGTTTGAATGTTCTACGTTGTATCTCTTTTTCCTCTGTCGTGTCGTTGTTCAAGCGAACAAGCGTTCAGGGGGAAAAAAAAAGAACAGAAAATATTCGACCTTAAGTGCTGAAACAAATGCTGGCTTCTCACCATCTGTACATGAATGTGTTTTTAAACGAAAATAAACACACGGCTGAAGTGTGTGCATCGTTTTTTGATTTCAGTTTGCTGTGCTCTGCCGTTTTCATGTCCGTAATGTCAATTCGGGTAAGTCTCTCCATCTCTCTCATTTTACTTTCTTCGCCTCATGTCTGGAACGATGGAAGACATTGTAGTTCGTTAAGTAAAAACCCATGTTTGATGCTTCGAAAATGTTCTTTGAGTCGTCCAAATCATATTTATATTTTGATCCACTGAAAACTGGACCCGATCATAAGAACAAAATGTGTAATTGTGTCCAAGCCTATCCGGATATAGTAATGGCATCAACTGTTCTAGTCACGCGGTTAGGGGCAAATAATTGGCAAATCAATCCATATGATATGCGTAGATGTAAAGCGATGATGAAGTGAAAATGAAAAATCGAGCAACAAAAAAAAAATGAGGCACCCGAAACTCTTTTCGGGTAATAAAGATTGATGAGCTTTTAAGCGGATAACAACGTTCAAAATATTCTACTTGAAGCAAGTTAAGAGAATGAAGCATATTCACACTATCGATGGAAAAATGTGCACAGTTTATACAGTGTGTGCAACCATACACATGAACCAACCTTGTCAACACACCAGTTTCGCATGAAAGTAAAGGGAAGATGACGATTGATTGAATAAAAATGCCACAAGAGAAATATCAACACAAAGATAGTATACAGTATGTGCGGAAGTACATACATCGTACATCAAAAATGTACTTTTATGTAAAAACGAAACGATAGAGAGAGAGAGAGAGAGAGAGAGAGAGCGAGAGAGAGAGAGAAGCAAAAATGGGGACAAAAAAGTTGCCGCCATAAACGATTTTTGTCAAGTACAAAATATTATTCATTATAAAAAAATATAAAAATGGAAAGCCATTAAGGAATGATTTTACGCCATTTATCTATTAACGGTTCGCCTAATGTAATAATGCTCGACAATACGGAATTAAGATGCCACGCAGATTATTACGTATTTCGTATATGCGAATGATTTGAAATTCTCTTAGTGAATGTGTCGTTGTCGTCATGCACTTTGACATTATTGAAGTGAAAATTCACGTACATTGAAATGTGAAAATGTTAACAAATGGAAGTAGCAACAACAATGGAGCAATGATAAACGAGCACAAAGCCCAACAAAAAGTAAAGAATGTGTCAGGTGGAGTTTGGAGTGAGCAAATTGAATATGCAACATCGAAAATCATCCGGTTGGACAGGTGCCAACTTAAAATCGTATCAATTTGTTGATTCAATTGTTTATTATTTGTGATTTTCACACCAAAATTATTCCACAACAGTTTCTTGTGCTGCCCAAAAAACATTTTATTTACTAAATGCGTACGTCGGGTTGGATTGTCGTTTCTAATGAAATTTAGTACATGGTCTAGAGTGTTTATTTTAGATGGTGATTTCTCACGCTTCATGATCATTGCTAAGTTATTAGATCCGAAAAATCGCTTTTGAAAAAGAAAAAAAAAACATTTCGTCCTTCCGAAGAAAATATTCCTTTATAGAATATATTTTTCGACAAAATAATGTCGTAACATATTACTTCCAAAACATTCACATTCATTTATTTGACATCATTCCAAAGTTTTCAACCCTAGACATAAGCTCAACGTAGTTCTCAACTGTTTTGTTTGTTATTGCAGTTTTCAACGATTTTTCTTTTCTCCTGCTGCTGTACAAGACAGTAAAAAACTAGTATGTCATTTTCATAAATCTGCTAGCGCATTTGATTGTGGATGTGATAAAAATCGGATAAAACATTTGACAAAATTGAAGAGTAGACAAATGAGTTTGAAATGACAACATCAGCAGCACAATCTGATTAGTTCACTGTTAACTAGTTTTTACATGCATATCATACTTACACAAAAATTGAACAAATCCTATTTTCTTCCTTCTTTCGCTCTAACTCTCGATCTCTCTGTCTCTCTCGAAGGCGTGAGCTCAAGAAAACCTACAGAATTAAAAAGACATGAAAGATTTATAATAAAAATGAGAAATGTAAGTTGGATTTATATACGATTTACAGTGCAAATGATTCATATTTGACATTTTCAATGGAAAAGTCGCCTAAATAGAAACAAACAAAAATCGAACAGAAATATTTCTGTTGATGGCATTATGTGTATGAGTACGGGTTTGCATATGCAAATATTTTGAGTGTTATATTATTGGATTTTGAATTTAATGTAAACCGATGGATTCTTTCACAGTCAAATACACTGTCACAAGAGAGAGAAAAAAAAAGTCAAACAAAATCTGAAACATTTGAGCGATTTTTTTTTTACCTATTTCACTTGCGATGGTGAATAAAAAGCGACAAATTGATTTCAAAGCCGACAAAATACCGATTTTCGGTTTGAAAAGGTTTTATCGAAATTGGGAATATACTTGGTAGATTTTACGTGTGGACATGAAAGGCATATTCAATACACACAGAGCGGGCGAGCGAGAGAGTGGGTGAGATTTCAACAATTCTCCCAAATATTTTTTGTATTGTAGAGTAATGTATATGGGTGGCGAGTATGATTTTGGCTTTTAGCGTTCACCAGCCCAGACAATCAATTGGAGAAGCTAGGTAATCTTTTGGCATGACTGCACAATTCGTGTTTCTTTGTTCAAAAGTATTCCAAGCAATTTTTATGATTGTTTCTTTTCTACTTCTCTCCGTCTTGTTGTTGTTGTTGTTACGCGATTGGTCTTATATGTGGGTGCCTGTTTATTTTCCATCGATTTCAATACAATAAAAACTGTTAAGAGGGAGTGAAAAAAGTAAACCCGTTCGGCAGTAGAATGAAAGGGATATCGAAGAAGTTAAAGTCCCTACTAAATCAGTCGTATAAATCTACGAAAATTCTCTAAGTTGTCGTAAATATTATTCCAAAAAACATGTACCGATGTACATTCATATTCCTTTTGATAAGATATTAACTTTTGGTACAGTTTCAGTTGCTTTTTATTTTGGTTGGTATGAGAGCTGTACCAGTACAAAAAAAAACTGTTTGTGTGCTCGAGTTAGAGATTGATTTGAAATATATGATTTGAATGCGAACTGAAAACAATAAATGATCTGTGCGGCATTTTGCTATAAACGTTTCTCAGCAAACGTGTTCGAAGGTTTCCACTGGAAATCATCACGTCTTATACTTTATGCGAAACGACCTTTTAAGAAAAGAATTTACTCATTGCAAACAAAGTATGTATTAGGCAGGTATTTATCATGAATGTCATTGTGAGGAGTATACTTTTTATTTCTCTTTTGTTCTAGTCTTCTACATACAGATTTATCAAAAATTAGAATACCATGTATGTAGATTGCGGAGTAAATATAATTAAATTTAATCCAAGCTTCCGAGTTTTGGAGTAAATTCTCATACATTTTAAATAAATTTTACTCCATTTGTTGTATATTTTGTGTACAGGTCGGACAGGGTCCCATTATTTGGTGGGCTGCCGCTCATGTGTCTAGTTGGAGTTTGAGTTTAACAGGAGCTAGTAGTACTCCGTTTGGTTTGACAATTGAATATGTTTCTCCTAAGCGCACTGAGACTAAGACCAATTTGTTTCATTGACTTAATTAGGCTAAATATCTCTTTCGTTTAAATCAGTGTTAGTGACAAATTTTGGTTCTAATTAGTCCCCAAAAATGTAAATATGTCTTGTTGAAAATTTCGTACTAAATCAAGATGTTGGTGTTAAATGGTGTTTTTGGTGCCAAACCATTAAAAACGTGTATATTTGTTATTGTAGCTAACGGTAAACTTTAGGTGACAACATGACGAATAACGTGAGGCATAAATGCAGATGAAATATCAGAACGTTTACATGTTATATTGTAAATTAATAATTGTATTGTTATGGTTATATATGGAATCAAGGTAATAATTCTTTCTCAATTTGAGACTTCAAATCTTGAATTATTTTTTGCACAGATTTTACAAAATTATATTTTGCAGTCTGAACTTTGAAACTTCGCTAAGTTTTCAAAACTCCCGAACTAAAAATTATCATTGAATATTTCAAAACCTAAAATCTGTGCCAGGTTTCAAACCTGAATGAAGTTTTCAATTTTTTAATATATTTATGTCAGAAAATATGAAAAATATACTCGACTCATTCAGCATTCACTTTTGAATGAAGAAACTTCGAATTATCACTCACAAAATTCGGTGATAATTTTATACCTAGCCAATAGCGTGGTATAACTTTAGTACGAAAAATAACATGCAAATCAATCCAAATTATATTTTTTTCAGATTTTGTTGTTACATTTATTTTCGTTCTAAAAGTTATCTTGAAAAATTGGTACATATTTGCACTAGAACGAAATTCGGATGTGGCAAAGTGACAAATTTAACACCAATATCGGTGCTAATTCTGACATCATATTTACGTTTGAACAAGTTAGAACCAAATTTCTCAAGAAAATCATGAATCGGTACTAGTTGAAGGGATAGTGTTAAAAACAAAGGTTCTAGTGTTAAGATAGTACGAATACGGATTTAACACGTACTAAAATCAAAGACATATTTAGCCTCAATATGTTTAATCCAGAAGTGCGCATAAGTGAGCGGAATAAACCCGACCCACCTTCACTTTTGCACATTCACCCACTTTCCAATCTTTGTTCGTTTGCGTCAGTACACATAGAGTAAAAAAAAACCAAAGTTCGGATATCTATACCAAAAATTTTTAAGATAAAAATGTTCAAGCAATGAAGTTTTAAATTGTTTTCATTTCAAATCCAATATTCTAAAATTTAGATTCTAAATAGTTTTTTTTTTAAAGTGAAAAAACCTGCTTCTGAAAATATTACACAAACGTGTATACAAAGAGTGCAAAATGCATTAGTTATTCGGATTGTGATTAGGAAATCTGCCGCTATTCGTATTTTGTATTTTGTTTGTTTGCGTACGTTGATTTTTCTGCATTCTGACACTCCAACACTCCAGCACTTCAATCATGTGTGTGTATATCATGTATACGTACGGTGTTATTATCCACACAAGCTTATTTCCACAACATTTCATTTTTTTCCGTATATAAAATGAAGGACACAACTAAAAATTCAACGCTGTATCAGTGTTGACTGAGAGCTGAGAAAGACAGAGATAGCGAACAAGTCTCGAGTCTAAAGCCAGAGCTTGAAATATCGGAAATTCAGTTAGTGTATATATATGCATCCAAGGAAATTGAATTTGGCTGTGATAAAGCGATATAGCAAAAAAGCGACCAGGCATTATGATGTACTCTTTCATTGCTTGCATTTTATTACCGTCTTTCTTCCTTCCCATCTGTGTGATACGAATCTCCGAGAATATTAGCGAAACATAATGTTGGTGAATAGAGATGTGTCTCACAAAATAAAATGGCAGTGAACGTACTCAACGATTTTACGCAACAAACAATTATTTTTGTGGCTTTGTGCTAAGACACTGCAAGTGCAAATTTTCTTTTCAGAGTCAATTCTGTTAAAATGCAGTTTTCGAAAAAAAAAATCTTGGGGGGGGGGGGGGGTGGGTAACGAAACATGGGTTTTTGGTTTCACTCAAATCAAAAGTGATGACCGGTGGAATTCTCGCAAATTGAAAAGTGAAATTGAAAGAATTTTTCCAAACTCCATTCTATCTGGTGAGAACCTATGGTTTACGCGCGAGGTTAATGAGTGCCAAACACTTTATGGAACATTTCTGAGTTTCTTCGATCTTCGTTCTCCCCATTCTTCCTATTCTTCTTTTCTCCCGTGTCTGTGTTCAATGAATGTCAGAGCGAGAGGTGACTGATGAGAGAATTATGTTGTTGCGTTCACGCAAGTGTATATCATATCTTTGCAAAATTTCGGGTTATTCTAATCCTCACAATCACATACAAATAGCTATATTGTTCTTGATAATAAATGGACAGTGTGTGCAAAAAGATTGCTCAAATGAGCAGAATTTCGTCCTTTCTCGGGGATAAACGGAACACCCCCATTTTCACTGCAGTTCAAATAAACGACTACGCATTCAAGTACCTAAATTATTTGGAAATGATGAAAATTGGCGAAAAAATGAAAAAAAGTGAAGAGTAATAAAAAAAAAATGCATTCTTATTCCGACTCTGATTCCGGATCCATGTAGCTCACAGTTGCAACTGTTTCACAACGCTGGCCGATTCGTTTTGGCACAACTGCAGCCGATTTCTCTTCGTTCTATGTTGTTTTTTTGACTGCAACGGCCAGCTAATTTGTTCTTTTTTCACTTTTACGCTTGTATTTTCCAAAAACTTAAAGCTAAACACAAAAAACACAAAAACAAACGGAATATAACAAAGGAAATATATAAATTAATGTTTTTTTTTTTGTCATTTTTAAAAATGACATTTATAAGATGCAATGCATAGAAACGCAGAAAAAAAGGTGTTCCGCTTAGCCCCGAAGTTCATTTTTCAGCAACAATTCGATATCATACACTCTTAACTATTTTCGTTTACTGTAAATTCAGCATTCAGAACTGACTTATCTGTAGCGCAAATTAAAAGAACGATGGTCATCCGATTTTTGGTATTGAACTACTATGCGCTGTGTGTTTTACCATGCTTGCGCGGATGCGCCTCCATTCTCAGTTCTGAATGCTGAATTGAGTATTGCAGTAAACAAAAATAGCTAAGTTTGCCCAGCGGTTTGTCATTTCACTTCCTGTTCTCACTAACAGTAATTTCCATAAGCGAGAGAAGAAGGTGACAAAGGCCACTTTCACTCTCAACCTTTCATATGATAGGTTAGTATCACAAATCAAAATGTTGCACTAGGGGTGAGGGTGTGAAATGGGTAAACACTAAACGGACCTGAAACGTTGGACGAACGGACGGACGGACAACATTTTGTTCATCTTACACCCTTGGTTCAGGTTGGCAGACATATGCTCTCCCTTGTGCAAAAAAAATGATTGCCAGCCAGTCGACTGTTAGACGACTATAGTCGTTTGATTTGGGACAATAGACGTACTTTAGACGATTTCCAGTCATTTCCAATCGATTGCCAGTCGTTTTTTTCCCAATTCAGCCGTTTGCCAAACGACTGTCTTTTCAAACGTTTTATTTTCACAAGGGCTAGTGTTTTTTTTTCATGTTCTGATAAAAGGAAATTTTTGTTCTATTTCTATACCATCGAGTGCGGGACACCCTGTGTACACATTTTTAATAGATGTTGTGCGTAGGATTGAAACCTTTTCCCCCTTCCTCTTTTGATTCATACGGTCGTTCCTCGCATTCATATCGTGAATCATACGATTGCCATGTGAGCTTTTCTGCTTATTGTGAATAAAAGATTGGATAGCAAATCAATATCACTTGGTGTTTTCAATATAAAGACATAATACAGCGATACAATGGGATGCTTTTCATCAGCGCCAACAACACCAGCAGCTGTAGTAACAGCACAGCGGCACAAAATCCTGTTTATATAGAAAACTAGATTCACACAGAACATACACATGGCACACAACAGTGATGAGTATATTAAATGGACGTGGTTCACGTTGTTAATCTACACACTAGTGTACATCAAATGCAACAGTTGCACAATCTATTGAAAACCATTGTGGCAGGACTGGCTGGTGTGCGAATATTTGCGTTAATGGTTTGATAGCTTATTGGTCACTTGAAGACTCATAACAGATACAAAGGCACCACAGCCAACATTTTTCACTTCATAATTCTTATTCTGTTGTTCATAAAACACAAATCAAAATATATTTGATACGTTTTGAGAGAAATAGAGAGAGAGAGCTCCAACTGCTGCCTGGTTATTTTTATTGAATATTTGATGTTTTCGTCTAAAACTCATCGGTTAACAAAATCGAGACACATTAAAAAATCAACCAACACGAAATTCTATGTATTGAACTCCCCTATTGCTTACGTTGGTCAAATGTTCTTTGACTCTATTGAAGAGCATTTTGACAGTCAATTCGCAGGATGTTTTCAATGCTTCGCCAGTCCAAGACTAATGTTATAATCACAATATGAAAAGTGTTTTATTCGTAGGAACGCAATTGTGTCCGTTGACATTCCAAATCATTAGAAATTCGTGATTTAAAAGCAATTTAGGGTAAAACAATTCGAGCTATAGTTTATTATATACCGAATAAGTTGAGTTGGGTGATTTGTTTTAATTTGATAGAACTCTTGTGACTTTTGAATTGTAATACTCCTTGATACAAGAAGAATCTTCCAGTCCAATGCATTTGAATGTATGCCCTGCATAATATCGTGCTCGATGAATCGAATTCGTATTGTACAGTAAAACCACTGACTACATATCACTGAGTTTATTCGGAACAAACTAAAGGGAGATTTATTCAGTGGTGTTTTTTCAATGCGAATTTTTTGACAGATCACACGTTTGACTCGTAGTCAAACTGAAATGACAATTTTACTTCGACCCAATAGACCACATCCAGCACGTAGTTAAGAGAACACTGCAGCCATAGATGAAATACGCGAAAATTCTGAAGTATCGATTCGACACCGTTCTCAATAGCTTGTTTGGTCTTTTAGGATGAGCCAACTTTTGCATAGTAGCATCCAACATTGGATCGAAATTATCTCCGGAAGATAAATGTCCAGGAAAGTTTAAACTATTACATTCGATTTTATGAGTTTAATTAATTTTTTATAAAAACAAACCACCAAATGAGTCATCTTTTATATTCCGCTTAGTGCGGAAATATCACCATCTTCCAAAGTAATAATGATAATAGGAAGGTATAGGTGTAATACTGCTCGGCAGAATAAAATACTCACAGATGAGATGATAATTTAGAATTTTTTTTTTTTAATATTGTGTATTTTGTTTTGTGTGAGAGGCTTTACTGTATATGTTCTTTGGAATGATGTCGAAAGAAATAGATTAGCTACAGCAACGCTTTGATATGCAAATTCTATTGCTCAAGAAAATAGACAAATGTTTCTTAAAAGAAGTGAATTTCATAAGGTGCGATGGCAATAACAAATTCATGCGTGATTCAAGAAACAAACCAAGCATTTTGCTCTTTCTCATTTGAGAGACCTTCACTTAGTTGTTTTATGTCTTTAAGTCGGCCAATCTTATGCTTAAAATCCAAAACACCGCAAAATAAAATCAAATTGCGAGCAATTCTTTTTGCGACTGAAATAATCACATGTTTGAAAATCCGTGATGTTTCATAACTCAATTCTCGTAGCCTCCCCTGGTATGTTGATTCACTAGAAAATTGTCTGATTTGAATGTTTTGGGTAGAGTGTTGTTCTTTTCGCACAGGCCATCTCATCCAATATAAATATAACCATTTCTTAGATGGATCGAGAATGACAGCGGAAGAACCAGAAAATTGGAGCCAAATGGAAGCAAATTTTGAAAGATTGTCGTTAAATATTCACAAGCATCAAGCTTCATACAACTAACAAATATAATCACTTGAAAGACTTTTTCGATCGCTTTGCATTGGACCATTTTCTATGCTGTTGTTTTGCCATTTAATTTATTTATGTGGAAGTGAAGCGAATACTGGAGTAAGCAAAGCATATCGGAATTTCGGTTTGATTTGTGTCTTTCTACAAAGACTAAATGTTATCGTTTTCGGATTCATCCTTCTTTTTTTGTAATGCGAACGAGGCTTGATGGACGAGCGTCTATCAATTCCTTTTTTTTTTTTTTTTTGAATAAATTTAGTAGGTATAAATGCCAATTTTCGGGGTACAGCCGACAAAAATTTACGGCTCAAAATCAATTTTGGAAGGACGTGAAAAACAAGCGTTTTGAAATGTGACCACAAAGAGCCGGTTGAACAAACAAAGTAAAAAAAGCTACGATATTCAAAACAACATATACATATATCAAAACCGTGTGCCACCCTTTTTCTTCGCAAAAACTTTTTTCCATTCACTTGACGTGTTTCCTTGCCATCTACACCATTCCTGTTTTCCCATGCTGAATCCTGTGTGTGTTTTCTTCAGCGTTTACTCTAAGGCCTCTCATTTTGTTCTTGTATATTATGCTTGAGTGCATGTCCTTGATGTTTGAAATTATCATATTTTCGGGTTTTTCTTTTGTCGAAAGGTAAAGAGATGACACACTTTTTTTTTTCTCTTTCCAATTCAAGGAGAAACGTGAACAAAAAATGAACCCACCACACACAAATGTTTCAACATTCTCTACCACCTCATTCCAATGAATAACAGTGAAGAAATATTGTGATAACCGAATTGCATTCACAATCACAGCACAATAATACAATTGGTTCGCTTTTTGGCATTGTTTTGTTGTTCGCGTTGAATTTGATTTTTGAGTTTTATTTTTATTTTCATTTTTAAATTCCATTCGGATTTTAAGCCATTTGATGAACTGTGAGCTTACATTTCGATGAATATGGCGTGTATGACGCACTTATTATTCAACACATACGTATAAAAACATACGAGAACAAACGAGGGAGAAAGATAGATGCGAGCGAGAGTTCATTAAATAAGTTAAGTTGATTTTATACCATTAAAGGATTTGCATGAATACCATTTCAATAATCAAATATAAAATAATTATATTATGAGGCATCAGATTCGGTTCGTTTCGCTCTTTGTTTACCAACATCGAAATATAAAGAGCCAAATGATGAGATGGAAAGAGTCGAAAACTGTTCAAACAGAGATATTATTTTGCATGGAAAATTGAAATCAATTCATATTTTATATTTGAGTAATTCATCAAGCCGAGATGTAATTTCACGCATTTATTTTTATAAACATTGGGCCAATCAGTTTCCAAAAAATATTATGTTGCCTCATTTTCTCTCGCCAAAGAGCTGGTGCAAAAGTTCAAAGCAATTTCTCTCTCACTCTCTCTCTCCCTCTCTCTCTCTCTCTCTCTCTCTCTTTTTCTGGGTGGTTTTCAGCTCACATCACATTTCGCTGGGAATTCACACACAAACAAATACATGTGTAACTCAACTCGAACTGTCACTGAATATTGGTGTATTAGGTGCACTCACACTTATAATCGATGCAGCGACACCAGTTTGAGTGCTCATTCACACATTTACTCAAACAATATCCACAGAGTATGTGTACGCAACTAACTGACTTGACTGTCTTTTGACAGTCGCAATATTCATACTGCATAAGTAACAATCGGGTATAAATGTTTCATTCACACTTAAACTGGTGTCGCTGCATCGATTGTGAGTGTAAACGCGCCTAATACACCAATATTCAGTGACAGTTGAAGTTGCGTTACGCATGTATTTATTTATGTGCATTAGTACACAAATTTTTTGAGCATGATGCTAATAGCACCATGTACAATACAGTAGCAAATGGTAGTCTCATGTTTGTACGCCAAAATAGTGATATTGTTTGCAAGTCATTTACAATTATATCTGTAGCGTATGAAATCTAGAACGAAAGAGAAATAAAACTTGAGCAAAACTTAATTTGTGAAATTGGATTGTCAGGCCTTCTGTTTAGGGGATCAGAGTTGTTCAAATATTGCACATGAACCAGCAGAAAAGCTCCACCATCGTTTGCTGCCAGGCGTACAATATTAACTCATTGCATGTGTTATAAACTCATTGAACGTTTCGGTCATTTTTTTCGTTCCTGTTGCTTGTGTTGTTGTTTTTTCTACACGTCATTTTATTTGCATGGAATCGTTGTGAATCATTTCAGCATTTGTGTTTCCGAAACCCGAAACGGAATGCTGTAAAAAGCTGCGAAAACACTTGTTATGCATATATCATAAACCATTCTCGAATTCCAATTATCATTCACAAACACATATCATTTTTTTTTTATTTCATGTGTACATTTGCCCCTATGTGTGTGTGTGTGTGTGTGTGTGTGTGTGTGTCCTTACAAGCGATAGCCATTCGAAGCGATTTTGAAATTGAATAATAAATTTTCATTAATTTGCTGAAGTAACGAATGAGAGCAAAAAAATCGCGTTAACATGGCATAAAAAATGGCTGCCGGTCAAATGATTCGATTTTCATGCGAATTTTAAAATAAATACAGAAACCAAATCTGCCCATGGTATTACAAATATTCGCATTTGTATTTGTCTGATTGAGACATGGGCCAAACGCGAAAAGAGTTACAATTTAGTAATGAATATTGCATCGTCGATACGAAAAACAAATTTTTCCATTCTTTAAAAAAAAAAAATGAATTTTTGTATTGTATTCGACACATTTGAAATTCACTGTGTTTTCGTAGAATAATGCCGAGCGCATGCTGAGCTGGTCGGATTTTTTCTAGGAACGAATAAAAGTCTAAATTTTACAAGCGAATAACCGATAACGATACCGAAAAATATACACAGCGAAAAAAATCTGCAATGCGTATTTCATGGACTCAACAAAAAGTGATTTAGATGAACAATGCTACCTTTTATGAATGTAATAGATTAAAGAGATACTGTTACAATGTGTCTTCTCACCCCCCCCCCCCTTTCTCTCTCTCTCCCCGCCTCATCTTTTCCCGTTCGAGAGAAACATGTATATCTCCATGTTGGCAGACGGAACGGTTATTTTCGCAAAGTATCGATCCGTTGAATTAAGATGGGGATCCTAATTTTAATGGATGCTGACTTATATCCCAATACATGTTTCACAGTTAATTCATCAAAATATGGCATAATATAATTGGTATATTATTGCACATGTACGCGTACGTTGCTCCAATGTGGTTCTAAAGTCAAAATCAATAAATAAAAAGCACTTTTGTGCTTATCTATTATATATATTTTGCTTTATTTTTTTTTCCATTCCACCGCATTTGGCATCTAGATATTATTTGCATTTCAAAATGCTTGAATTCAAAGTTTTCCCCCGTAAACTTTAAAGAAACCAATACATTAGCCATATTTGCATTGATTAAATGATTCAGGCAACCCTTGAACACCATTTTGTTCCATTCAGAAATTCGATGGCCGACCTCCGAAGGATTAAACGCTCTACGGGTGTTTGAATAGATAAAAAAAAAATCGATGGTATGGACAGGGACACTCGTGGTCTTTTTACAGTAGTTTTGAGAAAAAAAAATCAATGCGTGTGCTTGCAAATGTGCAAACCAGATGGATTATTCAATGTGGTTCAAATGTATGAACACGTTACGAAAATATTTCTATGGATTAAAAATTGTTGTAACTTGTTCGTTAGCTTGTTCGTTTCATGAAGGGACATTTTTTCCTCCATGTTACTGTTATTATTATTATGTCTGAGCTGGTTGACCACAATACAGCGTCAAGTGCTTGTGCTTATGACAATTGAAATTGTGCTTGTCAAAGCAGTCTCTTCTCAATATACGATTTTAATTTAGATTAAATTTATATGGTTGAGGTATTAAGCGATATTGTTGTTTGTCTCGTGCCTTTTATTCAGACAACCTGGCGAGGAGCTGTCGATATCATACAGTATGATTTGAAGAGATGGGCGTGTATGTTGTATAAACATCGTTTATGCAATATCTTCCTGACAGCATTGTTTGTTAATCTTTTGACAGGAAATAAGCATAAGTTCTGTCAATGATTGATTGTGCATGTATATTTTTCGAAGAATTATGACTGGCACACTTGCTTTGGCCAAATAAATCTGCAATGAATGGTGGAAATTGGCGTAGGCGCACAAACTTCTATCAAAAGACCCACACACTGTGATATCAGGTGTATATTGTATATCTCCTTTTTTTAATTGAACGGAACTAGATCCATATTTTTTTATTTGGAAATAAATCCACGAAAGAATCCAAACTTTCGAAAGAATTTATTTCCAACATTAAATTATCGTAATTACAAATGGACGGTTGGGAATTTGGGTTTTCTGTCTTAAGCAAAGTTGTAGGTCTTGACGTGACGAAAATTTTCTCCTAGGGAGTCGACCAAAAAAAAAATCAGCCCTGAAGGGTGAAAACGCCTCCCAAAAATACTAATATTTGGGGTGAATCCGGATCTTCTGCGAGTGTTTTTTGGGGTCGACAAAAAAATTCGTCGCGTCAAAATCTGCAACTTTGCTGAAGACAGTGATATCATATTCTCTACCCTTTATGGAATTTTTCTATGCCACAGAAATTGAATTTTCTGAGTTTTTTGCTCGATTTTCGTAGTTTTCGAAGAATAATTGCTTTTTGAATGAGCCAAACCGGCTTAATTTTCAATAGATATTCATTTTTGGATAAATTCTAGTTGAAGAAATGATCGGTATTGGAAATTTCAGTGATTTTGAAAATTATAGGGCCCTATAAAAATTATAGTGAAGCACTTGGAACGGGCATGAAACTTTTTATAATTGATATATAGAATATGATAGAAGTCGAAATACAAAAATCTATAGTGCAGGAATGAAGCGGATAGGGGTTATCCGATATTTTATCCCAGGATAAAAATTTATTCTGGGATTAGATACATTTTTTGATATCTGGAGAGCAAAAATATATATTTCAACAAACTTTGAAAGCCAAATCTCATATTTTTCATAGACAAAAAAAGAACTTGACAGTGAATTTTTGTTGTATCATGTCTAGTTTTGGCTCGGATAACAGTTAGCCTGAACAACGTTATCCGGATAAAGCACTTAGAACGGGCATAAATGCAATGAAATTTACTGAAAACCAAACAGTATCAAATAATATTCAGCCATTTGACCTGATTCATATGCCCACGCACTACGCACTTCGCACTTGACACTGCAAACGGTAAGCGTATTGCATTCTGATATATATTGAGTGTGCGCACCAACAACGCACCCAGACTATTATGACAAAATCGTAGACTGCTTTGACGTTGGTAAAAAACATGTTTGTTTCATTGTTTTCTTTTTACTCGATATAAATGCTATTCATCTTAGTCGAACTGAGTATATCGCTAGTATTTGTATCGCTTGCATTTTTTTTGAGTGAACATATTTTTTCCAGTCATTTGTTGTTTTTCAAGATATTTCACAGACAATTTGGATTGCTTTCAATTTTCTATGCCAATTTATCTGGCAAAAGTATTTTGATTTTTTTTTTTCATTTTCTCAATGGATGCAAGAGTATTAAACTAAGAGCACACATTCTCATCAATGTATCACATGTTATATAAATAATAAGTAAGATAGTATTATTATGTAACCGTCAAGATTTGTTTTGTACGATTGCAATCGATTGATACCCTGAGAAAAATTACAATGGACGATGCATATTTTTTCTTTGTTAAAAATCCAAAACAAATTTTCTCCGAGTCTCAGCATCACAGAGTCAATGCTTATGCTTGATTTGAAATAGTCTGAAAGATGACAATACTGCTGAGAAGCCATAAAGTGTAAAATCTGCGAGCATCTGAATCTTCCTCATGTCAATGATATTTTCTTTGAATGGATAGCATTTCTGTAACCGGTCATTTTCAATAGAATTGTTATTGAATTCAATAACAATGAAATATGGACACAGTGATCCAGCAAGCGAGCACTAGCACAAACATAGGCACACAGGCACACCGGAATGAGAGAGTATGAGCTAAGCGCTTCATTTGATTTTCAAGCACAATAACAATGTTTTGAGTTTGATTTTCCAGTAAACCCGCTTCAAATCACATTCTAAATTGAATTGGATGTGGTTTCTTTAACACCAGAAAAACCAACCGATTGAACGAATGAAAAGAAAAGCCACACAAAATAAACAAACAAAGCTTTTGGTCGCATTCGTCTTTGTTATTGCTGAATTCGAATTCAATGTATAACTTTCATTATTACTGATCCAAAACGATGAACCATTCAATTGATATGGTTTTTATGGATTTGAAAGTTTCATATTTGCGTTCGTTTGTGTTCGGTCGGAGTTTTTCTGAAATGAACGGGAACAAATTCAAACGAACACGATGCAATATGGCCATTTTATATAGTTGAAAATATCAATATCACAGTATTCTATGATCTAATCACAATTAGTTATTCATTAAGATTATGTATATTCAACACAACAATTTTTTTTTTTTTTTTTTTAATACAATGTTGCGCACTGTATTTTAGTGACGTGCGTGTGTGAGTCAACGCTGTGGCTGCTGCAGTAGGGCTATTTTTATGTACGTAGTTCTATCTGCGAACTAATGTCTGCGCCATTTTGCGCCGGAGGTATCAGAAACGATTAGTCAAGACAAGTTATTTCTCATGGCGAACCGAGGCTCTGTTCAAAATGTGAACTCGATCAGAGATCATTTACACACACGCGGTGGAGATAAAGTAGAATGGAATCTTAAAAAATACTAGCTACGATCTACTCAAAAGTTGTGATCTTTTACTCTTTGTGGCTGAAATAATTCGTGATGAAAAAATCCACTTATTCATACTTTGATTTAGTTTCATTTCGTTTAATTTCAATTCATTTGTTCTGAAGTTGAGTATTTGAGTTGCATAAAGTAGATGAAATATAATGATATCAGCGCCCCTAGAATGTAATGTTGAAGTCGCACAATCGGTGCAATTCATGTCGCATTATGTCTATGACCAGCATGCTCACAGCTCACTATGAACACGTATTGGTATGCATTTAGGTTTCGTACACAAATAAATGATACCACGGGTACCGTTCGAGTCAATTGTAGTATAACAAGCACAGGGAAAGAAGGGAAGACAGATATACATACATTTAGAGATTATACACAAAAACTATAAAGCCGTCACAATTACCAACACCTGGTCCATTCCATAAGTGAAAGATAACAAAACACAATGCAAATCGCGACAAAAAGTAAACGGCATGAGCATAAAATGCTAGACACCGTTCAGGCAATAAGGTTGATTCGATGGCCAAAAGAAGAGAACCACACGATAAAATTCGGGGCAAAAGCGAACGCATACAAAACAATTCACAGTATTGTATGTGCAATGTGCTTGTGCAATGTGCATACAAACAAAGTACCAAAACAGTAATAAGCACTTCAACAACCATTTTGTATTGTATAGATTGATTTTGAAATTAGGATTTATGCTAATGCTATGTAAATGCGCTAGCGCCTGTGAATGAAAGTACGAATCTGTTGAGTTGTCAGCGCGAAGCGCTTGCGACCGCACATTGAATAACAGACACAAACAAGAGACAACAAAAAAACACATACGCACACACACATAACACACAAATAATGAAGAGTACATCATGTACATTTATATTGAATTAGTTTATTTGCAAACGGCATCAAAAACTATGAACTGACTGTACTGTACTGAGCCACTTTTGTAAAGTATGGAGAGAACTAAGGTCCAAACACACATGATAACATTTTGGTAGATATTTTGTGTTTTAAAAACCGTCAACATCATTTTACACGTTCTTCCGCGTTCCTCCCCGTTCTCTTTATAAACATTCCAGCATAAACCAAGCGAGCCGGCAAGCAAACGGAAAACAAGAGAACCTATATTTTGGGCCAATAAAACATTGACAGTGGTTGATTGTGGCACATCATATTGAGCGGACCACATTTTATGTTCTGCATCTATATCTATATGGATGTGATGTTTGTTAGGTACATGTATACAGGAGATATGCATAAGCTGAACCAGTTTATTTGAACAGTAGATTTTAATCATTCAACGTTGTTGTCATCATCGCATAGCATTATCGCACATAGCACGACAGCTTGATTTGATTTAACAACCTCAATAAAAAAGTAATGGATATTGAAATATTTCCTACGTCAAATTGTCAATTCTTCGTCAATCATGAAATCATTACCGGTAAGTGTATTCACATCGTTACTGTTGACGAGAATCATCGATCGTACTTTACGATTTGCATAGCACACTCTATTTTAACCTAACTAGATCGATAGAGAGCTCATATTTTATTCTAGTCGGCAAAGTGATATCGCCGTATAAATATTCAAACCCTAGTTTTCCAAAGCAATATTGTGGCTATGAATATGAGTAAATTGTTTGAGCTCTATAAAATTGTAAATCGTAAAAATGTGCATGCATTTTCAACGTTGAGAGTAATTATTTTACGGGATGTGAAGTGAACGAAAGGTTTAAATCTATGCATGATCTTTTGATGGCAACACACACGAAAACAATAACACTTAGCTATATGAGTGAACCACATTTTCATGTGCACTGCACATTGCATAGTGTTTGTATATAGTATTGTATGTATTGGGTATTTTGTCGAGAAAGAATGCAATTAAAAGTGCTACACTCAATATCAAATTTGATTTGATTTGGTCAAATGGCCTCCATTGTATAGCATTAAATGGCATTAAATTAACTTGACAGCAACAAAACAAAATAACCGTGGTTGGAATGTGATATCTCTCTGTGTACGTGTTCGCGTTCGTGAACATGTATGTGTTTGCTTTGTTTGTCATGAGAATCATAAAAATAGCGCTAATTTAATTCTATTATTAATTCATTCTGTGTTTCGACAATACAAGCATCAGTCTGGCAGTGCATTTTTTGGCACCGCCATTAACCGAAATCACTGAAAATAATGAACAAATGAATTGAATTACATTCGTAATTCAAACTTTTCCGCACTGATATGCCTTTTATTATTAACTCTCAATTAATTCAACAACTAATCAAAAGAAAAGGCATTTGTCAAGAAAACGAGGAAAAATTGCGCTTCATTCGTGATATGTATTCATATCACAATTTGATAAGAGCTTGGTCAAAATTCGAACCCGATCAGACAATATTTACACAAGCGCGATGGAGTTGAGTTTTTGCGGCAAAATCAATACTTTACCAAATCACATTTTATGTGCGGAAAAGTGAAAGCACTGCGGCTCAGATTTCAAAATTGAAATCAAATGGGTAAAATATCAAACTGCAACTTTTGCGCAATTGTATGTTTCGGATGCATTTGAAAAAGTTTTTAATATTTTAACTAATTATAAATGAAAATCCTTAATGAGATGCAATGTGACTGCAAGTGTATAGATATATTGACAATACAGACGATTGTCATCGCGATACTAATTACGGTCTGGGCTTTTTGTTGTTGTTGTCGTACCATTGTCTCCGTCTCTGTTTCTGTCTCAGTCTCAGTCTCAGTCTCAGTCTCAGTCTCAGTTTCCTTTATTTGTTTCAACTTGCGTCTCTTGATTCGCATTCCTTCGTTCTTGGGGAATGGATTTTTACGTGAAAATGTTTAAAATGCTGAAATATCGCGAGACTATTGGGTCGAGATGTTAAAATTATCTACTACCGTCGATTTTTCTTTATTATTACTTTACTTAAATAAATCAGCTAACGCCAACCGAATGCATTCTAAAGCAACAAAATTGGAATGGAATGAATTGCAAAATTCGATGAGAGAAAGAGAGTTGTAGCATTTAGTAAAAAGGTTGTTTGCTGAAAGTTAAGCCTCGCCAGAAAAGAGTGCTCTCTATCGTTTTCAATGTATTTGACACTTCAGTTCATTTTTCCATTTCATTAAATATGGAGTATTGTATTAATCTTATGTGCATAAAAATATTGGGCGTTCGCAAAAGTTTCCGGCTTTCACTTGGTGCAATGTTTAGTGAATACAGCTAGGTGTGAAAGACATTTCACCCAAGCTCTTCTATCCCTTTTTCAAAAAAGTGAATTTGGAGAGCTTTCAACCTTCACATTAAAATCACCACTTTTAAACAAGGCAAACTAGTTCTTGCAAATGAAATTCACAAAGGGGGTATAGAAATTTGGGGGTAAGATTTTTGAGATGCGAGCAAAAAAGGAAGCTTTCTTGCATTGTGCGTTTTTTAAATCGAAATTCGACATATTCAAAAATGTTATTGCTAAAAAAAAAATCTATGTTATTTGAACATAACAAAGAACCCGAACAAAGACCAAACGAACCAACGGAATCGAATATGAACTGCAACAAAGCGAACGAAAACGAACGAACCAGCAATAAATTTTAGTGAACCGAACCGAACACGAACTTCAAAAATAAATTGTACCCATAGACAACTTAACGAACGAACACGAACACGAACACGATTTTCCCGGGTCGTTTACACCTCTATCTTGCACTCTTGCTATTTCGTTCACCTTTTCGATACATTTTTTCTATTTATTATGAACCACCCGAAAGCATAAGCAGTACGCTTCTATCTAGTAGCCACATCGCACACTGTCGCAGATACGCAAATATATAAAACAGAGATGCTCACAAACAGAGATGCTAACAATAATATGGCCACTGGACAGACGTACATTGCTGAGAATGAAAAGGAAAAAGAGATAAACGAATTTCATCACAGTTTTGCATAGCCGGTGAGAGCGATTTATGTTTTGATCAAAATATTGCATACATACAAATGGTTCAGAGCTTTATATTAGTAGTCCGCTGTACAGTGTGATATTTATGGAGTACTTGTGCGTAATTTTGACATCTACCAAGTAGTAAATGACCCGTTGATTGTTGATAAAAGTTTTCTCAGCAACAAGGAAAGGGAGGAAGGAGTTAGGGAAGCTGAGAATAGCCGGGCAGTATACAAATACGTTGTGATAGTGGATAGTAATAGAAGAATTAGCATCGGAACTTTCCTTTTACGCTATTTACAAAATTTGCCAGCAATAAAACTTCATAATCCGCATTTACATTAAAATAAAATTTTCATTTTCCTTCATTTCTCTTTTCTCATTTTTCGATGGAAACTCTTTTCCCACACTTTAGCCTGTGGAATGAGTGGAAATGAACCGAAAAACCACATAATATACAAATTTTACACACACACACACACGTACACCAACAGAGAAGAGAATAAAAATTTCTTCATCTGTGCTGTTTGCTGCCTTCGCTGTCCAGCTCATAATTTCATTTGATCCTCCCTCCCCCGTTGCGTTTTGAGTTTGATTGTGTGTGTGCATGTTAGATGCGGATGTGGTGTGGATGTGGATGTGGATGTGGATGTGGATGTGGATGTGGATGTGGATGTGGATGTGGATGTGTGTGTTTCGTAACATGGAAATTTCATTCACTTTTTAGCATCAAAACAGACCAAAAATCAGGAAACGATCTAAATTCATTTTGAGTACAATTGTCATGTTATAATAGTTTATGCAATAAAACAGAATGAAAGAGTGAGATGCACAGTATCAAATCGTACGCAGCCTTGCTTGTATAACTCACGAAAGAAGCACAACTGAACACTAGTTAAATGTTATTGTTACTTGTTACATCACACCATTACCATTAGTGGTATTTGGTTCGGCGTTGTCTCTTCACAACGCTAAGCGCACTGTAGCCGTGCTCATTTCCCGATTTTCTCTCACTTACAACAGCCAGTGAGTGAACGTCAGCACGAGCTCGCTGATATAAATAGACAATTTATACGGAAAACACTACGAAACCAAACCAAATAAACTGGATTACTATTGTAATTTGAACTTTTCTATTTATTTAAACTATTTCAATAAGTAAAATTAAATGTTGTGTATTGTAGCCGTTTGTTTTTGCTCATCTACTACGGTTGAAAACGGTCGGACAACAGGATGTATGATGGTTTTAACATGGTTAGCCATCAAAGTCGGTCATCATGATCTATCTTTGTCTACCATGGTTTAACACAAACGGCCATCGATTTAACATGAAGAAACAAATCAACTATTGAAGAAACAAATCACGATAACATCCGAACGCAATGACGGAATTTCTTGAAATTTTGACCAAAGATAGTTGGACGCATTTTTGGACTACACCATCATGATCATATCCACAGATGGACGCTCGACAAACGCAATACTTTTCCCACTTCGTGCGGAAAAGTAATAAAAATGAATGCACTACATGACAACTATTCTGCACCATTGTTTCCGTGAATGTTTGCATGCTTTGTGCCATTTTGTCTCTCGCATTTGGTGAATCTATTGCGTTTTCATTTCGTTTCGTTTCATTTCCATTTGGCTGTTGTACTTTGTTATGATGCCAAAGGTTCACTATCAATTTGCGCGTTCGTGCATTCATATATTTGTTAGAATGCGACGTGTGTTTTTGCTCCAATTCGAAGTCGAACACTCGTTGTATCCCTGTTTCTATCTGCTGCATTCACTTGGCCCGTTGCATTTCGCACTTGGCTACTGTACCAATCCAGTTGAGAATGCCCCTGCAATATTACACTGATGATGGCAGCTGTTTGTGTGTGTGTGTGTGTGTGTGTGTGCAGCTTTCAGTGTAAAACATTTTCCAATGAAATAAATTATAATCATTAATCGTGAGTGCTGTGTTAAGCTGTATTTAAACTGAGTCGCGAATAAATCTCACAACACACTGGTTACAGCTGTAGACATTTTTGTTCGCTACCGCTCCGCTCTCTGTTCACTTGCAATTTTATATTATTTTTGATTGCATTTGTCGTGTATGGTGCGGCCCAAACCAAATGGGCTCTTCATATTTTCGCATGATCCCCCGTTTGGAACCTATCAACAGTTACACCCATTTGCGCCTTAATTGTTCTTTCATTCTGTTTTCATTTTTATTCGTGCATGTGCTTCAGTGTTTCTGTGTTCCTGCTGCTGCAATGGCTGCCATTATTGCGATACATTTGGGAAGCTTTTCTAATATGCGATCGGTGCGATTGTGGTTTGCCACTATATTTTTTTAATATATTTATATGTTGTTGAGATGCTGAGCGTGTACCAACACACCAACACCATTGGCTTACTTGAATTGAGTTGGGCTGAATTAGAAACGTGCTCGCTATATCATTAAGCGATACTGTGTTTCGTTAGTAAAAATGTTGAATAGAACGTCCAACAAAGATTCATAACCGACATTCACCGCAGTGTACGGTGTTTCTTCCAAACATTGTAAATTTGTTACACAATCATACTGAAATAAAGAATTGTACTGTGGAGGAAGTACTTCAAGGTTATATAACCTTTAATGAATTGAAAAACCAAGTGTACAGGGTCATTCAGTAACATTCCCAAGTTGAACACTTGCACATTTCCCAAGTTTTTCCTGTAAATAATTCAAAAAGTACTCAATAAATTTGAGTACGATCGGTTTTTTTTTATCGTTGTGGTCAATAACATTTATTTACATCATCGACCAAAGGTTTGCCTTTGAGTTTGGTGAAAGAAGGGCTCGTTGAGGCCGATATAGTTGCGATTTTTCTTTGAATGTTGTGTTCCAGAGCTCAACGATATCAGAACGCTCAATTGGTGTATCTCTTTCCTTAATAGAAATTTCTTCTGACGAAACAAAACAATCGTAATAGACAGCGCCACGCATCATACATAAGTATTTGCGAAAAAAAAATTAACTGACTAATGCAGAAATGGTTGTATGTATTTCATCCGCCAGAGCCCTACGCAACGTAATCTCACAGTTTTGCCGATTGTATACTCTCATTGAATGAATGCTCCTGTATAACCGAGTCACTTGAAGCGAATTTTTTTTTCATTTCATTACAGAATTCATGTTGGTTCATGTATTTATACTGTTACACGTATTTTGTCGATGTTTAGTTGAAAAATTCCAGTTTAGTGCATCATATCATATGAATGCAAAATCAACGTCGACATTTTATCCAATGACATTTTAATTTGCCAACCCAATTCAATTCTTTATGTTGTTTTCCATTACGAAAAGTGAACACATTTTTTTTTTGCCAGCCATAGACAAAGACGACCAACGACGATGACGTTGAAAGAGGTTTTTTATGTGCCAAGAATGTGTAAGGGCCACTGAGGGGTAGAGTAGTAAAGTCATCACATCACATCACATGACCAATGCTCGATACATCTCGATTTATCTGCTTATATCATGATGTACCCACTTAATGTACTCATATATATGTGAGTGTTGACAGTACGATACCCCTTGGTCACAACCAAACGACCAACAGCAGAAAGAGTATCTATGAGCATATTCATCGTGTCACATTTTGCCATGCCCGTACATTTTTAATATTGCATCAAGTTTTACCGCCATTCCATTTTTCTGTGTGCATGTGTAATTGACGGTGACGAATGGATACGAAGCGAAAACAATACACTCTCTTTCATTCACGCGCTGCCTTTCTCTTCTCTTCTCTTCTCTTCTCTTCTCTTCTCTTCTCTTCTCTTCTCTCTCTCTCTCTCTCGTACTCACTCACATATACCATACTGGTACGGAATGTGATGGCTCTACAGGGAGGGTATTTTGGTGGTGGCCACAAATGTAGCAGCGATATAAACGAACAACCGAACGAGAGAGAAAAGCCACAGCATTTCATACACTCTAGAGATGCATTTGATCTAATTCAGTTCTCAGATCTTGTTTATTTATCAATGAAAATGAATGGTTTCTAAAGGAATTTACATTTCTCATGCAATTAGTCTATAATTTTCCATATAATATAACTGTACATATATAACTGTTATACTTCTCGTATTATGTTGTTTTCGTAAAAGTGGCGATGCAATGCTATACATAAAATGGCAAACACTGTTCTTTCCATGACGAACAAGTATTTTTGACAGCAATGGAACAACCAAGAATGATTAAGACAAGATTTGTTAAAGAATCCTGTTTCAATGATGTTGAAACGACTCTTTCATTTTCTCTTCGTTGTCGACATTTTTATTTGTATGTTCGGCCCCAAAAAAGTGGACGCAAACCACCCTGTATATGAGTATGATTTAATAATAATCACATATCAAAAGAATGAAAACTCTACCGTCACCCCATCGTCCATATAAGTTGATCGCAGTCAGTGGCTCTCTCGTTTTCGCTTACGGGTTTCAGGTTGAGAGATGGGTAGTGAAAGGTGTGGACGCAGATGAACGTAAAATTTAACATAATTTTCAAAACGGGATAATTTATCATTAAAATTTAAAATGGGTAAAATGGTTGGCAACATGCACTGTGTATAAATTGTATAGTATACATATATACCTTTGGAATAAATAAATTGCTTGCTAGTAGCAACTTGCTACTTTCATGCAATTTTTGACACAATGGAATTACGACGGAAAAGACAGAGCGAGCAACAGAAAAAAAGATATGAAAAAGAGAATGGATGATAAAAAATGTCAACGGAACCAACCATGTAGTGAATGGGATGATGGGATGAGTTTTATAAGAGCCACCTAGTGAAACTCGTGGTCATTCAATTCATTACAACTATCATATTGGCAACATATAATCGAACCGCAGATATAAGCGTCGAATGCTTGCGGAACATGGAAACCATGGTGCCATGAGAAGTCACCAGGTGCCGTATTTCTAATTCACTTGGATCATTTAAAAAAAAAAACATTATTTAATGCTGGATCATGATGATTGAATGAAACAAAACAAAACCAAACAAAATGCTTTCCACTTGAATTGGCCGAGTGAATAGATAATTAGTTTTTGGGCAAAAAAAAAACAAATTTGTCATGTAAAAGTTTATAAGCAATTTAAGGATGAGAAGTGACAGGCATTCGCTTGTTGGCTCAATATGAAAATTGACAGGTAGGGACCAAAATCATTCATTGCCCACTTCAACAGATGCTATTCAAACGCATATTCTTCGGTTGCTGCTGGCATGGCTGTTCATAATGTGAATGTTTTTTTTTTGTTTTGTTTCTGTTTCATAAAATGTTTCATACGCCGCCGTGATCATATCAAACCGGTTTCTGTCGAAGTTGTCATTGAATTCATTAGAAATGTTGCATCAAGGAGAGCTATTTTAACAATAAATTATTTAGTATTTCGTGGGCCAAAACAGTTTTTGACATGTACAAGTTGTGCTTTGTCGAGCATTTTCGTAGATTTCGCAACAATAGATTCCAACTTTTATAGAAAACATGAACAGTAAATATCCAACGTAGATTATATGTAGATATTGGTCTACTTTCGATTTATAATTCATGTTGATAATTTCTCTGTTACGTTTAATACCCATATCACAATGGTTTGGCATCCAAAATATAATGATAATTGTTTTTCAAATTACAGTTTTTGATTGCTGTATTTTCACAGTAACATTTGTGCATATCATATTTCATATATTGAAGTAATTTCAGTGCTGAATTGAATCAAAGCGAAAATGGATTCAAGAAAATTGAATGTGTTTTTAAATCCGAGAAAACAGACGGCACAGCAAAAACTGTTGGATCAAAAAAGGGCACGTAATCAAGTTAAATGTTTATAAAGGATCACCGAAGTGAGGTATGTATGAATTATTGAACCGAAATTTAAAACTTTTAGCAAATTACAAATGGCAATTTCGCTAAGCAAAACTATGAACGAATCAATGCGCGCAATGCGAAAAAAATGAACACTTAGCATGTTCATCTGCTACAAGTTCTATTGAAGTGACACTATATGAAAAAAAAAGAAAGAAAAGAAACAAAGTATATGATAGAAAATCGTGTGGTGATACACATACACACACACATCCAGCTAGAGAACTGGGAGATAATACTTGGTTTTCATCTCTCGAGTACTTTCTGCTCCCTTTTTTGTATTCACACAATTTTTTTTTTTAATTTTGTAATTACATCCGTATTTCCAATAGTTTCGTTTCCATAGTTTATTTATTTGCAAGTGAAAGTAAATGATGCAATAGTCAAGCATCAAAGTATAAGTTTTGTACAGAGCAACCGATAAAAAAGAGTCTTAATGAAACTGTTTGTTTTTTTTTTTTGTTCTGACTGCATGGAAAGCAGTGTTCTCAATTAGACCCAAAATTGAGTCCCAAGTTCGACCGAAAACTCCTAGAGCTAACCTCATCCGATCCGAGTTCGAAGCGAAGTAAAACAATCTTTCAAAGTCTGACCGAACATTGCTCATGTTGGGCTTCAAATATTCAGAAAACTAAATTGCTGATAGAAGTGTCACAGCCTCAGGGTGCCGGAACACCTGGAAATATCGGAAAATATACGAAAAAATCCGGAATTGGTTTCAGATCGTTCGGACTCCGGAAACAGGACTCGATAGAGAACACTAGTGGGAAATAAAATGGAACCACTACTCTTGCGCGATTGCGGGTGCCTTGCCATATCGAAAAATTGATTTGTGAATAATGGAATGTTACAAAAAATAAGCGAACGAGCATT
Organism: Aphidoletes aphidimyza; assembly: GCA_030463065.1. Taxonomy (NCBI): domain Eukaryota; kingdom Metazoa; phylum Arthropoda; class Insecta; order Diptera; family Cecidomyiidae; genus Aphidoletes; species Aphidoletes aphidimyza. The sequence continues at coordinate 36,435,565 of CM059998.1, forward strand.
ATTTAATGTTCACAATACGATAGCCTTTCTAACAGCTCGCGACTAATACACACACACACTCCACCAAAGAGCCATAAGAGGCAGAGTTCACTTGGAAAAACCGAGAAAAGACGAAATAATATATTATTCAACAACTTTTTACATTTTCTACTGAGTTTGATGTGATTTCAAGTGATACATTCAAGATTTCATTGCGTGCTGCGTATTTTCTACGTGCGACACTCTTTTTTTTTTCCTTAAATAAAGCTTTCCAGTTTCATTCTCCGTCGATTTATCGTGTCATCCATTTCGCAGCTTGCCAATTCGGCTTGCAAGCAAACATTATAGACTACAACGATGATGAAAAAAAAAAAATATAGAAGAAAATAAAAACGGTTTCGTTTTAGGTACAAGTAGAAGACTCGAAAGAAGAAAAAGCGCAATGAAAAGTATAGCAAACTCAGCGGAATTGTTAAGTGAACGATGAAGTATGCAAAGAAAAAAGCATGGAAAATTGATTTTGACACGGTTCTCTCTCCTTACATGTGAAAACCAATTGATTGAAGATTATTTATGCTGGCGATGTACATAGCGATTTGCGCCGGAACAATAACATATGGATTATTGTTGAGGCAAAGCTCACTCGATCTTTTGCTCCATCACTCACACTCTTCCCGAATCTCTCAACCATTGAGCCACGAACGAATTCAAGAAAATAATAAATAAAAAAAAAAAAATTATGCAAACCTTTTAACTAGCACTTATCAAATCATCCACTTCCCAATAATTCTGTATCAATTTACATCTCGACCAAAAACGTTATTGCGAAGAAATTGTGTTTTTTTTTTGTGCGGTTGTAAAAAAAGGGCACATTATTTTATGGAATTGATGATAAGAAAAATATGTATTCTCCATTCTCGATCAACATTTTCATGACAAGTCGATGGCAAACTAAATGAGCAAACGTGAAAAAGTTGAAAAACAAACTTACCAAACTAAAGTATAATCAACAAATACAATACTCTAAAACGAATTAACGTACGAAAGGACTAATTTATCTTATGTTAGTGACATATGCGTCCATTTTAATTCATTGTAACAGATACCCTCAATTCATGTTACGGGAACACATTTTAGTTCGTACAAATTATACTACAAAATTGCGAACACAAAATGATAAACTTTACACGCACTTTGACGCCAAACTACTCATGCTACAGATCTCATACATACATCATATCATGGATGGCTAATGAGGGGTTTAGGTATGTGTTGTTTAACCTCTTCGAGCATCTCTGAGCTAGATTTTATCCCCCCTTATTGATCTGCCTCCTACTAGGAAATAGGAGTATTATCCTAAGGAGTATTCGCTAGGTTTTTTTTTTGACGAGAATTCCAATCACCGAAATATTCGAACACATTCTGAATACGTGAAAATTTAAAAAAATATTTCGAATAGAAAATAGTTGAATTCCTTTAGTATAGAGTTGCTAAAGTAAGTCGTCTATTGATTTGTGTGGTGTGCGAGCAACTTAATGTAAAACCGACCGCACATCTTAACATATAACATCGTAGGGACTAGTGGAACTCGTTTGACATAAGTCCCTAGGAATTCCGACAGCAATATACGCGAGTGACGCAAGCAACTACTATCCCGACAAGAACAGCTTTACGCAATAAGTTATCGCCGTCAACCCGCCGGATATACGGACGGGTGTTCGTACATCTGGCGGATTGACGGCGATAACTTATTGCGTAAAGCTGTTCTTGTCGGGTATGCATGCATATTAGTGCAATGCCACAATCCTATATATACATGCAATCATCCCTCTTGAATGTCATTACTCAGCGAAAGCCGCTGCTAGGGAGCGTAATGTCGCGTCTGTTGAATGTCAATAAATCGCCGATAGAGTGCTCTGACAGTTTGGACAAATGAAACGCTTCGGAAAATTGGATACGGTTGATTATAATTAAAACAAGTATTTATATCATTGAGAGTTATTATTTATTAGATATGATAAAGAAAAATCTGTTTTTTTTTTCAATTTTTTATCAAGCAAATATAAACACATTCAAGAGATAATATAGATCATGGTAGATTTTTGCTGGATATTCGAAAAATGCAATCAGATTCAATGAAAAAAATTCAATATGGTGGCGTTCGTCACGTCTGAACTGTCATTCACATCCACAAATTTCATATGCGTATTCAAATATCCACAGAAATTTGTCTAAATTCAATCACTCTCATGACACTTCGACGTGAATATGCGTGGATCTCCGTGGATATAAAAATTATAATTTTTTCTGCAGAACAATTAATGGCATACTATTTATTTATTCGAGCTCCTTTTCAATGCATACTCTATATTTCGAAAGCCATTACTATTTACAATTAACTATTACAAAGCAAGTCAATTGCGAAATTGCACTTTATTGTTCACAATTTTCATTGCGGTAGAATGCCGTTCACAATATCCAGAATCATACAAAAGTACTCTGTACACTGTTTTTTTTATAATTTTAATATGCTCTTCAGAAATTGTTTTTTAAGAAAAGTTTCTGTAGACGATTTGTTCAAAGGGAAATACGGGAATGAATACCAATTAATACGCACAAAGAACAAAACCAAACACGACGCCATATTGACAAATATCGCCATATTGTGAAATTAGTTCACTAGTAGTGGCGCTGCCTGTATTTGACTATCTGTCAACACCGGTTAACACTGTATATTTGTATGAGAATGTCCAAGCGATGACTTATCAGAACACAAATCGAAAACAAAATAAGCGAAAAATAAGAAAAATGCATTCGCGTCGAGCAGAAAATCGTGAGTGTTATCAGGTGCTATCAAATATGTGTTGAGATCAGTTGTGTCAGTTGTAATAAGGTTCATATTCCACTTGTTTCAACTATTGTATCACGGCAGGGAGCGCAACATCACCATTTTAACATTCATATATATGAAAGTTATCATAACGGTACCAATACCATTTCAAATTTCATATTTTTCATTTTTCCATTGAAGCCGCTGCTAGTTGTACGTTTTTTATTGTTGTATTACATGTTAATTCAGTGACATTCCGTAGAGATGCATGCAATTTTGAACTTTTGAACCCGATTCCTGCTCAAAACGAGCTGAGTATCGTTGGAAAGGTCTTGGAAAGTAGAGGCGAAAAAAGTATAAAAACTGAAACTTGACCTCCGATGACCCCTGATATGGATGTTTGAAAATGTGCTCAACATTTCTATTCGCTGCTTTCATTTATTCGATTTTAAAATGTAATGTGTAAATTTCTCATTTGAAATTCTTAGGCAAAAGTGAATCGATGAAAATGAAAATAACTCGCTAGCTGCGTCACAAAATTGAAATCACTAATTTTGTATACTGCCTTCGCTTGCGACACGAGTTTTTACCGCGCCAAAATGTTTTTTTTATTTGATATATAATACACACACACAAACATATTAGGTAAATCAAATTATCCTCATTTGTAATGGATCATTTTCACATTTATCTATGTATTGCACTTAGTAAAAAGCTTTCTATCAATCGATTTCACTCGTTCGCCTTTAATTCCATTGATTGAAGCAACAATCGAATTTTGCATTTCTTTCAGTTATTTGCCGTTGGCGCATTTTCATAAATATTGCTACTTCTTTAGCTCACCCACGCCCGTGTCTATCGACTGTGTGTATGAGTCAATTCGCTGTGAAATCAATTCGCAAGTTTTGATATGAACTTCAATGTTATATATTCATATGTGTCTGCTGCGTTTCATTTATAAAAGAATGGAGGGGGGGGGGTTAAAGCGAAGAGAATGAGTACGAGCGTTGTGTATTCAAAACGGTTTGATGGTTATGAACAGCTGAAAGGGTCGAATGGATGAAATTTGAAGCAGCAGCAGCAATTTCGAGGTTAATTGTTCAATGATTAAGTGCTGCCTGTAGCAAAAAAATAAATGATCATAATCGGTGGTGCATGAAAGCACTCCCAATTCGTAATATGAATTCGGATTTTCGGTCGTTGTAATCGATTACGAGATTGCAAATCGCTTACCGTGGCATTGAATATGTCAAGAGTTTCCCTTATCATTCGTGCCCGCTAACTCCATCGCCCCCTCCAAAAAGTGAAGACGAGCTCAATATTCAGCTATTTCAAATACTATGCACTCCACTGTATGTGTATTTCAAAATGTGTAAGTTCAATGATTTCGAACCATCCTGAACACTATCAGAGGTATCTTTTTATGTTATGGTTAAAGCTTAAACAATTATTTGATGCTTTCAGTGAAAACGAAAGAGAAAGGCACAGGAAATAGAGCTACAAAAAGAATATCAACATTTTAACGGCATTCAACAACAACATTTTATACACATATTCGATTGTATGTTGCAGATGCATTCAATCCTGTTTTGAGAATTCCTTCGAAAACATCCATTGATTAATTATAGAATTCTAGAATTCTTTTCGTAACTATCACCCTGATAGGTGCAATACATTAACAACATTTATTGACAACGGATGCAAATACAACAGCAAACCGGTTTGATGGTAAAATTTTGTATGGTAGATTTGGTTGATTTGAGTGGAGTGAGATGAACCGCAATCATATCCTTCCGTTTTGTTCTTCCTCTTGAGCTTTCTCAAGCATTTCATATTTATAATTTTGGATATTTCGTTATAAATCCCATTTTTCTTATTTTTCAGGTCACCCCAACCCCCATATGTACGGGTATACGGTTTCAATATATATAAGCAATAATATTTAAATCAGGTGCAATAATGCTGGATTCATTCAAATTCGAGAAAATTTGCGTTTGCTTGTTGATCACGAATGCCCAACAATCTGCAATCAGAACAACAACAACGACACAACAAACAAAACTCGAGACAAAATAAAATTGTAGCAGTGGGCTCACGGCGACTTCGAAAATTGGTGAGACGGGAAAGAAAATGACATGTATCGCTGTTTGCTCTTTCCTTCTGCTTTCAATTTCCGTTTTAGCATCGTGCACGTTCACACACACATACACAAAGAACACCATTGACATTATTGTGCATAGCATCGTGGTGACGGCGGCAAAAGGTAACATCAATTTATTACTTACTGATGCAAATCTTTGTTTAATAAAACAAATGTGTGTAATGAATACCAAATTTTCGTGAAAATGCTTTTATTTGTACGTCATTGTGGTGTTTATTTTATTTCTATTTATTTTTCTCGTAAAATCGCACCGGCGTGCGGTAAAATTGGTTCATTTTGGTATTCCAAGGGGCCTCAGTGCAGGAGAAGAGTGAAGGAGAGCGACCGAGACAAATGGAGAAGGTAGAAAATGTGAATATGAGAGAATGAAAAGATGAAAACAACAACTGAATCGGAAAAAAAAATATTGTTTCAGATCAAAGTTGCGTGTTGGGAATTTTCGTAAATGTTCACCAAACTTGAATATGCACAAAGTGTGCATGTGCATATTGTGCATTCCAAAATACAAAATACTTAATTGAAATTTCTCAATCGAAATCGTTTACATTTTGATTCGCCCAAGTGTACGTAATCCGGCTAAGATCTTTCGCTTGAATGAAGCACAGTTTTCAATTGAGTGTGAGTGTGATTGTGATATTGATTAATTCTTTTAAGCGATGCATGCGTTTCTCTTTTTGAGACTACTGAAATCATCATGAAGGAGCGAGTGAAAATTAATGTTGAAAATATGGACTGGAGTGGAAGAGACAGAAAGAGAACGCTTAAAGAAGTGGATAGAAAAGCGGATAGAGAGAAAGGCAGAATCCACGCGTTGGCTTACAATGGCATTTCACATGGTGTTAGTACTGCAAATACATTTGTGTGCCTTGTGACGGAGAATGAAAGAAAGCAGACAAAACCAGCATAACCTGCATTTCGTGGCAATTTAATTTGAATTTTTCTATATTTCCTTCAATCGTTCGTTCGTTGAGTCCATTGTGTGCTTCGTTTTTCCTCTCTTTAGCACTACCATTCTCTCGGCCTCCCCTCTCAAACTCGCACTTTTGGCTCCTTTACCTTGTGTACGCTTACAAATACGTGTTTTGTACGCTTACAAATACGCTGGTTTTCTATACGATGCAAAATGAAAATTCCTATTAATTTTATATAAATTTCATGCATAAATTCATAAGATCTATTCTTGTCTACTAATTGTAAGTTTCATATTACATTTTCCAGCGCATTTTGCGGAGCGTAAATTCCACGCTTATCCAATTGAGTAATAAAAAGTTTTGTTTGCACGATTGTGCATGCAAGTATTCATCATTTGCGCTTAGTATGAAAACGCGCCATTCAACAAACAATAGAGATCCCAGTGGTGGTGATATAAAAAAATAAACATCATACAAGTGTATTCTTTTGGCTTGACACTTCTTACTGTGTTTTAATCTGAGTGAATAATATGAACGGTGAAACGACGAAGATAAGAAAAAATAAGAACAAGGTCGCTTCGCTCAGCATAGGATATGAGATTATATAAATTTTATTATTTTTTCTCGAAAAAGATAATTTTTTCAATATAACTTTTTTTTAGTAGAAAATATATGATTGTTAGAGCTGCTTCACCTCGCTACGCGTGGCTTGAAGTATCGTAACATATTATTTTGTTAATATTTAATTTTAACTGTGAAATATTTCAATAGTTGCTAGAATTATTGTGTGTATGTGACCCATCGAAAAAATCACATCAGTTGAATTTAGTCTACTGTTGACAGAAAATTCTGTAGTCGTATGTAAAACCAATATGCTCTCCATTTCATGTCGTGCATAAAAAGAAAAACAGTCGGGCGCTTTTCATTGGGCCAGTGCGTGAACATAGAAATGGAATTGATGAACATGTTCCATGCGCTCCAGAACTCGTGTCATACGTGTAATACCTCAATTGATATGCGATATGAGCTCAATGATCGCGAATGCAAATGAGAAAGCACTTACAAGTGAAACGGAGCGTTGTGTCTAGCAAATATTCACCTTTTTATCGGAGGCTTACCTCTATATGCAATATGCATTCATATTACACAGCGTAATTCACACTCATGCGGAGACAAAAAAAAAATTAGAGAAAATGAATGAACACTGAGTAGTGAGTATGTTTTCATTTGAATGAGTGCAGTTTGAACATATTCCTTGGTGTATATATTTTCGTGTGCAATTCTCTCCGGAAAAGACGATAATCTTTTTTCGCTCAGTGCTAAATAAGGTAAAGATTAAAGAAACACAATTTCAAGACTCATTTTTCTTGCTTTCGCCACCTCAAATTTTTCCGTTCTGCCCGTTCCTTGATTTTTACACACAAATAAATACTGCTTGAGCGTAATATAAATGCGATATAACGATTTTGTAAACTATGTGATTTAATGAAGTCTATTACTCTTGTTCTCATTACCATATCCATTATCCATTCTTTTGTTGAAATGTTTGGCGTTTCTAATTCTACCATATCAGCATCAATGTCTCTCCTGTACAATATACGGGGAGGTTAATGTATACAGTGTGCGCCTTCATTAGGAATGGATACGATGGAGAGAAGGAGAGAATGAACCGAGAAAGACAACAACAACAACAACAACAACAACAAAACAACGTTGAAAAAGCAGAAGACAAATATTTTCTCGAGATTATTGTTGAGTTATAAAATCGTAGCACATAGAAACACATTGAACGCACATAATCAATTTGTATTTTGGGTAAATATTGTTTGAAAATATGTGCGTTTCTGGTGCTTTATATTCGAGCCAATACCAAGTACGTAATGTTACAAGCATTTAGAAAATTCACGCACATTCTTCACTTGACATTGCATTCGCAATCTCTCACCGAGGTATAATGAATGGTAACAAAAACAATATCAACGTTCAACATAAGACAATATGTCTCTCAGTGTTTCATTCTCTTTCACAGTTACCTCTAATTGAATAATATAAACAGTAGCAATGTATGTTGAGGTCACGGGCTACACATTCACACTCACACATGCGAATCTAGCAAACGAACACAACGACAACAATACCTCTGAACACTGAACACATAATTGTGTGCATTGCTATTGTTAAGCATTAGCATGATGTGCTTTTGAAAGATAACGGCATAGAGATGATGCTCCGTTGTCAACGGAAATCCGTTCGCATCTCCATTTTCTCTCGCTCATCTTTCTCATCCAAATTGATAGAAAACTTGGTATTTTTCGTAAATACGCTCATCGTAGATATTCTCCGATCTGAAAATGTTCCATCATCATTGGCAGGATCTTATCAAAGAGACACAAAACAAATGGCATTTCTGACAAAGCTTTTGCAATTGGAAACTGTCACATGGCACACGGGGTGATAAGACTCAGAACGAGTACAGGGCATGTGTATAATTCATACCAATTCATACATAATTGTATTTTATAAATTACGATAAAATAAAGTGTCATAAAGTCGCTCATCAGTTGGAAAGTTCTATTGAATTAAACGAGTTGTATTAAGTAGATATGTATTTTCGTTTCGCGCCTGTTTCTCACTCACTCTCACACACACACACACACTCTCTCTCTCTCTCTCTCTCTCTCTCTCTCTCTCTCTCTCTCTTTGATAATATTTTTTAAATGACAGCCAATAGACTTGGTTTCATTTTTCTTTCTTGCTCACATGTTGTTATTTGGCCAATGATCCAGCCGCAAATAAGCGGACAAACTCAAATGAAATAACAAAAAGTGAAAAAAAAACATGTTGAATTGCGTAACTGGAAAGAGCGAAGGAGCCAGACACAAAGACAGAAACAGTGACAGAGGCAGAGAGTGCGATGAGACACTCTAAATGCGAAATAAAAATCACATTTGGTTGAGAGGATGACTGAGCGGGAAAATGGCAAAAAAACAGAATGAGGTTTGCATAATCATAAAGTTTATTGTGATGCCGTTGTCGGATATAATTTATTCTATTAGTTGAAAAAATACGTGGTGCGTACTCCATCCATATGTATGAAATGATTAGCACACGTTGCAAACTGAATGTGTATGTGCTGTATGAGACATAAGCGTTGTCTGCTCATACTTATACTCATTCTGACAGGCACTGTTAAAATTGTATTTAACGCCTCAACCTAAACATATCCGCGTATACCAAAGCTGTTGATAAAATAGGAGCATATTTTCAATGTAATATCGATTGAATAAATGATGAAATAGCGCCCCTACATCGAATAGACCAAGAAACAATAAACACATACACTGCCTGTCTCTATGCACAATTGTGGCATCGACACTGGCTTAACTGAATGATTGCGAACACATTCAAATACACCAAATTTTGTATAATGTTGAGCTCTATACAGATCAAAACATAAAGATTGAAAGTGAATGCAAACAACACAATACCAACAACTACTGAAAAGTTGTCGTCTTCTGTCACTAGTTGTTCTCTGTTCGAACCAACGAGTCTCCATACAGAATACACGATTGATAAAACGTATAAATATAAACAGGAGGTAAAGCTTATGTAAAAAACAATGGATGCCACTAAACGCCCAACTCAAGCTCTATACATGGTACTATATACACGGGAAAAACATTCTAATCACAAAATAGTTATCCGATTTTTCAGCGGCAAAAAAATGTCTGATTGTTTCGTAAATATCGAAATTACTAGCTCCATTTGTATAAAAAAAAAGGAGGTCGCGCGCGTCAAATTAAACATTTAGATCATTAGAATATGTAGACGTTTGTTAGTAATGTAAAGCGAACAAATATGCAGAGATCCAAGAGAATGGAGAAGAGATTCTGTGTGTAGCTGAAAATGGGGTCCAGAGAGGGAAGGAAGGAAATAAATAAAATAAATGCTCGCCATTGCCACGCGTCAGTCAGTGTCTCAATAGATAAGTGGATAAATCATTAAAATTTATTTATGCAGATTGCTTTGTTTGGATGAGCGGAAGAGAAGAATGGCGCAAAAGAAAGACATCATAGACAAGCTTCTTGAGTCTCGAGCGTCAGATTTTTCAATGTTATTCCGACCAAGCTCAGAATTCCAGTTGTGTGATGAGCGACGAATAGATGATTCTTTTGCAGAAACGCATGTAGCTACCCACCCCAACCCCCCCATATGGAAATTACATACAGATTTTTGTTATGACTATAGTTGTATTCCACCAAAGTCCAAATTATCATCTCTCGCTGCATTTAAAAGTGGTTGGCTCGAGAGTTACATAGATTATCAAACGAAAGTTAACAATTTCCTCTTTTTCCAACTGAAAAATAATTTTGAGACCCCAATTTTCATTTAAATTGCAAACAATTTGGTTATTTGAAACCGAGGTTTTGTAAATGATGCAATAGTTCAAAGCGATGCAATATACACCTCTAGATTTCAAATTCCGGCCTTTGATTTCGTTTACAGCACCAAGTAGTTGAGGTGAAAGACCCGACAAGACATTTACGCAGGAATATCGTACAGCAATATAAGTTCAAATGATTATTATTCTTTCACATCATTCGTATTTAATATAAAATATTATATTTGATATCAATCATTTTGTATCGACAACCTTTTTGGTAATTTGTGAAATTGTCAGTTTTAGGGTTAATGTTTTTTAAGACCAAATTCTACATCAAAAACCGATTTTACAGAGTTTTGATATTGAAGAACTATTGTTTCTCTCGAATCAGAGTATGTTTAAATTAAAATTTGATGACATATTTGTTCAAAGTTCTCATGTGATAGGATGGAAAATTGAATTGTTGGTCGATTTTTGTGTATGGTTTCTATTTATCACAAAAATAATCAATATAAATCATCCACAGCTTAATATAAATTTATAATCATGAGGTGGCAACAAAGTGCGCCCTCTATATTTTGTGAGTGTATTTTTAACTATTTAAATGTAAACTACTCATACATTTACGATTTTGTTTCGTCACCATGTTTAAAATGGTCCATCGTCGATAGAAAGTTCCTCAACGTTTCAGAATCGCTTATAATTAAAGTGTTAAAATCCACGAGTGGTGAGCCAGCGACATGCACCTCCTTCGCAGATACATGTAAAAATGCGTACGCCGTACGTTTCTATTTTTTTTTCTTACTGTGGTTTCACCACACATACTGTTTTCAACCATCATCGAGTCTAACAACATGAAACGATAACACGCAAATTTGTTTTATTGTTATTCTTTTCTGTGGCAATTTTTTTTACTTGATACCATGTTACATGATGGCTGAAGGATCTATGTGAGGCACGCAAATGAATTTGTTTCGTTGCGTTTCTCTTGTTTCAATTGCCTCTGAATTGTCTATCATCCGGTTCACCACAGTATGATCACATCATTCTTTGCGCTACAACAAGAACAAGAGAGCCGAAAAAAAAAATTACACATTTCAAGCTTTGGAAAATAAGCTCAGAAAGGGAATTGTACACCATTGATTATGCCACATTCAGTGCGATTACGTAAAAATTACTTGTGCAAATATGGTAAATATCCATTCAAAATGGTAATATATTTTACCATAGAACGCACAACAAAAACAACTTAATAGATCAGTTTGGGCCAGGGCCAACACAAAACCACGCTCAAATTCGTGTTCGAGCTTTTTCTTCTTATTTTCTTGCGTCGTTCAGTTTAATTCACTTTTAAAAATGATTTAAAGATGTTTTCAACAAATATTTTAAGTCTAATCCTCCTGCGAAATTGTTCCATCTCACCGAATATTATTCAGCGAACAGCCATCTATACATAACAATACAAATTCAAGGGTATGCGGAGTATGTGTTGCGTTGACTCAATTTCAGTTCATTTATATAAACGTTTCATCAATCACGGAATTCAGAAAATCTGTAAAGCTTTATTCAAACCCATGATATCTATCCGAAATTACTATTTTCAACATTCATGTCTGATTCTATTTTATCAAAGAAAACAAATAAAATAAATAATGTCTCAAATAAACGAACACAAAACAACCGCAAAATAAACTTCGCCAGACAATGTTATTCTTAAATAGAAATTAAAAGGTGGGTTGTAAATGATTATTAACAGGGTAATCAATTCACAATTACCAATCTAATTCCACACACACACACACACACACACACACACACACACACACACACACACACACACACACACACACACACACACACACACACACACACACACACACACACACACACACACACACACACACACACACACACACACACACACACACACACACACACACACATTTTGGCTATTGATTGAATGACGCAAGCAACTACTATGCTCTTGCATATTAGTGCAATGCCACAAGTCTATATATACGCGCAATTTCAAACTTTAAAACCATAATACTGATTCGAATGAGCTGAGTATCGATTCTAATTCTGAATATAAATCCAACGATATATATATCATCGAATATCTATATCATTCAAAAGTTATGACATTTTCAAAATGTAACCCACACCCCCTCGATGATGATGAAACGGGGACGGTAAAATGCCATTTCACCACCACATTGAAATTATTTCACTACTTCTGAATACAGAATGGGGATCATACATACACAGAGAAATATGTTTAGATGAAAAAAAAAACATAGAAATATTGTACACAAACTTCGTTCAGATTTGTTTCCCTAAAAAATCAAAATATGCTGGATTTTCATTTCATTTTTTTGGGAAAAAATTCACCCTACAAAACAGCGAGAGAAAATATTTTGCAATGTAATATGGCCAAGAGAAAACCAAAATTGTTGGGGTGAACACTTGGAACCGGCCTAAATAACGAAAGTCGAACATTTTCACATTGTTTTGTTGTTGATTGAAAAAAGTTGAGAGCTTCTCATATCAACTTTTATACCATTTTTTTTTCTCTGTGGATATAAATTGTTTAGCAGTTTAGCAGAGATATCACTCTATCCAGTTATTTGAGAATATTATATGAAGCATGAAATCTTAATTAATGTTAAAATAGGGATGAATGGCATTTTTTTTTGTATCTGTCTCTCTTTTCCTCGATAAACTGATGTTCACATAACAAGAGTCATGTGTTTTTGGCGATTTTGTGCCGGTGGCTTCTATCAAAGATTTTTCCCCATTTACAATATTTGCGCGGACAAACGCTTATTCCAACTGAAAAAGTAGCCAATCGATGTCGTGATAAAGTTTATACATCATCGAAAGTGGCCGCATATCTGAAAATGGATTCGTTCAATGTGTACAATAATAATATGTGTGTGCGGTGTGCATACATGCAAAGGATGATGTATGCCACGTTTCCAGACATTTTTATTTTCAGTTTGCGGCTAAACGTGTGTTTGCTATGGTACTATATTAGCATGTAAAATATCCAATTTCCAATATGAATGTGCATGTGTTTGTCTTGCTCCAAAGAACACAACAAGCACGATGCAAACTGCTTTATTGACGTTAAATCAACATAATTGAGTGCTTGTTGGCCTATTTGATGATAAGTGTTTGCATGTTGTAACACGGCGATCCATCGAACGATGTGATAGATACTGAAATGAGAGATAGAGAGTGAATAACGCAGAGAAAAACTGATGCATTAGATGAACACAGACGAATGTGGGGGAATGCACACTTGCACAAGCACACATCGCATTCTATGGCGAGCTTGTGATCATATGCACCCCGTTCACTAATGATGTTGTTTGCAAAAGGAGAGAAAACAAATAGATGCGACCAGGAAATTATTATTTTTAAAATCATATTCTATTCACAAAGTGATGTCAGTTGTAAAAATTTACCGGTGGCGCCACGAACTTTGCCTTTGAATTCTATAGTAGTTCGACAGTCCGCCGTTTTTCATAACAAAAATTTGTACAGGAACGACATCACCTTGTCTATTCAAATTGATAATGCGAAAATAAAAAAAAACATGCATATAGCAAAGATTTGCTCACCTACCTTTTGTTCAACACGTTCGATTCTATCGGGTACGAAAGCAGTTTTAATTTAAATAACACCTATCTGTTAAAACTGCCCAAAATTGCCCAAAATTGCCCAAAACTGCACAAATTGGTTCATATTTTTATCTGCACCAGATTCGATTAACTATCCTCCAGGCTACGAGTAAAAATACATACGCGTACCTATTTCTCCCCAAGTAAATACTGGAAAGTATTTCACTGCACGCGCTACACTTAAACAAGGATGCGGTGAGTCCGTCGCGTCGATAGATCAGATATTACAGAGTCGCTACTTTGGGTAGTGGTACTAACACTAATGTGCACACATCGATGTAACTCTCTCCAGTATTTGCTGTACGAAGCGTTTACGGCAAAATACTCTCCAGTATTTACTCGGGTAGAAACTCACACGCGTATGTATTTTTACGCTCAACCTAATGCCTGCATTCTTCTTGTTTCACACAAAGTTTTTCGCTATGCAAGAATCATCATCACAATTCTACAGCAAATTCATAGTTATGAATAATGTTCTGGATGGATTTGCTAATTTGGAAAATTTATTCGTCGAGAAGAAAGCAGAACATTGTATGTTTACGAAATCACAGAAATAAGAATACTCAAGAGAACATGTTTAAGAGAGTTTGAGAGAATGAATCAGAGGATTGGAGAAAGTGTGGAAAGTCATCTGCCATGAATGGAACATTTATCTGAATGGCAAATGCAAACAAATTTCGACAGCGACAACAACATCAGCATTCGTAATGATGAAATGTAAAACGAAAACGAAGTGTATAATAACAATAATGCTGGATTATACCGAGGTACAATAGTATCAAACTATTTGTGAAATATTTAAGCTCTTTTTACTCTCTCTCTCCCTCTCTCTCTCTCTCTCTCTCTCTCTCTCTCTCTCTCTCTCTTTCTCTCTCTCTCTCTCTCCCGCTTTCTCTCCATGCAACGACGTTTCAAATTCATAATTCGTAGCTCGTGATATTAAGCCATTTTACTGTTGCCATTTATTTCGATCCTCCATCTACCTCCAAATCACGAGAATCCCTTACTGCGAATCAACATAAGCCAAAACCCATTCGGCATCCATTAAAGTGAAGATAATATTGTTTCAGTTAAAAATTTTAATTGTTTCCACGTTTAGCTGCTAAGAATTTTATTCAATATTACCAAATGACCCAAATAAAATGAATTTGGTATTTATATTTAGCGCACTAAGTAGCCTACTGCTGCCCAGGCATCACCTTAACCGAAACTGTGCTTCACAAATGGATTTTATCCTTACGCTTGAACACATGTTTCATTTTATGTTTGGCTAAACATAACAACAGCAAATGTAATATGCTAGTTGGTTATTCAGCTATTTGATAATTTTAAAAACAGTTGCATAAACTGTCGTCACTTCAGGTTTAAATGAGAGCAATTAATGCATCGAACAAAAACACTGGATGATAATCGAGATATTCGAGTGTCAAAGTCTCAAACGAAGATTTTCGTAATGTAAAATACGTATAGATAAAAAAAAAAAATGTGTCAACTTACCTTTGGTTCGAGTTAAGAGAACGAATATTTTTAATGTTTCACAATGACAACAAACGTAGAAGGTGAAGATGGTAACGACATACCACTCACTCGTCCTTTATCTCAGACTGTCCGATTTTAAGCTATTTCCCGTTTACACCGAAACGACAAACGTGAATATTGGATCGTTTGAACGGTGCAAATAAACGCTAGGCCAATTTGAAATATTCCAAGTAAAGCAATCCCTGCAACTGGAATTAAAGCGCAATGATAAAAAAATATTGGTCTTTCTCTTCCAAGTTCACTTTCTTGTTATATTAATATTATATATAATCATTTTCGTCGTTGCTATAAATTTATATGTACTTAAATTGGCCAAGTTATTTTCGAGGTCTTTTACAATAAACGAAATATGCATGTAGACAACTAGACTGGCCGCAATAACAACCCATATCATCTATTTTTGTTCATTTTCATATGCAAAGAAAAAAACACTTGAACAATTTCATTAAGATCAGATAACATTTACCATGTTCATCGCAAATGTCATTTTATTTAGTGTGATATCGATTTTAGCATAGCTGTAGTAGGATTCCAAAAAATGTGTCCCATCAGATTTTCGGCCATGATCCTTCCTCCCTCCTCCCTTAAATCGGCGGTGTCACAACCTATAGATATTTTTTGGGGTCGTCAACTTTTCTCTCAGGATTAATTCTCAGCGTCAGAATGAACACCATACATTTCAAAAACAATAGTGGGAGCTGAGGTTAACAACGCGGCCAGTCTAATGTACAATTATATGGTATTCAATAAGTAGAAATGGAAATTGTTGCATCTCTTGAAAAATTTGCAATTTGACTACATGAATTGTTTCTGTGTTATTGTTGTTTTCTATCAAGTATAAAGCATCAACATACACAATGCTGATAATGGGAGTATTTCAAAAGCATTGAAGCACAGGCACACAACGTCAAGTCTTTGCAATTATTGACAATAAATATACATATTGTTTTAAATCGAGTAAAAAACTCAAAAGATAACACAAATTGACTGACAGTATTTTGAGAACATTCGAAGAGGTTTAGCGAAACCATAGCCAGTCATCGAGTTATCACACCAGCCGCTGGAGAACGAGAAAATTGAAAAGTAACTAGAAACAACTAAACAAATTTGAAGAGAAAGTTTCAAGAGTGCTGGGATTTGTTTTCACTTTTCATTATCGATTGTAGCGGGTACAAAAGACCATAATCGGATAATGTAAGCGGATGGAAACCAGAAAAAGGAACATCTAGAGTGTGAGAAATGAACAATAAAAACGTAAGCACATTTTTTGTATTCAGAACACAGAATTCATGGACCCGAAAAACAAATAAGAATGGGTTCGCACCAATCAAGTGTGTAAGACAAATGAAACAAAAGTACTACACCGGCGGCGGCGGCAACAGCATCGAAATTGCAAGATGATGGAACAAAGGGAGATGCAGAGAGAATGTAAAGTGTTTAAAATAGACGATATAGATCATGTCGAGGATAAAGGTCATGCCATCGTCTGCGAACAGGTTAGTCGAAGCGCACTCATACACACCGCTAGCAATAAGTTGCTCTCATTTCATTTTTCGCTAAATAGCTAAAATGAACGCATACGAGTCACAACAATTTTCATATGGTTTTCAGTTCGCTTCTCGCCGACCCAATACATTTTTTTTTTCAAACACCAATACCATGGCACACATAACACCGCTTGATACCAACAGCGGTAAATATAGGATATAGTTTTCGAATTGTTGCCTACCGATTTCGATTCTTTGGTTTATACATTTCCGTACGCATTTCATAATAATACCACTATTCATGGAATGATCAAAGCTGGCACTATTCATTCGTCGTTTGACATACAAATGGCATATTACCATCGGTATATTGGTGTTGAGATGTAAGATGAATACAAGATCTGAATATAAATTACAGTTTAATGTTTATTTGTGTGTAATGTTTTTAATAGCACATCAAAAGCTATGTGTTCCTGAACAACTTGTGGATAGTTTGGGAAATGGGAAGAAAATAAAATGAAGAAAGAATGTATTGAAGTAGTAAAATAACCAAAGTTATTTAATCGTATTTTGACTTAATGTGTGTTAAGGATTTTCAAGCTTTTTTTTATTCTATCTATTTCTCTTATGTATCTATAATCTTAGTTAGGGGCAAATGCGATTGACAGGCGTTGAGTGGCTTCATTACTATGATTTTTTTTGTGACACCATTTCTTGTCATTGTTGTAGCTCGTTGATTATGAACAATGTTGGAACTAAATCCCTTTTTCATTTGTACAAATATGTGCGCTTTTTCACGTGCAGTGTGTTTGGTCACTGGGCACCTGATCAGTCTCAAAGTAATGAAGCGACCATACAAATGTGTTAGGGCACGTAGTTTCGTCGTTTCATCACTTTGGACAGACTTGACAGGCAATTTCACATACTACATTAAATGTCTATGAACATGTATATGCAGAGGACGTAAATAGACAATTGTATTGTATATTGGTGTATCGGTGTCTATCAATTCGCAACACTGATCATGAAAATTATGTCATCAGGTTGTCTGTTTATTGAAGCGTTCTGTCCTCCCGTTTTGCTCTCTATTACCGCACCACCTCGTGTTTATTCGAACAGTGCGTTCGGTTGTTCGGCTCTATCAATTCCAAAAAAAAAAAAAAAAAAATGTAGAAACATAATGTTTCAAACATTTTAACTTTACTTATGTTAGTATCAATACACCATACATGCTTTTAAATGTGAATGCATATATGCATATGCTAATGTGCCGGATGAATTTCGAATATACAATACAACAAGAAGGCATTATCCAAAATAAGAAAAAAATAGTGAATATTGTCCACTTTTATTGCAATCTGCATTGTTTGCTGTTGACAGAGGTAAAACGCAAACAAAATCTGACATGAAAATATTTTAATTAAATTGCGGACGCAGTCAGGAAAAAACATTCAATATAGGTGATACCGAACGCATTGTATCCGATAAACATTTATATATAGTTTAACATGTTGAACATTGTAGGTTTTATATATCAGTGTTATTCACTGCAGAAGTGTGAGGAAGTGGCGGCAAGCCCATATCTCCCGCTTTATCAATTTTTCACACCATGGTGATTGGTTGTTAATCAATAGGTTTGGATTTTTCGAGCTGAACTACTTTAAAAGTTGGAACAAATGTCTGAATTTAGGAACAAATTTGTTTTCGAGGCTCGAGCTTCCTGTTTCATTCATTCAACGGGACACCCTATTATCTTGCCGATAACGCACCACACTATTATATATATGTGTTCTCTGTAATGAGAGTGTGAACAACAAAAGTCAGCGAGGCGCAGAGCATAAGAAACGTGAGGTAACAAATGATTATATCGCATTACAATTTTCGTACTCGTACATGTGTTCCAAATTGTCGATACTTCGTGCTATGGATTCTAAATCTCCGAATAATATGCCTTTCATTATATATATAAGTGTTATATACGCTTCGTGCTACAATGCCATTACGATGTTCAATGAATTCATTCGATATACGTTATAAATGAAATGCTCAAGTTAAATGCTCAATTTACGCTAAATTGGGTAACACTTTCCCCAGTAGTATAACAAAAGCTGAGATCTTATCACCGAAATTATGATTATTTGTTAAATTTGTAGAAAGTATTAGTGCTAAAACTGTCGACACATTTTCATTCTTTGTCAGCACAGTTAGAAGGAAATAAGTGGCAGCCTGAAAATTGCTGACCTTTCGAAGCAAAAAATGAAACTGGGATCAACAGTAAATGTAATACTTTTAATGGAAGTTGGAGTTATTTTGAACCCATACAGTAACTAAAGTATTTAAAGGTCGTGATCTGATTTCAGAAAAATTTAACAAAATGTATAATTGAAGTCAATGTCTTAAAAAGTTTATAACTCTTACAAAGATTCATGTACACTTGATAATGTTTACGTTGATGAAAATGGCTCACGCCAGTTTTAATTTTAACTGAACCGGCATTACTTAATCTAATTTTTCAAAAAGACGATGTTTCACCATTTGTTTCTCCAATGAACGTATTCCACTCTGAAACCAATTAATGGCTGATGCCGTCTAGAAACCCTAAAAGGGGCTTTATTCTGCCACTAAACTCATAATCACAGCTTAACTGTTTTTTTTTCTTCATTAAATACCCTTAAAAATGTATTTAATTTGGGCGGCGTAGATGAATCTCTATAATTCCATTGAAAGACAAAAGTCAAATTGTAGCTCAATGGTCATGTAAAGCAAAGAAAAAATAAACACTTTCTTTCACAATCCTCAGAATTTAAAATAAATTGCATGCATTTTGTTTTTAGCAAATGTAAATTCAATAAATAATTCGTAGTCACACAATTGTTCCAACTTGGCCAAGTGTCAATCCCTTTTACAGGTAATTTTCCGAAAATAATTTCTGATTTCGATCAAATTTCATCGCCATGACTTTTCATAGAACCATGCGATTACGGGCTGGCAAGTAGCTAATTGGTGATTCTTATCCACACTCCAGTGTATGACTTTTGTACCCCTCTAGACATCATTTGAAATTCGAATAATTATGCAAATATGGGCTTTCTTTTTGACCTGGCTTCACAAAAAGCAGCTGATTGTATTTGAAATTGGAAATATAATTCAAAACGACAAATTGAATAAGATCCTTAATTGAATGAAGAGCCGAGGCGAGATACATGAAAACATAGGATCAGAGTAGATATGATGAGTGGAGTGTGTTAACCCTCTAATGAATGTATTTTTTCGGAGTTGGGAGTGATTTAAGGAAATCTTCAAATTACTGAATACGCAATTTTTATTTTACTACGTATAAACAATCAAATCCAATGTTTTTAACTTGTTCAGGCGGTAGTTGGTAATTTATTTACCCGTTATGCTATTTATAAAGATGAAAAAACCACTGAACGAGGTATAAACAGAGTGGCGCACTGAAAGATCCTGCCCATAAAATGACTGATATCACATGTTACGTGGCGCTAGTGAAATATATATTTGCGTTCAAATTTCATCAAATAATTCAACTACTTGTCTATACCATATTACAATGAATGTAAACTAGAGTCCGCCAGCAATGCAAAGTTAAAGTTAGGCTACAATTCACACACTCACAGTAAGTCTGCAAACCAAAGTGCGTGTGTAAATCATTTGTATTCCAGTTTGAATTATAGCTAGTGTTATTCAAAGATAATGAAAGTGAAAACGTTCGGGACCCGCACTGGCGCATGTAATTTAATTTATTTCATTTTTGTTTACATTCTTTTTGGTTGAATTGTTATTGTGCAATTTTTTCTTTTTCAAATGTTTGTTTTCGTTCTCTTCGTTGCTTCTCTTTGATTTGATATTAGTTTCGATATTGATTTTTGAGTTGATTATTAGATGATCGCTTTGTTTAATCATTTTTTGAATTGTTTTTTTTTTTGTTCAGCTCTTTTTGAATGTGCAATTTTCTCTATAGCCAGAGACCACCCCTAGGCTAGGTACTACCCAATGGTATAGCCGTTGCTTCAATAGATTGCATGGTTTGAGAGTTAGCTCGGAACACACATAAAAATCGACTGAGTTTTATATACTACATGTATATGTAGATAGATGGATATACAAAAGCACCATTCAACTCAAATCTATAAATGAGTGAGTTTGGGTGCCATGCTGATAAAAATCAGACAATAATAATTTTTATATAGATTATATAGATGATTGTGATGTCAAAAACACTGTTAAAAATTCAGACAACAAATTTACTATGTACGTACATCTATATACAAATAATGATTGTATATAGCTGTACCACTGCACGACTTTGGTTGAATGTTTGTCCGAAAGGAGGAAGATAGACGCGCACACTAAGAATCATGAGATTGTAA
Source organism: Aphidoletes aphidimyza (assembly GCA_030463065.1). Taxonomy (NCBI): domain Eukaryota; kingdom Metazoa; phylum Arthropoda; class Insecta; order Diptera; family Cecidomyiidae; genus Aphidoletes; species Aphidoletes aphidimyza. The sequence continues at coordinate 36,456,933 of CM059998.1, forward strand.
TTTTTTGTTTTCGTTAAACTCGGCACTCTGCTTGAGCAATAACGGAACATTAAATCCAATGGCAAAATATGGCCTATACCATTGCATGTATTGAAATTAGTTCAAAGTTTTAGTTTTGCCCAAAAACTACACCACGCGGTCCCACTGAAAGCAACAAGAAATTCAAAGGAAAAATCAATACATTCAAAAGTCAATACATGCATTTGACATTAGCTAACGTGTATTGATGGTCGGCTTGTTATGTGTTAGTGATGCTTTCTTTGACTGATACCTTGCATACACCGTATTACCGTATTGATTAAATCTTTAAAAGAATAAATTGAATTACATTTGTAATCTTGACTTTTCCACACTGATATGAAATTTTGCTCTCGAACGATTCATTTTTCAATTAATCGAAAGAAAAACTGTTGGTTTTGCGAAGCAAAATACTGTTTTTTTAATACCAAATAATGCATCGACACAGTATGTGCACTTGAGTGCATGTCACTCTGAAACGTCAGCACCAATATCGCTCAAATGAAATAAGAAACGAAAAAATTTGCATTTTGATCACTTTTGGATTTGACACGCGTGTATAATGTAACACAGTTGTTATTACAACAGCGACGCCAATACTCTTCTCCGGAGGTACCAAAACCGATTTACTCTGGTCAAAATTTCAATCCGATCAGAAATAATTGACTCAAGCTCAATTGGAAATGAGTTTTGCAAGGCAAAACCAATACTTTTTGCAATCACATTTTATATGCGGAAATGTAATAATAGCTTCGGGATCAATTAAAATCGCATTTAGTTAAATTGGTACGTAATAGATACATAGAAACGCTTTTTATCAGATAATATTCGCTATCGGCGAAAGCGCATTCAATCCATTTCAGTTTATCACATCTCATTTCCATCCGTCTACCGTTGTTGTTGTTATTGTTGCTGCTATCAGCTGGTGTCGTCATCATCCGTGCGCACACTTTTGTTTGGTGATATTGATTTTGAGACTTGATTTAATTACTTTTCGACTCACACACTCATGTAAAATATTGGCAATTTCAGTAACTGCATTCCGATCAATACAGTTTCGTTTTAGTGATCAAATGAAATACTGATTTGTATCCTACACATAAAATAAAAATGTAGTAAAATTTACTCTTAAGTTGAAGTAAATTTATTTCAAAATGTATGGGAATTTACTCCAAAACTCAGAAGCTTTGCGTAAATTTACTTATGTTTACTCGAAAATCTGTGGTATTGGAGTAAACTCCCATACATTTTAAATAAATTTTCTCCAGCTGAGGTGAATGTTACGCCATTTTTGAATTGTATGAAAGAAATTGGAAAATGGATGTCTAAGATGCCTAATATAGCGTTATCTGATACCGATTTAATTGAATAACTTCACTCAGAACACATATGAAATGTACATATGTGTATGCAAAACTGCTTGACATTCTCTCCAATGGAATAAGAGAACGAGGCAAAGAATATATCAAAATGTTCTCAAAAATAAACACTAAATTTATACGGATTATATAATACATTAATTTAAAGCATAGTTCTGATCGGTTGCATAGCTGCTCGCGTTCTCCGTCTTTCTTCTCGTTTTATTTTGCTTGGTAAGTGTATGTGCTGTGCTGTGCTGTGCTGTGCTGTGCATGTATATGCTAATTGTACATTGGAGACTCTCAAGTGTAATTTATATCTCGAAGGAAATTTAAATTGACTGAAAAATCACATTGAAACTGTTCGCCTTTTCATAATGTTTTAAAAGTTTGCAAACTTGTTCGTTAACAAGTTCATGTTACATCAATTCACTCTTGCTCACTTAGCCTGGTGCAATTTTGAAAATTGGAATTTTACGGAAATAAAGCATACAAAGAAAAACAGACAGAAGATCGAAAAGGTGAACACCAAATACCATGATGGCGATGACTAAAGTGTGAGAAATAACATTCATGTTCTTGGTCATAATCAAAAAAATTGTTTGGTACATGACGAAAATGACGACGACAATGTTTGGAGTTTGAAACGAGTTTCGGTGTATGTCACTCCCCCCCATGAAAGTAAGAACAACAATACCAACAAAAAATGTTACAAAATAAAAAGACATGGCCAAAAATGACAGTTAAAAAGTGTTCACGACGATATGAAGATTTTACATGATATGGTTTCTTTTCATTGGTTTCGTGATGCGAAATTTGGTTTATGTGTTCCAGGCTAATGACGCTACGGGACAACTTATTATTTGCATGTCTTGAACAATAAATGGAGCATCGCGGGAGAAGGAAACTACCATTAGACCGAAGCCATGATGAAAGACGGACGAAATGTTGAATAATAACATTGATATGTATTTTTGCCAGAGTGTAAATGTGGTTTTTGATTGGTTCGCGATGGAAACGTTACTAATGAAAAGTTCCAAAATGTTCAATGTGATTGGGTCACATTCACACACTCGAACAATAAAGCATACATATAACACTTAAAACCATTTTTCCGTTCCGGTTGTGTACAAACGTGAAAGTATCGCACGTTCGAATGTTCACGACAAAATATTTCTTTATTCATATTCTTTTATTTCCTTGTCGTTCTTCAATTGCCAATTGAAGCATCCGTTTGTATATGGAACACTGTACAGTATACAGTACAGTGCATTGTGCATTTATTATACATATTCAGACTGTTTAGACTGTATACAATGAAAAGTTAAAGTCACCGTCAATGCAACGAACAATTGTTCGACAAAACAGAGGATGCATGCACACTGCACAGTACAGCACCACATAATGTTTATTGTGTGTGTTCCCACTATATATTTCACTATTTAACATAAATGATATATTTGGAAATTATCCCAATTTCACCTCTTTTATTACAATCAGTATTTCATCTTAATAAATAGTCCATAAGATGCTGGCCACTACTGTTCTAGTGTGTTATATTGGGCTATTTCTAATGAAACGTTTTAAAATACACAAAGTGTGCAACATTATTTAGAAAAAAAAAACTATATCTACTAAATTACAATGGAATATCGGAATGAGATGTTGAGGCTTTCTTTGTTACATTTCGAACGGCTGGTATTTGAAAAAGTTCCAAAACTTGTGAACTACGCGATATAGTTTCCAAGCAATTCAACATCGATTGGATAGTAAATGTTAATCTTTGTTCTTCTTGCCATTCATTTTTGCACATTTATAACAATTACAACAGAATCTCCAGCCAATACTCGGTCAGTGGTATTTATCTCATCCACATAAAACCATGGCTATTCACACACACATTCTCTGTCTTAATGACCTCATTTCTTCTTTTCTTTTTCTCAAGTATAAAAATGAACTCCGATCAATTGATGCTACACCATTTCGTAGGATTGATCAAATGGCCATTTTTAACATTTTATATGAACTGTGATTTATTGGCACAACCAAAAAAAAAGTTTTAATGTCGTTGCTCCGTTCCAGCAAATAATTTTAGTTTTTACTAGTACATGAAAAGTGCTCATTGGATTTTCAACAAACAGCTCACAAGCCGTTCTTCTTAAGCGAGATTGCGAATAATGCTCTAAAGTAAATGCGATTTGGTGAAAATTAAGCGCAAACAAAAAACAAAATTTAATAAGTAAATGAATGGAAAAAAGTCAATATTTACATAGTGACGCCAATATCCAATGCAAATCGTGCCATTTTCAAGAGTCTCTAATCAAACATTTCGCAAATAGCTGTAACAACACTTCCGAAATGAAATCGAATATTTTTCTTCAGCAAAATACCACATTTGGAGAAACTGTTTTGATTTTAGCTTCAGCACACACACAAACACGTTTCTGTCTATAGTTAGTAATATTCTGCTGCGCATCAGGCCATAGTGTGCAAATCATTTATTTATAAATTGAAATTTTCAACCCACCAATTCCCTTTAATAGTTTCGTCGTATGTTTATTCACGTTGGATCGGTAGATGTGTTTTTGCATTCTCGCATTCTCGCATTCTTTATACGTTTCTCTTTCGGACGCTTTGCCTTGTCTCTCTTTCTTTATTTCACATCATTCAACATCGATATCACATCGCACAATAGACAATACCGATGCTCGAGTTCGAAATCACATCACAACAGCACAGCATGTCCTTATTTATTCGATTGAAAATCGGATGTGTGGAAAAGCAGAGCAAGAGTTGAGAGATAGTACGATGCGGTACCGGTGCGGTATGGTATGCCATCGAATTACATTCAAAACTTTACAAATACAGATTACATAGACTTTTCATATATTCATACACTTGCATATATACATACCTAGCGCACTAGGGGCATTTATGTGCAACAATAAATGAAAATCACGAATTTTGTGCATTTATTTAATACAAATATACAGGAAAATAGAAAATGTGCTGTGAAAAAAAAATAAACCAATACGACGTTGTATTACGAACGAATAGTATTTCAATGATTTTGTTCAGCTAAAGCACAAACCATACCTTCAACAACTATCAACAGAGTGTCAGTGTTCTGTGTCAGTCTTCACTCGTTCTTTTCATTTGATATGCGCTTATGTACTGTTTCTTCTTGAAAGCCCCTGGCAAACACACACACACACATATAGAATTAGTACATCTTTCGATTGTTTTCCAACAGAATGCCCGTTGCACATGTTTGTTATCTTGACATTTAATTGACAGTTGAAATTTAAGCTTATTTCACAATTACCACGTGAATTGTAAACACACAAATTTATTCAATAGAAATTATCAGTATATAATCGTAGTGCCATAGCGCGACTAAAATTCCAGGGGTTGTTGAGCACTGGCTTTATTAAAATTAACAAATTGTTTCCAAACTAGCATTGTGGTATTGATTTTGATAGTTTGGAATGAATTTATTCGAAAAAAAAAACAGTAATATTTGTGAAAAATATTAATTGGAATAACAAAAACACAAACATATAAAAGAACAATATTTGAAAAATCGCACAAGGGTCTCAGCAACAAAAGCACCTACGGACGCTTCGGCGCTGATGTAATGCAATTTCACATTTCGGATCTGTTACCGAGTAGCAATAAATTTATCACTGCATATACATACCGGGGGGTGTGTGTGTGTGTGTGTAAAGGTATGGATACAGATTGTATACACATGGGCTTGTGAGCCCAAAGCAACCGCACTAGCAATTGTGTGGTACTAAATGTGTATTGTGCATCAACTGGATTATTGTGTTTTACTTTTACCATGTTGATGTTCTTTTTCCCGTCTTCCTTTCGTGTGCTTTCGTCGTTCGATTTTCCAATTCTAGCCTAAATGGCTGTTCTTGGCATCGGATTATTGATTTTACATGAGAGCTGTTAATGTAGAAAATATTCCATCCGTATTTGCCGATGGATAATGTTCCCATATTATTCTATTAGACCCATTTCTAATGCATGTTTTAAGAGTCTTTCTGGCAATTGCCGCGTTGCCGACAAAGTAAATTGGCTTCGTTGAATCTTGAGCGAAAAATTGGCTTCTTTGAATTTTTAGTTCGGTACCTTAGCGCCACCACTCCATGAGACTTAAACTTGAACCAATTGACAGTACAAACTGCTGAATTTTTGACAGTTGACGTACTGATTCCGTATAAAATTCGGGAACGGTTGATTTCAGTACAATATCTATACTCAAATCGGCCGATTTGTGTGCAAATACGCACAAACGCATAGCAACGATTGTGAATATACGCATACGCACAGAGCTCAGCGGCTCAGCGTATTTTGTATGGAATCAGTACGTCAACTGTCAAAAATTTAGCTGTGTGTAGTCAGTAGCCAGTCATCAGAGGTACTGAGCCAGCAATAAAAAATAAATTGAAGTTTGAATTACATAGAGTATGTCGCTAGAGTGACATATGCTATACCAATTCCGCCTTCTGGCGACAATTTTCTTCTTTTGCAGAAGCCATATGTGATAGGCTCTCATGGCTTAGATTGCTGCTTAGATTATACATATACTGAAGCTTTCATTTGCATTGACGTCTTTTAATAGCTTTGCTAAACTCAATGAAAATGCACGAATTGTTTACGAAGCAAGATGAATTACGTGGCCAACTATAGATAATTTATCCAATTGTTTCTGTTTCTTCTCATTTAATAAAGAAAATTCGATGCTGTGTGCATTTCAAACAGCATCACCACTGAAGCGTTGACATAAAGTGTTGTTATCATTGGTGCTAAAACAAGACGAACACAACTTCGGCAAACATGGACGATGTGACAGTGTGACACAGACTAAATGAACACAAATCCGACACAAACACATAAACAAATCAAAAGATCCAAACTTCTGTTGCTCGTGTGTAATTGCAGATTATGCTCACTGAATTGGTTTTTTAATATATTTGTTATGCTCGGCAAAAAAGCGACAGCTAATATATTCTTTTCAGTGTTTTGATTGTTCAGATAAAATAACAATAAATTCGAACATTTTAGTTTGTTTGCGTGCTTCTTCACTAAGTTTCCAAACAGTTTTTCACACTGACTGTATGTTTACAGTCAAAAAAGAGTCACTAGAAATAACCATTTGTGTACTAGTCGGTTTGTGATAGGCACTTACTTTGATTCGCCACGCTATTAATAATACGCATTAAAAATTGCAATTTTGGCGCATCTTCGTGTGTAAATTTCGGAGATTCATATCGAAGAAATGTCTATTGAAACGTATACTTTGATATTTCTCGTTTGACATCTCTGTGTACATATAAGAGAAGAAGAAGAGCATAAAACACGACATTGACAGCAATGTTAAGTTATATGGAGCGAGCACCGCGTGACCGAAACCAAATTCTTGTAAGAATACTTGTTTTCTTTTTCAACGTTATTTCAAATGATCACATGAACTGATATTAATGGACGAAGAGGATTCTCCATGTTCGTTTGTACATTTTTGAAAATTCAGCACGAACTTGAAACATATTGTGTTCTATTTACGTTTACTATAAATATTTTTGAAAACAATGTATTCAAACAATTGAATGGCGTAAATGATTGGTTTTCCCGTCGCGAACATGATACAATATATGGTTCTGGAGATACATGCGAAAAAGTGTGATTTTTCAACCCGAACCAATTTGGCAAAATCCTTTGGAATTTTGACTCATCTCACCAATAAAGGTGCTTACTCTGGGTCAGAAACCGCGTGGACCAGTGCCATAAATGTGCTCTCGCCCCCCCCTCCTCCCCCCATCGTTAAGACATTCCCATACAAATATACAGTGATGATAGATAGTCAGTGACAGACAGCGCCACAACTAATGAACTAAATGTTCACTATAGTTTCTTATTGACATTTTTCAATATGGCGCCGGCATTCGGTACAAAATGTATGGAGCAGTTTCGAAAAAGAAGAAGCAGCATGTGGTACACTTGTGTCCTCACGATGCCGCCCCCCCCTCCCCCTCTTAACTGTGGTTATTTCCTATTTTTGTTGTTTTTTTTTTTATTCGGGTAACAAATATAAAATAATCAACTGAGTGATAAAAAATGAATAAATATATGCAAACTATAATGCTGCATCTGATGATACACACTTGCATATTTTGTTGGTTATAAATTTAAGGAAGAGAAAACAGCAAAACAAAAGAAGCGAAAAATGCTGCCAACGCGTTAAATAGCAGCAAATATAAACAGATCAAGCATAAAACCGCACACACAGAAATTTTCTCCGATTCAGCTGACGGAATTACTACAAAAAACGCTGTATGTATGTATTGCCTACAAAAACTGAAGCATTCCCTACAAAAATGCCCCTTTGTAGTTATTCAGTGCAATGTTTGTATTTGTTTCTCCGGCTCTGCTACATTGTCTCCTATTCTTCTGTAAGCCACTATCACATGCGCAAGAAGGAGAAACGATACTACAATCTTAAATGCGTGCGACTAGAGCATTGTGTATTCTTACGATTCCCCTTTTTGCGCACCATTGAATGTCTTGTTAATTCAAATATCACAGAATCCGTAGAAACACATACAAGTATTGTACTGAATAACTACAAAGGTGCATTTTTGTAGGGAATACTTCAGTTTTTGTAGGCAATACATACATACAGCGTTTTTTGTAGTAATTTCGTCAGCTGAATCGGAGAAAATTTCTGTGTGTGCGTATATGAGACATTGCATATAGGTTAAAATTCAGTCAAAATATACATTCAATGTAAATTCATAACGTGGAGAAAAAAACATTGGCGCAACGGCGCAACAACAAGAAAGAAAAAAAAAACTGTCAATTCAGCAAAGTTGAACCAAATTCGTCCCATTTCATCCATATGAAGGGCTTACAACAAGAACAACAACAAAAAGAAAATGATATGATGTTTGGCATGCATACAATTTTTAGTTTTCCGCACGAAGTGGGAAAAGTATTGCGATTGTCGAGCGTCTATTCGCGGGCGAAACAGACCTAACACGTGCATCTTTCCAATTATGACCATGATGGAGTAGTCCAATCTGGTCTAAAATGTGATTCGTTCAAGATTTTCATACCAACTATCCTTGGTCAAAATTTGAACCAATTCTGTAATCGCGTTCGGAAGTTATCGTGGATACAACAGTAAATTTGTTTCTTCGTGTTAAACCGTGTTATTCTGTGGTAGACCATGATGTCCGACTATATTAAACTGTAGTACACAATATTGAGCTTATAATTTAAAGACACTTTTAACCCATGTCTATTATGTCGCGGTGGCACATGTTTCCGGCACTTTTTTTGTTTTTTTTTTATTCCAGATCATTTTTCAGGGACTCGAAAATGCGAAAACCGTCTGGTCCCCGAAGGAAACGCATTTTTTTCCATCCTAATCAGCATAACATGATATTGTTTATGCAACAGACTTTTATTGAATAAAACAACTGTTTGCTTATGTTAGCCAATAATTTTTTTCATTTTCATGAGGATTATATGTATGTATTAGTATAATTATGTCTGTGTAAATGAATTTACTAATCAACACCTGGACGACAAGACGCGCGGAAACATGAATCCTTTAAAAATCACTGATTATGAAATAATTTTATGTGATAAAAAATAACAAATCATACTTTTGATGTGTAATGTTTTACGTTATTTTTAGTACGGAAATATAATAGTCAGTTACAAAGTACAGGGTGCGGAAAAGTACGCATTACAAGAGTATTACAATTTATTTGTACTTGTATTTCACAGTTTGGATGTGTGCACAAGTATTCATAGTACAGATTATTTGAAGAGAGGGAGAGAGAGAGAGACAGAGAGAGAAGAAGGATGACAGAGGAAAAATCATCAACCAGACAGACCTCGTGGTGTGGAAATGTGGATAGTGGTTGATAGAGTCGAATTATGCGTGTTTCACGATGATCGTTAATGCATAAACAACTAGAGAGAAAATCGATTCATAACACTTAAATTCATATTTTGCAAGTGGTTGTTGTGTAGTAGTATAAGCGGCCGATTAACTGCCTGTGAATTTTGCATGTGAATGACTGGGGTTTTTTCAACCGTTCCTTCATTGAATTCAATGAGTGTCAATTTCAATGATATCGAAATCAGTAACTCAGTGTATTCTCTGGTTATGTGCTGGAACGTAGCTAGTGTATAAGGAGAATGAACGACGAGAGAGAGAGAGAGAGAGAGATAGAGAGAGAGAGAGAGAGAGAGAGAGAGAGAGAGAGAGAGAGAAAAAAAAAGAGAACGATAGATATGAAAAAACATTACACATAAAAGAAACCATCCTGGATTGTCGTTCATTGGCAGCACCAGACACAGAAACACAACAGTAGATGAAGTGAAGAAGAGCCCATCGTGATCCAAAAATCAATGAACCAAACGCATTTGCTTTTGTATTGTATAAATTATTCCATAGACATAAAATATTCATCGGTGTCGTGTGTGTGATTGTGATTTTTTTTTTAACTCCTCCGTTTTTGGTGTTCATCCAATAGAATACGGATCGTATCCATTGTTGTAAGTGGATTTTAATGTGACTTCATATGCATATGACACCGCGAATGTGTATGTTAATTTATAATTGAAGCCATACACTCAGGAATGGTGTTCTTGTTGTTGTCAGAGCCAGTTTCGTTTATTTTGAAGCGGTGAGTCCTGTACTCTTACGCTATATATATCATTGACATGTCTCTTATATGTACGTAGATGCAAATAGCGAACAATTTCACTCACAATGAGCTCTGATGAGTTGACTTGACTTGAGGCTCTTTTCTAAGGGCTTTATGGTACACGAAGCTCATTATTTAAATATTTCAGATTCATTCCGAGTCATTTGAGTGAAATGAAAATCGGTTCATTTTGATCCAAACTGGTTATATATAAATATATACATTGATGTAGGGCACATCTTGATTGGCACATCCAGAGATCGGTGGCTTGGTATAAAGTGAACAGATTCATTCCGAGTCATTTGAGTGAAATGAAAATCGGTTCATTTTGATCCAAACTGGTTATATATAAATATATACATTGATGTAGGGCACATCTTGATTGGCACATCCAGAGATCGGTGGCTTGGTATAAAGTGAACAGATTCATTCCCTCTATATGGAACAAAGGTCTCGATTTTATTGATCATTGACACGATTTTCGACCTTTCGCCTCGCAATTCAGCACACACACACACACATCAGAATTTGAAATAATTCACAAAATACATTCAAGTCGATTAAAAGAGGCATAGTAGACTAGATCATTTATCCAACCCCAAGGATATTTTTGTGAGTATATGAGCTAATCAACCAAAAATCAACTATTCGCGGGGACTACGATATAACCCTCATTCAATTTTCGAAAAGTGGAACATGCAAAGAAATTAATTCTTATTCCTGAGGAATTCAAATTGCGGAGCGTTCATTAAGAAAATTATGTTGTAAAATCAAACACCAAGTGCGCCTTGGAAAACGAGCCTTGATGCATATATAAACTAAAATGAATTCTCTCATTGATGGTCGGCGGTCATTAACCGCACACAAATGTTTGAAAGAATATTCCTAAAGCCCATTTTTTTCATCTAGTGAAAATTCAGCCTCAGAAAAAGTTGAGGACCTTTTTTTAGGTCCTCACCTCAAAAATCAATTCTATCTAGTGTGTAAAACAAATCCATGACGGACGGGGCTTATCCAGGCCTATTCCCCCGTGCACCTCATTATGCACTAGTTAACTTGTAACTTACAAGTTGTAAGTATTATCGCTAGCTAGAATTCACTTACAATATTTCCCGACGAGACATTTGCGACATATATCGCCTTGCGGATACACTGCAAGCATCCGCAAAGTTATAGCATTTGAAATATGACGTTTAATACAGGTTATGGTTGAAAACTGAATACCGATATTTAAAAGATTCAGAGCTCAATCTAAAGATTGAAAACGTTTTCTTAACTTAAATGGCGTCTCTCCAGATAAACTAACAAATCAAATCTTTCTCAAAATGTAACAAGTGGAAATCTCCTAGCGATAGTGTAATTTTAACCCCAATTTTTTTCAACAAAATCGGGTTGATACGAAACTTTCAAAATATATCACGCTGTATCTAATCATTGAATCCGGCAGAAAGAGACAAGGGTATAATCAATAGAGGGAGAGGGGAGAGAATGATTGCAATGCGTCTTGGGTAGTTAGCAAATATCTATATATTTATTTTCGTACGGCTTCGATTTGATTGACATGGGACTGACAACACGCATATCGATTTCACGATGGATGGGCTAATTTAAACGATAAAAAAGCGTAGTAAATGTTCATGGTAATTTACAATTGTCAGTTTCATGAATTTGAATTCAACATAATGTTTCAAAAATGAATCCCACTTTTCAACAAATGAAAATCTTTTCAAATTTCCTGGAATCTCATTTCGAATTCGTTAAAAGGGCAAAAAATAGAATAAAAAAAAAACTATACAATTAATCATACTATCAATACGAAGTAAAATACAATCGATGTGATCAAAACAACTTTTCTTTTGCATTCCCCCGTAGTCGTTTATTATAAAGTGATTTCAAAAACTTTAATTTCGTATTATGTGAAATAAAATCAAATTAAACGAAAATTAATAGGGCTTAAATAGTTCTGATAATTAATTTTTGGAATCTTATTAGCGCTGTTATATTAATATAATTATGAGAGTGCATGTTTTATGTACATTTTATACGATGGATATTAATTTTGTGTGTTGCTATATCACAAAAGGAAAATATGCTTATTTCTCATTTACAAGCGTAGGCACCTACTCATGAGTAGGAAAAATAATCAATCATTCGGAAATGCTATTAGCCTGCTGTTCGCTATACAATGTATTTTACACGAGCCGAAGCCTCTTTAGAATCATATCGAATTCACTTTATTTGACTAAGTGTAACCCAACTTAAGATATACTTATACCCACAAACAGTGTTTCAACTATATTTGCCGCTGGCATTCAAATTAATACTAAGCACATAGCACACTCCTAAGCGAATGGCACTAACTCCATTGAATCAATTCGTTTTGTGTGGTCAGGCTGCAATCTTTGGTTACTTTTGACGATATTTCGAACAGAAAACCACATTGCCTGAATTTTTTGTTATTTTCCACTTTCTCTTAGCTCTCTGCATGCAAGCAGACCATGGTCGTTCTTGTTATTATGCTTCAAATAATAATCCATTATATACATAGATTGTTACGTTTGTGAAATGTCATTTGAAAATTTTATTATTACATAGCTGAATATTTAGTTTAGCCATGAGTAATATATTTTCGATTTAAAAGTGAAAAGAACAGTTTCTCGGAGCTCACCTTTTCAAACAAGCCATGAAACAAATTTAAATTGTTCAATGTTCGTACCAGTGAAATAATAAAAAGAAGTGAAAACAAACAAAAACCAATTTCAACTTGGTTCAACCATTTTCCTATAAATTTTTAATCGACTTTTTTGGCTTTTGTTTTTACTTCTTTACTTTGAATAATGAGCAACGTTGAGTTTTGGAGAGTATAAAACTCTGCGGCTTAAGAAATAAGCGGTACACCTTGAATTGGCCCTAAGCATAGACATTCGATTTGGCATTCGATAAGTAAATTGGATTTACCCAAATTGTCCGTTATTGTAAAGAATTTCTTTATAATATTTCGTATTTCATAAGATGACATTCGCAAACACTATGCAGCAGCAACAACAGTAACAGCCATTTGAAGTTTTTTGCCAACTCTTCACGATGTCCATAAATTGGCTTTAGCCAATTGGCCAAAGGACATGTCTACACCAAAATGGAATTTGGTGTCTATGTATTTTTTGCATTTTTGAGAGCATGAGGATTCATTTGACTTTTTTTTTTAATTGCATTACTAATAATTTTAGGTTGACAATCACATAGGTGCTCCTAAACAACCATTTATGTAAGTGCAAAATATTTAACTAATTTAATTTTTCACTTTAGTCGTTTCTCATAAAAAATATGTGACGCAACGAATGCCAAGTTGTGTGGAACTATGGTCTCTACTCATTGATTGCGAAAAAAAAACAGATCACGTGTGTGAAAGGACACATTTTTTATCAAAACTTTAATGTTCAATAATAAAGATTTCACAAAATAATTATTCTTCTATGTCTGAAAGACAAATTCCTTTCATTTAACACAATCAATTTGAACTTAACAATATTAATAATCGAATTCGAAATTGTCCCCTGTTCAAACAGCCGTTCAATTTGATCCAGATAGCACTTGGAATGGGCATCAAAGACTTAACAAAATTGTAGGCTTGATTGAAAATGAAATAAATAAATCGTACGTTTACTGAGAGCTTTTCTTTGCTTTTAGCACACATGCATGTTTTCCGGAAAATCATATCAATTTCAATATTTATGTGAGCTAGATCAAAAAAGATGAAAGTAGCACGAATTCGAGAAAAAAATTGCCAGTGTTGCTGAATGTACTAGTGTTTGCAAGTTCACACGTGTCCCGAAACCCGACCGACAATGTCGGGTTTCGGGCGGGGGTCGGGCAGCGTCATTGATTATTGGTCAGGGGACGGATTTGAAAATATGCTCCTGATGCGAACCCTAGTATGTAATGTTCATTTCTGATAAACTTGAACAATGTATCGAATGGATTTTGGTAGTTAGCATAATGATCGATAATGATGCTATTCATTACTCTTTATCTTTCGTACGCATGTCGAATCACGTTAAGAATGTATTGGCAAATCTACCGCGTTCTCACATTTCTGCGCAACGTTAGTATTATCAACTGTTCACACCTACATCAGAAGCAATAACTATTACATTGTTTATTATATTCGTATATATCAACAACATTTTGCTCATTTTTCCGACTGTCGGCTCAATAAAAGTGTCACATAATTTCTCTAGTTAACAGATATTTCTAGATGTAGTAGATTTATAATTTATGTAACACTCTCAAAACCACCAAAAATCGTGAAACGCTTGACCATGATTAGATTTCGATAAGCTCATTTTTATTCTCAGCCATTCAAATGAAAGTGGCAAATATTAAATTTGATCAGGCTGATTCCGTGGAACAAAGAACATTAACGAATTTTTTTTTTGCATTGATGTCCGCCGGACATTGCCCGAATGAGAAGAACGCAACAAAACCAAAATCGTTGCTTCCATTCGGGTAAGAGTTCATCACACCGAACAAATGTTTATTCCGTCAGATTTTTCATTTTTTTTTTCTTGTTCTCTTTTCGGTGTTATTTTATCGAAGAGAGATTTTTATGCGTTTAATCTTTAATTCGTATCTGGATTGTTCATGCTCTGTATTGGCAAAATGTTTCATGAATTTCCCAAATCGTATGATACAAATGTAGAAAGTAAATAGTCGACCTGCAATGTAAATGATTCGACATGAAATCATTTAAAATGTTGTCGTTTTGCAATTTTCTCATTTACTTTATACACTCATTATCTCTTTCCCCTCCACCATTCGCATTTCCCTTCTTTTCGCTTATGTTTCACCAAGTTTTTTTTTTAGCATAGGAACACAAGACCGAATCTCATAAAAACCCTGTATAATGTGCGTTGTGTCTGTATCATTTTCTGAAGCATGACGCTTTTGCCACAGCTCATTCGTGTGTTTCGTTCGTATTAATACGGTTCCATACTTTATATATGATGTAGGAGTGTGCACTGTGTACTGTGTATGCGTGTGTGTGTGCGTGTGCGTTAGCGCAAATTGGGAGGCCATCTTCATACCACCTCGGTTCTCGGCACACGTTTTTTATGAAATTTCAATTAGGCCAAAATTGTACATATTTTTCATTTTGCTGCTAGAACGATATAACGTGGTGTTTACATGAAGTAAATAATAAAATATTGGCATAAAAATCTACGATGCACAGATTAGTGGCAATGGTAATGTGTTTATGGTGTAGTCGAGTGTATTATGGGTGCAGAGATGTGTGAGATTCAAGATAAATTGCTGTAGACGTATGTGTGTGTGTGTGTGTGTGTGTGTGTGTGTGTGTGTGTGTGTATGTTTGAGACAGAGGGAGAAAGAGGGAGAAGGAGAGTTAGCTATGGATCAGGTGATACACACAAAAGAGAGGGAGGTATTAATATTCTTTTTAGATTACCGTGCATGGGGACTTGTTCAAATTTGAAAAACATTGCTTCCGGGACATTTATTCCCTTTTCATAAATGTTCACGGAACTCAATATAACACACAAACTGTGTTATTACTCCATGTCAATATGCAGGCATATGCTTAGAAAAGCCTCGTTCATTTGATGAAATTGTTTTGTTGAGGTGGGCATCCAACAGATTATAGTTTGAAACTGTTTGCATACTATCGATTGATGTGCGAGCATGCGAATGAATGCGCGCTGAACACGTATAAGTGTTCAATCAAAAAACTCCAACACCAATTTCCCGTTATGCTTATTTTTGAATATCTACGATACCAACACACAGAGAAAAGTGTGTATTTGCTGTGTGTGTATTTATATACACAAAAATTTTCGCCGGCTGAACTGTTGATGCTAGTTTGTTGATACCATCTTACAGCGCACATATCTGCTTGTTGTAACACACTAAGCCTTTAATGGCGAATAGTGTAGTTTAATCATCTGTATTATTACTTTTGTGTTGCCAACTTGACGAATTGGAATGATTTATTTGGTTTTGTGGCGACTGTATATTAGTTAGATTCTAATATTTGAGTATGTTGCGTTGTGCATTTCATTTCAGTATCAAAATCTGTTCCATATGCGTAGACTGTCGTACAATTCGCCTTGGCAGTGTAGACCAATCCTGATGCAATTTGCGTTTTTTAAAGCAATAAGTATATTGATAGTGATACATTTAAATATTTCATATAATAATTTGTTTGGATTTTTTTTTCCAAAAAACTTTGGTTTATTTAAGAAAAAAAAAATCACATTTCAAAATATCCAAACCACTTTTCTCTGTGTGAACCATGTAAAATGTCATCCAGCAAATGTCTCTAAATGTTTCATGTTTAATCAGTGCGTAAAATACATAAATTTTTTTCCAAATTAAAAAAAAAAAAAAACAAGAATTACAACCAGCCACAATAATTGATACTAATGTGCGGTTAGTGGTGAAAGTGAAGGCGGATGACCATTGAGTGGCACAACACATATGCATATACTACACATTTAATGTAGATTCACAAAATCGGCATAAGCTTTCCAACAAATGTTAATGTTGTACGCGTAAAAAATGTACTTTTTTTTTGCTGGACTCATCGAAATTCTTTGTTGCACTTTTTCAGCTCTCTCTCTCTCTTTCGTTTTTTCTTGTCGTTTCTTTTTCAAGTCATCAAAGTTTTAGCAAACATCGAACATTTCACGAATATATCGTGTACATGTGATCATTTTGTACGCAAAAAACCCGTATGTATTGACTCCATATGAAACAAAGAGAAAAAAAAATTATATGAAATAACGTAAATATTTATTTTGTCACTGCACGCTTCGTAGCATCCGGATTACTAAAAATTAATATTTCAAGGTATATAGGTAGAAAAACACGATGGGGTGAATATGAAACAGAAATAAACACACTCACATTCAAGCGATAGAAGCGGCGACAGCACAAGCAGCAAGCAAGGCATGCGAAGGGCAGCAGAATGTATATATTTTTGGTAGAACACTTGCCGAGAGAACACAAAACTCGGCTCTGAGCCTGTTTCTAGTTCTGGCTCCGGTTCTATCTCATATGGATAAAAGGACAGGAGTGAGTGTTTCGTGATACAAAATGGATGCACGGCTTGGATATATGTGCTGTCACACACTGCTGTACGTAACACATATACGCCTCTGTTGAAGGGTTACTTGTGTGTCTTTTTTTTTAAATCTACTGCGAATGTGTGCTATTCAAATCCTCCACCGATTAAAATGTTGAAGTGAAGAAAAATTATTCACAAATATGCAGGAAAATATCTAATAGCTGTGAAACATTTTCTAATTGCATTTAGTTTTCCTTTCCCTTTTTCTCAAATGGATATTTGATCTCGGACTGAAAGAATAAGCATTTGACGTCAATGACGACTACATGAAACAGAAAAACCATAAGTTCTCAAGTAGGTAATCCTCAGCCCCCTTATGGTAAGTAAAAACAAATGTTTGGAGGTGACGAAACAAGTCAGTTCTATCTATTGTACACCTGATTGCTTTTGATGACCCTTTATTTTATTTTTTAGGTCTTCACTTTTGAAAAATGATTTTTGCATGGGTTTTTGTCAAATCAATAGTGATGACCGCGAGTGTGTGATTTCTCGACAAAAATCCCTAGTAAATTGAAAGAATTTTTCCAAGGTCCATTGAATGGACTCCATTCTATTTTACTCTTTCTCCGTCGCCAGCAATCCAAATCGTATTAAGCAGCTTCTAACATATTTTCAATGTAATATATTTGTAATACGACAAATATTATGTGTATTTTAATTTCAATACGCGTCTGTTACTCGAAATCGAAAATTTGTCGTTGTGAACATTTTGTTTCAGTAGATGTTCCAAGATGCACTTTCAAGCAATCTAAATCAATGTATATCACATTTAAAAACACAACAAGTTATGATACGCTCCTCCATAGCTGATTTTACTAAGGTCATTTTTATTCTCAGCTACTCATATGTTTTGGTTTGCAGGGAAATATTTTGCACGTTCAGGGTCGTCTGTCAAGAGTATTTGAAGAGAAATAGACGCAAATGGAGCATGATAGGTAAATTTGTTTCGTTATTTTTTTTTTCTTTTGTTCAGTGCATTGCGTCAATATAAATGATAACAGCTCTCTGCGCAGCATTAATTTCATTACTTAACACACCAAAGGTGCAAACAACGAAAAATAACACAACATCCAGACCACTCTGCAACAATATTTAGTTTTAAATCTTTCGTTTCAGTGAAGTGTTCAAAAAGAAAGAGTGTACTAGAATTTTAAAAAAAAGCCGTTCTTCGGCAGTGTTCAAAAATCCATGTGTAATAATATGAACAAGAAACAGCGAACGTGACAGCTTAGAGTAAAATGAAAGCGGCTGGAGATGAGAGAATAAAAACCTTTACGCTGAAACGAAGTGAAAAACACATTAATGATGTCGTAAAGCAAACACACATACACACACACACAGAGAGAGAGAGAGAGAGAGAGAGAGAGAGAGAGAGAGAGAGAGAGAGAGAGAGAGAGAGAGAGAGAGAGAGAGAGAGAGAGAGAGAGAGAGAGAGAGAGAGAGAGAGAGAAGCAAAAAAAAACCGACAAGACAAACTTGTATTTCATCTGTCAAATTAAATTTCCCATATTTTTTGAAAGCACTTTACGTACAGCCACCACTTTTAGTGTTCTCTCCCCGTTTGGCCGCGTTTTTGCTCGATGGTTGCATGTATTTTCAATTTTTGTTTTTTGTTTATAGCTTTTAGCGGATGATAACGCCAGCGACTGCTCTTTGCTTTTTTCAGTTTTCACTTTCGTCTTATCGACAGGAATAACAAACCTGATGCAATTTAAAGGTACAGCCAGAAAAATACATTGTTTCACAGGCAATGCGAAAGCTGGGATGAATAAACGAACCTCACCAATTCTATATCTCCAATACAAGGACAAGAACTTGTTTGTAGCATGCACAAAATGCAAGAGGAGGATTGGCATCCAAAACTATAAATGTTGTGCGCAGCAAACATACAAAACGAGATACACGAAATATATTGTTTATTGTTTTGAGTTTTGTATGAGTATATTAAAATATTAAATATTATTAAGAGAGAGAGAGAGAGAGAGAGAGAGAGAGAGAGAGAGAGAGAGAGAGAGAGAGAGAGAGAAAGAAAGAAAGAGAGAGAGAGAAAAAAGCGGGAGTGAAATAAATACGTTCGCGTGAAATAAAGTTGATCTGACAAGGCGACAGGAGACATGAAAAATACAGGCATTTTGGCGAAAAAAACCACTTGCGAATATGGTGGCTACGTATTAACAAAAGCAGCAAGCAAAAATTACGAAGCCAAAAAAGTTTTTGTTACAAATGACATATTTGCAGGCTCTCCTGAATCACATTCAATATACGAAGGGTTGCTATGAACCAACGGGAATAATATTGTTCAGCGAGACATTTACTTGGAAAATTATACAAATTCTGCACCAAATGGTTATGACATTACCAACGGAAGAATTTTTACATAAAATCTCATAATATGGCAATATCATTTTTTCTGTTAATACTCATACATTGCTTCATACAGTCAAACCAAACACTCTCAATCAATTTCGACTTTATCAACTTAAACTCAACAGCTGAATGATAGATGTGGATTACTTTCAATTGAAAACTGGGAAAAAATCGTTCATTTTCGAAAAAAAAGAAAATAATATGAGAAAAATCCCAAAATGCCACAAACAATTAACGGAGTCCCTAATTTTGTCAAGGTCTGTTATTTGGAGGTTTGCCTGTAATAATATTTATTTGAGTGTAGTGCGTTGCTGTGCGTATGCTGTATTGTATGGTATGGTGATTTATATTGATATTGCAAGCACTCTCAATTTTTTATCGCATGAGATATTTTTTCTTCCCCAATTAAAATAAATTCGTATTTATTTAACGCGCTGTTACTTCAGTGCATAGAGTTTTATTTTTGGCCTATTTCGATCAAAATTGCAAAATACATACGCACAAGTTGTAAACAGAACAACTGTTTACTCTCAATACATCAAGCAATAGTACCAAGCTATAATTGGTAGTGTATTTCGAAATGTGCTTTTGTGCGGTTTCCATTTAATTTCTTTTTTTTTCCGATACGCATTCGAAGCTCCTGTCACTGCATGATCGTCGAGTCCATTTATCGGATAAATTTGGGAATATATATTCTCTGGTTTGAATATATTAGTTTCGGCTCAACATTTTGGTTGTCTTTGTCTTTCACGCTTTGTCTTGCTTAAAATATGCCACAGTATGAACGGCCATCAGCATGAAATGACCATCCAGCACAACTCATTCATCATTTACTCGCTGACTTAATTGTCGTATTGCAAAATAAAACGTACGCTCAAAGCCAACACTCGAATTGAATCGAAAGCTCTGAACACTGCGCTGCTGTAAAGCAGAAACACAAGTTTTAAACAATTCATTGTCTAATTTATCATTTGAATACAGAACCAAAAAGAGAGAACTGAACATACTGTAATAATTTCAAATACTGTTTGTGTATGTCTTTGGTTTGTATTTAAATAGAAATAGTCATGGAACAAAATGAAATTACGACACATACTATGAAGTTAGACACACTGTGTCCATCATCTTGTTACAATATTAGTTTAGAAACTTATGCATATTGGAATGAAAGCCTTGAAATAAATCGTTTTTTGACATTTTATCTCTCGAACTCTTTTTAATATTCCACAAATTAAAACTATAATGTATTTAAAATGTAATGTGAACTCTTCCATATACTCTTTGTGTGTGTGATATTCATCAAATGCATGAACATGTCAAAACGGTGAAAATGCCAACAATTATTTTGCCCCAATATAGCAAATCGAGGGGCTGTCCCAAAATTAATAATATTATCTTAAATAATAATACACTAACGTGGATAAGAAATGGACCGTGTATAATTGTTTAAAAAAAAAATCGAGACTTTTACGGAGATGAATGTGCTCTTTTGCCCAAGGAGGTAAGTATTTGTATGAGCGCAATCATAGGTTCTGACACCGATTTAAGAAGGCAGTCATGACCGACAATCCGATAGGGGTCCCACAAAGAAATCGATTCCATCTAGTGTAAAAATGGGCGTTATTTGCTACGAACTTGTGTGAGTATATTTTTGTATTGTAAATTTATTTTTTTACTAACATTACAGGGCGGTGTTTCACCACATATTCATAAACTTGTAAAAACATAATACACGTTTACAAGAACCTTAATAAAGTTGTTCTGAAAGTGTGTTTTGGTGGATCCTCAAGATGGCCCAGATCCGATTTGACAATGCCCTGACCCATCCTAAAGATCTATTTCCAGAAATGGGAGCAATTCTGAACGTTCCTGAAACCCACTTCCAGAACAACTTTATTAAAGTTCTTGTATTTGTTTTTTGAAAGTTTATGTTTATATTTGGATATAAATTCCCGACGTCGAAAAACCCGTTTTCTCTCAATATTTATGGTTTTTTTTACGTATATCGAAGAACAATATAAATTTAAAGATTTAACGAAAAACAAGTTGGAAAATTCGATGGTTTTTCCTCCACAGAGAAAATCAGGAGAAAAATGTATCCAGGGAAAAAATGAGTGCGATTCCATATAAAATTTTACATAATAATAGTTGATTTTGATGAGGCACAATACCATTGCTACGACAAAAACATATTACGAGCATAGGGTGCGCCCAAAGGCCTCCAATTATATAATAATAATCGGTAACAACCATTGAATCGCACAGTTTCACGATTTGCTGTCAATTTTTGGGAGTTGAGATTTCAAGGCAGAACCAATACTTTTTTTAAGCACATTCTATGTGTGGAGAAGTAAAATATCAGCCGTTGTCAGCCAAACAATAAATGCCTCTATTTAGTGGAATATGCTTGCCGTATGTTATTGGCAGCAGTATTATAGCAATAAGATGTTCACATCGACATTTCGATGGGGTTGACGATTCGGACATTCACATTATCTTCTAGCGATGCAATAGTTATGTTCCAATCATTCGATCAGTATCAATACAACAACTATATTTCTTCTATGCTCTTGTACTCTGCCATGTTCCTATTTGCAATGATGAAGGCATATTCGATGCAGTGCGCTTATGACTTGTGATAAATATTACAATGTTTAATGTCATATTTCTGTGATTTAGACACGCTTCGCAGTCTGAAGGCGTAAAAGTATCGCTTTGCAATGGTTCTTATGCAGTCATAATTTTTTTTTTCTTACTTGATCGTCTTATGCTTTTGTATTTTACCATTCCATAACGTTTCTTTGCACCCCGCATACAGTTTCGCACAATCACATCATCGCTGTTGCCTTTAATGGTATGTTTGTGTGTGCATTTGAGTGTGCCAAGTATTTCAAAGGAAATGAAAATGTTATCGTCCCTATTTCGTTTTGTTGGTTTCTTTGCCATTTTTTATATATATATATTTTTGCTTTTTCTGCTTCTGCTTTTTTCTTCACTTTTAAATTTGTTTCCTTCTTCCTCTTTTTCTTCGTGCCATTTTTATACCGATTTTGGTTTTTATTTTTTTTTTTATTTGGCTTTGCTATTTTTCTTTTCGTATTTATCTCTCTCTCTCTCTCTCTCTCTCTCTCTCTCTCTCTCTCTCTCTCTCTCTCTCTCTCTCTCTCTCTCTCTCTCTCTCTCTCTCTCTCTCTCTCTCTCTCTCTCTCTCTCTCGCTCTCTCTCTCTCTCTCTCTCTCTCTCTCTCTCTCTCTCTCGCTCTCTTTTCACATTTTTCCATGCTCACTCTTACTTGTCATTCGTTGTTCACATCATTCTGTTTACATTTTTCTTTGAACTCGTTTAGTTTTTCCCCGTTGTCAAAGTGAAAGTGGTTGGTTCGCTCCATGAGCCAAGCATTAAATGTTAACCATTAAAAGTACTGCCTCACTCACCATAGCGATGTATACGTCGCTATAGCTAGAGTTCTCTGTCTCTCTGTCGATGCCTGAATTCAACTATAACGTTTTTTTGTTGTTGTTGGTTTGAGTCTATACTGTACTACAAAGAAAACTTAAGATGATCACACAAATTTGATTTTTACAAAGCCGGAAACTGGTGAAAACCAGAACAATTGTTTCATTGTAATACAAAAAATCAACCAGAAAAGCAGAATGATGTATTCGAAATCCAGTTTCACTAAAATTTGACTACTTGTGAATTTTGAAAAGAGGCGGAAAATTTATCGCAGTTGTTTTTTTCTAGTCACATGAATGAATATGTAGACTGAACGGTTGATGGTATAAGCGACAGCGACAATCACATCATACCAACGAGGGGGAAAATGACTTTAACAAAACACATTCAGACGTATGCAATGTCTGTTTACCAGAGATGATGTATTTTCATGGATTTAAAATGCCGAATAAATTTATCGCATAAAATTATACGATAAATTTGGGGTTTATTTGATTTCTTTCTTTCTCTATTTGTGTCCGTTCGGCCGGTTAGAGCTTCGCAACTGTGGTGGTAATATCGATTATATTAGTAATTACAAAAAAAATATATAATCAAAATATGTTCTGTACATACAATCATTATTTGCAATAAGTCTTTTATAGAAATCATTTGGATGCATTTTTCACTGAACTTCTAATGAGTTGTTGCAACTTCCAGCACGATGGCTCTTGGCCGACATACGGCTATTCGAAAAACCCACGACAAATCGGCATTTGGTCAAAATATACAAATTGTTGATGGTTTCGATTGATATGTTGATCATCTTTAGCATGGTCAAAATATTTTTGGAATTCTGAGTTATGTCTTTTTATTTGTAAATTCTACTCATAAAGATATGATGAGGCTTGTGTGTATGCTTGAAATACTTTGTCTATCTCTGCTTTCTATTGCTCTATTATTTTAAAGTGATTCTCCTCTTGCCTCTGACGATCTGAACGATGATTGGATAAATCTATAATATATATAATATATTAAATTTAAACACTTATAAGCTCTGGCCATAATCAATGGTAAAATCAATTTTACTTCCATCATTTCAATTATTCGGTTGAGCTTCGTGAGCCTTTTTTATTTATCCACTGCCAGTAATTATATGGATTTTATACAGACAAGAACTTATTAAATAAAAATCTTAGATTCACACACCATCATCTATGTTACAAAAGTGTGTGTTTCGTTTTCTTTCTTCGGCGACCATTTTTATCAAACCAAAAAAACGCTCTTTCATCTGATAAATTAGAAATATTGACACATTCATTTTTCGGCGGACCAAGTACGGTTACGAATGAATGCCTTCCATTTCAAGTGCACAAATAAAAATAAATACACATGAACACCCTCAAATGAAAATTAAATGAACATGAACCCACGCCAAAGTGAATTCACTCAAAATGAGCATTAAAATGAAACGCGGCATTTGAAAGATAGACACACACACACATAGCTATGTACAAATATTCACGCATACATAGGAAAAAATTGATTTAATAGAAGTAAAGAATGTGCTGTCAATTTTGATTGTCGACTCCTGACGTTTATCTTGGCGAAAAAGAGATGTGAAAACAACACAGCGTATGTGTGACACTGACAATGGCAATACCAACAACACAACATAGCATCTCACCATCTCACAGTTCGTAAACATGGTACAATCTGGATCGATATGAGCGCTGGCACGGTTGTGACTCTGCGTAAGTGCGGAACGGTATTCTTCTTTTCAGAACGATTTCTATGCATTTTTGATAATGGCTGCCATTCCAAATTCTAATCGACAATGACATGTTTATTTTTTTTTTCTTTATCGTTGTGGAAAAATACGAAATGGACATGTATTCCACACAGAATGAAAACGGAAGCATCCTACAGTAGAATGGTCGATAAAATTATGATAAATACGACACAATGATGACTTATTTTGTCACTTATTGGCCATTTTACTTTTCCGCACATACAATGTGCTTAGCAAAAGTATTGCGTTTGCCGTCATCTTTGTAGTTGTCGTAGTCTGTAGGCCGATACCATATACAGACACAAACAACAACAACAACAACAACAACAACAACAACAACAACAACAATAATAATCATTTATAGACCATGTAATGCCTTTCGGCGTGTGGTCTGATTTTTGGTCGGTCCTTAGTTTGTAGCCAAATCCCTAGTTTACATATACAGACACAAACAAGAATAATTTTTGGAACTGCATATAGTGAAAATTACGTGCTAAATACATTAATGAACTTTATATATATATATTCTTCCCAATTGATATCTTGGATCGAGACTAACCTAATCATCTAAATATCATTCGCACTTTAAGATATGATTTAAGGATGTCTTTTTTTTTGAAAAGTCAGGATTACGAATGTAAGTCAATTTATTTCCTTGCATTCACATTTCTAGAATGGCGATTTAGTTAGAAAATGCATTTGGCTGGAGCTAAGAAAAAAGCTTCGAATTTGTTCTTCAACGCCATTTCAATATTCACCGTATAGTTGTCACCAGCTGTGTCAACATTTTCGGCATTTGTAACTGGTTTAATTTTCATCGTGTACGGCTGCGGCTGCTGCCGCTGCTGCTGCATTTCGATATGTATTCGATGTGTTTACATGCAAAGTAGCGGATTCATTTTCATTTCAGTCATTTTGATACATATTTTCGGATTCGGTGTGCTCTGACTGTTGAGTCTCTAGAGACTAAAAGCAAACGACAAAACACTACAAAATTTATTATATCGTTGAATGGATACCGCCGTGGGGACGCCTGTAAATAAACTGAAATGTGTATTCGGTGTGCTTCAATATTTAATAGTTGACTTTTGGTCGATTCCATTCACAGTACATTCGTGTTTTTGTCGTTTTTTTTCGCTCGCCAGTATACTTTTTCTCTCGCTTGCTTGCTCTTGTACTTTTCTACAATTTGTTTCACTCGTTGTCGTTGTCGTTGTTGTTGTTGTTATTGTTGCCTTTTTGCAATTTTCACATGGGAATGTTTTATTTTTTCTTTCATTCCTCTTCGTTCGTGTTGATTGTTTTTGTAAACAACTGGAGTGTGTGCGTGCGTGCGTATGTATGTGCGTTATTTAACTCAACCGATCCAGCCAACTAAAACATTCACAATTTTCTTAACCTACCTGTGTAACGTCCTTCGTAAACACTGTGCACACAATAAATGTAATCTACTTTTTTATTACATTCAATACATCAATGTAACGATAACATTTATTAAAACGCAGAAAAATGCCCCGAAAAAACCCACACAGAGAGAGCATTGTGCACACGTACACCGTGGGAGAGTAAATGATGGCTGAACATAAAAAACCATTTGTGAGTGAAGCAATATCATGGTGCGTTTTACACGACGGGTGCACCGCAACTGTGTTCCCTTGACTTTTGTTCGCAAATAAATACATTTGTAATTCATATATTTTATAGAAGAAAACAGAAATTATTTAATTAAACTGATTAAACGATTCCGGTTATTGTGTAAGCCGCTTCGAAATTGGCTTGAAAAGCGTTTTTGAATGTTCGTGAACAAAAAGTTAGGTTGGCTTGGCTTGGCTTCGCTTCAGGTTGGCATTCCAGAGGCTATGTGATTATTATCGAACTTATAATAACTGAGCCGACTCGAGCGCCGCCCATTTCAAAAGGACGATTCAAAACAATTTAACTATTCAATTTGAAACTAAATAGCACGCCATATTTGAAATGTTGTACATGTGTCTGCCCCTTGGTTCCAATTATGACACAGTATAACATAAAATCTTCTGCCTTAAACATCAACTCACTCAAAGTTATTATCAATTTTTGGTGAGGAAATTGTGAAAAATAGCGGGATTTTTTTATATGATTCATATCATGATTCAATAATAATCTTCTTGGTAGTCCCCGAGAGAATCTAAATCACTCACATGATACAAATCACAAGAATATTCAGTTGTCGTTTATCGTGAACAGTCTGCATTCGATGGAAAATCCTCCATTACAATAGCCTAAATACTTAATGTCTTATGAACATCATTTATGCATGTCCCAAATTTAGCTGAGAGAA
This sequence comes from Aphidoletes aphidimyza, assembly GCA_030463065.1. Lineage (NCBI taxonomy): Eukaryota > Metazoa > Arthropoda > Insecta > Diptera > Cecidomyiidae > Aphidoletes > Aphidoletes aphidimyza. Next base: position 36,484,096 of record CM059998.1, read on the forward strand.
TTTTTTTGGGTTCTCAGGCTCAGTACTCAGTGCACTACACTTTGTGGCTTGTGAATCACATCTTTGACTCGCGCCACCCTGAACACAGCAGACACACGATCGAACAAGTCACAGAAGCAAACTGATAGACACTAACAAGTAAAGAACCCAAGCCGACGGAATTTTGTAAGTTATGGTAAAACTGTTGTTTTTTTCATTTTGAAATGTTTCGTTTGAGGTTTGTTTACTTATATGCGGTATCGTCATAATTTTGATTGTATTGAATACAGTGAAATGAAAGCGCCATTTGAATCCTAATCCTCTTAGAAAGAGTGCTTTTTGGGTATTCATACCGATTCGTATAGGTACAATGTGGCCATGACAAAAGGTGGACAAAAGAAAAGAATGGAGAAAAGAATCGCCTTTGTCTTGCGTTTCAATTATCGAGAAAACTGAGCTTATAAAGAGTGTTTCTCGTTAAATACCCTCGAATGCACTTGAATGTTGCGAAAATTCGTTGTGACATCCAAGAAACAGGCCAAATTTCGAATTTGATGAGAGAAAAGAAATAACAGGTCAGTAAATTTGGCGTTCATTCGCTTTCAATTGTTTGCGTTCTTCGTTGCTTTTTTAACATCTATGCAACAGTCACATTAATTTGGCTAAATTAAATAAACGACATGGAAACTTCGTATTCGTTTAGACATAACAAAAAAAACGGCTGAATAAAATGGGACTGATTATTATTACCATTATTTTAATTAGGTCTAGTGTAATTTAATTTGGGTACTCTCGAAAAAGAAAAATTCAAATCAATTACATGCAGTTTGAAAGCTTCAAATGATACTCATGCCATTTCGGAATGTTTTATAGTTGGGACACAAAATATCATACTTTCATATGGATCAACTGAGGACGAATCCATTATCGCTTGATTCATGCCACTTTCAATGTTTTATACCACAAATAATATGTACTCTTCGATATCTTTGCAGCGATGAACATAACTTTTTAATCCTTGATTTTAGCCCAAATTCTTAAATGCCAAAGGCCGGCCAAATGCTGTCTTCAAAACTTTTCGTCAGGACAAAATTTCAATACAATTTCAGATTCTGAACTTAATTTGGGGTAATTAAGACAAAAAAAAAAAAAATACAAAAAAAAGTTCATTTTATTATTTATTCATTTATTTATTTATTTATTTATGTTTAAATTATGTCCTTCTACATTCGCACGGTAGTGTACGACAAGGATACGAACCATGTATTATTACGAACCATTAATGTGTAAATCAGAATCAAAGCAGATCCATTCTTATATGGCCCAAGTTACAATTTCGAATCATCAACGAGGTGAAACTATGCGTATGATCTTAAGTTTATATTTGGAAAGATGATATGAAAACTTAAGTGTAAAATCAAATGTCATGTTTTATCAAGTGGAATAGAACATCGATCGTCATAAGATATAAAACAACTGTAGTAAAGGCCGAAACAGGCAACGGACATAAATCCATAAATGAGCATTAATCCATGGGAACTGACTGACTGACTGACTAACCCTAGCTAAATTGAATTATTTTGGTCATTTCTCGAAATGTTGCCGTCGTGAACAATTCACAGTTGCACACATTTCACACACTTTATTTATATTCGATAAATCTTTGTGATTGTGATACAAATAAGATAAATGATCGAAAATTCTAGGATAGTTATGAAAACAGCCGGTTCATCATTCAGTACGTAATTATAAATAAGTATTGGGCAGTAGTGCGACGAACTGTCTTTAATTTTCACTAAAAATATAAATCACAGGCCCAAATAGACGAACGAACATCATGGCGCGTGTGTGCGTATGCATGATTTTATGTACAATGTACATGTCAGTATGCGTTCGATGCATTTGCTCACAAAGTTGCGCATTCAAAATAATTCAAATAGTTTGTCGCATCGAAAATGGAAAAGAGATAGAAATCACTTGAAACATTAGCAAAATATTTTATTATGGCCATTACAGTGATTGTTGTACGACTCAGGCATATGTCTTCATGACTGTTAGTTGTGATCCAGTTGGCTTTGTACTATTTTATGTGTTTCTTGCTTTTCCGCACAAAGTGTGACTAAGTATTTATGTTTGATGTCATTACATTTGGGAAATATTTCGATAGTTTTCCACTTACTTTCTAAACAGTGAATATTTGTTCGATTCTAGTTTTCCTTTGTTTGTCATTTGGTTTCAAAATTGACAGCATGAGCTCGAGTTTGTGTTGATGCTATTATGCAAGTTACCGATGTTCACTTGGATTCGTATCGACTATTCGACAGATTATTGTTTAATGTTTTATTTCACAATAAATATTCTGCAACGCTAATTCCTTCAATTCATTTCACAGTTGTTGAGATTTTGCGGTTCGATAAAGGACTTACTTTGCGAGTCGTTCGTTTGCAATCGAATGAAATATTTAAGTATTTCCCCTGGCCCATCCTCGGCGTAGAAAATTCATTCGCAATAAAGTTTGCATCATGAACAAAACCTGACATGTCATTTGAATGTGTAATTATTTTTAGCGCTTATTGGTACACCGAAAACCGAAATTCGTGTGTTGTATGTTGCGACAAACAACAAATTTATTCACAATCAAACGAAAACAATTTGATAGTTATAAAAAGCTGAAACCATTTCATCGAGTGTTGGAAATCATTCGATGACTTGACAACCGGACTCCAATAAATGTGACGATTTTTTGTATTCATTTTTGATTTGGGTCTCGATGAGTAATCAAATTCGGTCAATTTGACTATTTTTTAACGCTGAACAAACATAGAGAGACGAGTAGTAACATTAGTAACATTCAAGACCGACAGTTGAACCTGTTGGGCTATTTGCATACACGATTGAAGCTATCTTAAACAAAAAATATCTTCGCACACACACACACAGGAACTTGTTGAGCAAGCTATAAGGAATTTAACACTTAGTAAAGTGACGAGTTCAATTGAAAATGCGAAAATGACGAGAGAAAAAAAGAGTGCGAAGAAAAAGAGAAGCGTCGGTACGGTAAGAAAAATCAAACAAGAAGAGAAGAGCATATTCATGCAATACGCTGTGGATCTCCTACATTCTCGTTGTGCACATTCAAATCGAGAAAATCCGAAAAGAATGTGCAGAACTTTAATTAATTTCATTGCTTCGCGCTGTATGTTTTCGTTTCATTTATTTACTCTGCATTTCTATTTTTTATTCTCTTTGTTTTGCCATCTGTCCCATGCTACTGTTGGTTGTTTATTTCGAAGTTGTTACTGTTTCTTACAGTACAAATCTCTATCTCCATTATCACCACGGCAGTTAATCGGTTGGGCTTGATGAACTAATACATGGGTATGCCAAAACACCTAAAACAGACTTTGAAATACACTGAACCTTACAAAAATGGCTCTAGAGACAAAGCCGTATGGACTTGATAATCAGATTGTTCCTAAAACATTGTTTTTGTGTCGATTGGCAGCCTATCAATAAACAAAAAAAAAATATGCCACTAAAGAACTAAACTGACTCCACCGAACTAAATTTGCTCAGCGAATGCTTGCATATTCGATTAGTCATTGGGGCTTTCTTGGGATTCAAAGGCGTGAAAATGTAAAATGCAATACTAAAAATACGCAAACAATTTACAAAAATGTTGTCTTCGTATGAAATTGTGATTTCAAAATCATTTTCATTTAGTGTACTTTCGTCTGTTTTCCCCTCATTCGCTTTATATGTCTCGATCTCTTTTTGGTGTGTGTGGCTTAGTTTTGTTCGTTTTTTTTTTCTTCTCAATTTATCGTCTTCTTCAGCGACATTTTCAATTTAAAACTTAGAATATCAACAAAAATGCTATTTAAAATGTCTAAAATTTATTTATGGCTCATGTACGATCTAGCTGTCGTCTTAAAGCTTGTATGCATCGACTAAATTTAACAAATTTCTTTTTCTCTCTAACCCATTCTCTAGCCACGGCAAAACGTCTTTTTTGCGTTCGACATCGTTACTTATTCTTCTATATCCTTTTTTTTTTCTTCCTAGTCTTCGTCGACGTTATTTTTCCACCTCGTTTTTTTGTTGTTGCATGCGCGTGTACCAAAATTAGCTGCAGACACACGAGAAAATTTTAAATCAACAATTTGATGTGCACGCGAATTGTATGCAATGTTAATATTGTTTGTTAGCATTAGTCTCGATGAAATGGTTGGTATATCTCACTCACTCTCTCTCTCTCTCTCTCTCTCTCTTCCTCTCTTTCTCCTCCTCTCTCTCTCTCTCTCTCTGCCTGTAAATGTATCGCTGTGCATGCTTTTTCTCTTGCATACATTCAATGAACTTTTGCAAAATAAATCCAACTGCATGCGTCATCTAAAACTCACATCGCATTGACTCTTTGCATTTTTTGTAATTAAACCATGCAAGTGTTCTGATTCCATTTTTAAATCAATTATAGTTGTAGCTTCCGTGTTTGACAACACATAAGCTATTATTATTATTATCAAGTTATAGTCATGATGGTGAAATTATAAATCTCGTCTGATTCAGGCACTTCTCGACCACGATCTTGCTCTACTTCAAGCTTAGTTTTGCGACTGAAACAACGGAAAATGTCAACGAACGGACCGATGTCGATATAGCGATTTTAAATAGTTTTATTTACAATTGTGTTTTGTAGATTTGTGCATTGTCTTTTGAAATCATATCGCTTTTCAGTCGGTGTTTTTGTAGTAATATGTCCATCACCACACATCACACAGTCTTTTCAATTGTATTAAGTTATCAATTACAGCACTATTCAACGGTTCAATATGTTTCGAACGCTTGAAAGTGCGAAGCTACTTAAAGAGAATTAGTAAAATAGCATTCTAATTCGCATTGAAGTCTGCAAATCTTAACAGCCCTTACACATTATATTCATCTATAATGTTCTATAATGTGCTATACATGTACAGTTGAATATTAGCCGGTTTGGTTCGGTTATGCTTATAAATCATTGGACTTTGAATGGTTCGTTACTCATGACAAATCGGATCCAACACTACATATTGTGCTAATGGAGGAATTTCAGCGATTTATGTATTGTTCATCCCCATGTTGTTTATGTAGATTGCGGCTCTTTAAATACGTTCGACAACGACGCCGTCTCATGGCCAATTTCTCAGTGCTATTGAAATACACAGTGAACAAAATCCAAGATGGCGTTTTGGATTTCATTCACTGCGTATTTCAATAGTACTGAACGATTCGCCATGAGATGGCGCTTCTGTGCAGTGTTCAAAGATACAACATAGTGACGGTATTGTTCAAGCCAAGAAAGAATTGCCGCACATTATTTCTGGAGTGCACCAATTTTTGAGACATTTTAACTGCGAATTGACAAAATTTTATATTGAAATTTGGCATTCCTTCTTCGGCCTAAGTTCAAGTGCTTTACAAGCTATATTTGGCTAAAAATGACCAAATAATAACAAGAGAGTTGCCAACTAATCAAATCAAATTGCACCAAATTCTCCGAACAACGGTGTTCAATGCCATGGCATCAGCAGAACAATAAATCTTCATATGCCTTTGACTGAATGATATCGATGGCATTAATTGGCTAATAATAGCAAACTGTACACTGTGCAATGTACAAAAACACACATGTTCGTACGTTGCTGCCAACAATCGAAGTATTAAAATCGAGGGGTTTTCAAAATGTGCACGCCCAAAACCCCTAATAAGAATACGGTTGCGAAAATGATAAAGGAAATGTTCACTCGTCCAATAATATTTCGGCACAATTCGGTAGAGAGAATATTCACTCGCATTGATTGACTGTTCGCTTCAATTCATTTAATATAAATATACCTGTAGGTAAGGTAATTCAATTAGTTTAAAACTCAATGTAATGAAAAATAAAAATGAGAAAAGATGTTGGTTTTAACGGAGAGATTTCAGGTTTTTATATCATCACGTTTTCAGCTAAAATGATAGGCTACCATGTTTCTCAAGAATGTTGTAAATAAATAAAGAAATTTGTTGCACCGCTTCATCAAAAATTCATTTGAATGGTCCTGATTCGATTGAAAATTACCATTTTTTTAAAACACATTTTATCGAAAATACACTTTAATGTAAACTAAAGTATGAAAAATTCCTTAACAAAAAGTGATAAACCAAATTATGTTTGATTCATTGGAAATCCGGCTGAAGTTTCAAAAAATTGTGAATTTTCAGCGTTTTTTTTGTTTGTTTAAATGGCCAATTGTGTCGATGCCTCTTCCATCAAATTACGAAGCACAGATTGATTTCAATAAATATTTTTAAATCTCATTAGTGAAGCCCCGATTGTGAATGCATTTTCTTTCGTTAGTCGATTATAAACCGTAGCATGAAACCAATCGTGTCGTTGCACACGTCGTTTTCTAACAACCATAATACAAATTTAAAAAAAAAAAAAAAAAAAAAACAGAATTTTACTATGGTTTCGTTGCAAACTATTTTCGATACCCTCGATATTTCGTATTTTACTCGCCTACAATTGCCGTATGCATTTGGAAGTGGTTTCAGTCATCTCCATTTCAAAATAATAACAGTGGAATGTTTTTTGCTCTTTACTTCGCTATCATATTTTCTGTCGTTTGTTGTTGTCTGTTTTTTGTTTGTTTGTTTTCCTCTTGTCTTGTTAATAAATCCAATTAGTAGCAGCAATACGAAAAAAGAACAGCACAGCACACGAGAAAAGTACGTTGTCCGCAGTCTGCTTCAGTTAGTGCAGTACTTTTATGGATTTTAATTGTGGCATTACAAAGAAAGGCTCCACACCGCCAATATTTTTTCGTTTCTTTTTTCGGCCAACATCCATCACTTAATGATTCACTTTTCATCTGAATGCAACAAACTTATATAGTTTCTAGATAGCATGGCTTCTCAGCCCAACACAAACACATCAGCCAAATGAAAAATCAACACGAGAATATGAACAAATACAAATGTAGATAGTTGACGTAACCAAATATAGATAATTTGGTTCGGTTTTAATTCGGGAATTCAGTGGAATGAACACACGAATCCAATTCGTCTATTGTGAATTGAGAAAAAAACAACAATAACAAACTTACTACTTGAACTCTGGCAAAGAATGCAAATAAACAGTTAAGAAAAATACGAATTTTTTATCCAATTTTCTTTGACTGACTTTTACCTCCCTGAAAAAATTAATAAAGTTTTTTTTTATCTTTTTTTTTTTTGTCGTCCGGTATTTTTGTGCGCATCACTGGCAGCACGTTTCACTGCCATTATCTTGCCATTTGCTCCGAAATTCGTTTGACAAGGGCAAATTTATTTAAAATACAATTAAATATTACTTACTCTTTGCCGTTGACTGTGTGTAAGTGTGTAAAGTGTTTCTCTAGTCGCTGTTCAATAGTCGAGGATTTCGGTATCGGCAATTGTGATGTGTGTGAAGCTTAAAATGTGCAGTGAAAACCGATTTACACTCGAAAAGATAAAATTGTTGCAGTGAAAACTTCGTTCCAGTAACCGATGACAATGAATTTCAATTAATTTACACTTTTTTGTAATGCTATCAGTTTTTATCGCACTTAAACACTCCACATTAAACGTTTTATAAAAAGAAAGGATCACTCGGCTTTTTATATAAAAAAAGGCGTCTTGCTCGGCTCAATTCAATCCGAACTTTCTCTCCTCTGTCTCTGTCTTTCTCTCTCTAGCTTGCTATGTCTGTCGTTATTATTTTCGCTCTTTAGTCCTTTTTTGTCGCTGCGCTTTTTTCTATCGTGTGTCTTGTTTTATTCTCTGCTCTCAGTCGTTGAGTGTGTGTGTGTGTGTGTGTTTTTTCTTCTATTTTGAAGGTGTCTGTCGCTTTTGAGCTGCGATACGCTCGAATCGTATTGAATTGCTGTTGTTATTATATATGTGATATGATATGCATAAAGAGACCATCAAGGACTGAACGACAGTTTTTGATCAGTTCTTTGTTTTACTTTCTTAATGATGCCCCGGTTTACTTGCTTTTTCTCGCTTTCACTCTGTCTCCCTCTTGCTTTCAATTCTTTTTGTTTTGTTTTGTTTTGTTAAATATTTCGTTCTCTGTTTTGATGTCCCGCTTTGCTTTTTTTCAGCTATCTTTCGGAACGCACGGTATTATTTCCTCTGGCTGACTTATTGAGAAAACTCGAGCTCTATTTGGTATGAAAACAATATGCACAAACTTTAGAGAAATTTGTTTGGTTTTTGTTATTGTTTTATGTGTGTTTGGCAGATATGTGAAAGAAGATAGAATATATTTAAAACGTTTATAAATGAATATGCGGTGGCGATAGGTGTTTGACTTTTTCCACGTCTTGTGCATTTGTGTGCACGAACCACACTAGTTGAAGAGATATCGAACGAATAAATTATTTTTTCTTTAGTTTTTTTTTTTTTTATTCGACATTCAATAGAATATTCAGTAAAATGTAAGCGTATCTTATGATGTTTCTTTTTTCGGTGATTTTTATTACATTTAGTTTCTTGGGTTTATTAACACTCAAATGAGAGTTGATCAAGGGATGTGTGGTAAAAAACGAACGCGACAGGTAAACTATTGTGGAACATTACTTTAGCGAATGGTGTAATTTAAACCGTTTCGTTTATTTTATTCACCCCGTTCGTCGTTTTGTAATCGAATCGCATACTTTGTAAGTCAATGATCTGACCTTAAGTTAAGCTTAACCCTTTGTCTCACGTTATGATTTGTTAATTTATTTTTTTTATTTTTTTACTATGTTCGCAAATGATTTATTTTACTATCAGTAAATTTTTGATTTTATTTATTTTTTTTGATCCCATGTTACATCAATAAAGTGTTGAATTTATTGCATTGTTATTTAGTTTTTTATGTTCAAGCGTTTTTATCGTTTGTCCGTTTTAACGATGGGATTTAGTTGTTGTTGCATTTATTGAATTTTTGTCACTTTGATGGCGAAAAATGCAGAGAGAATGTGTGTGTGAAAAAGAAGAAACAAACGAAACCAGAGAGTGGAAAAAGCGCCAGTTTGAATGAGTTGCTCTGTTGCTTGTCTTAATGGATTTTAAGTGATTTGCTATTTTTACGGTTTTACGATTTTACCGTTAGTCGTTCATCTTTTTAGTATTTATAGCTCATCGTAAATGCAACGATGTTGACGATTCTCGACGTGTTTGTAGTATGTTTATATATAAGGTAGCAGTTATTGCAAATAATTGGTGTTTTTCATACACATGTTTGCATGTTAAAAGAGTGAGAAAGTGTAATGCATCCAATAAATTTCCGAAATTAATAAATATTTTCATTTTTAATTATTACAAATTTTTGGGATGATTTATGACGACAATTTGTATTGTGTTGGTTCGTGTGTGATTTCCCGTTATTTGAACTTTACATGTTTATTGTTGATAATTCTTCAAATTTTTCGGAATTAACAACAACAACAAAAAATATGTATGAATGAAATATGTGGATCAATGAGCAGTAAATTAAAGCGATCGTTACCGTTTTGAGTTGTTGAAAAATGACTTGTTGTATGACTTTATAATGCTGTACGATGGTAACGAATATTGATTATTATCTTTTTACTCTCGCTTTTTCTCTTTATTCTTTTCAGCTCTGCTCAATTTCTCTTTGTTCAATTCGTGATCTCGTTGATATATTGGCGAATAAACAAATGAAGTGCGTGGTAGGCAATAAACAAAAAATTGCAACGCAACAAAATTGAAGAATGTTATGTGATATTGACTATTTCCTGATTGAATGATATACACCCAAGCAATTTGCTTTCCTTCTTTCTATCGCCTTAAATGTCTTAGCCGTTTATTATTGAGATTGCGCTGCTGTCTGTCGGCTAGGTCTGTGTTTTGTTGGTTCACAGGCTAATTGATGGCTCGGCCAAAATCAATTTAGATCTTTGTGGTTGTTTTTTTCTCTCCAAAAAAAAAGGTTTGTAATTTCAATTTTTTGTTTGTTTTTATAGGACACGCGGATAAAATTGTTTTGAGAAGGATTTTTTATTAATAATGTGTGTATGTGGATAAATGTGTGTGGCGGAACAAGAGAATAAATGCTTGAAAGCGTTAGCACGCCCGTACACTGTCAGATTGCACAGAAGACTAAACTCTTTTTGGCAAAACAGCAAACGACAATGCTGTACTCAGAGAGAGAGAGAGAACCAGAGAGCATTATATCATGTAATTTCGTTGGCTGCTGTTCTCTGGCTTGAACAGAGGCAGCACCAGCAGTATCAGCGGATGATTGTGTGTAGTGGTAATGTTGCCGTTTTCCGTTGCATTTGCTGCTGCTGCTGCTGCTGGTATTTTCGTAGTCGTCGGAGCACTTTTTACACCGTTTTCGATTACACTATGTGTGCATTTTGTGGAAAGTGGACGGTTCAAAGCTATGACCAGCAGATATACCTATAAACGATATATCGTTTTCCCTGTTGAAATTGCCACGCTATTACACGAAAATGTGTAAAATTGTATTGACCATATTTAGCGGCAAACTGTTCAAGGAGTTATTTTTAGTGGGGTTCACTCTAGGGGCTACTGAGCTGCGCGATTCCCAAAAAACTCGCAACAAATGGTGGGACTCGCACATCCCAGTATATTTCATACGAAAATTCATGCGAGTCCCAGACGTATACGTATAAGAATCACAAATATTGTGAGTCCATGCGAGTCCAAGCGAGTCTTTCTACCAACAAATTCTGCACTTCACTAATAAACGTTCGTTTGAAATTGTTGCCGATGAAAAATAATTTATACATTTTCGATTTTATTAAATAAGTCAACCCAATAAATAACAAAACAAAGAGAAATTTTATTAACGCAAATATTATCAAATAAAAAAAGTTCTTCATTTGTTTTCAACCGATTGATTAATGATTTATCGTTTCCAGTTTAAAAACGGTTGACAATTCACTCGCAAAACAATGAACTGGTTTTGGGTACGTGTGAGTTTATGTGTATAAAATCTAGAACTTGTCTGAGAGTCTCAGACTGAGACAATTTGTCTCTACAATTCTTGGACTGATTCCATTACATTTCTCACACGATGTGTACGTTGTATACTGTACGAACATTTCCAAATGAGAAGAAATTGAATAACAAGCGCCTATCCTGTGTGATTCTCTGCAATTTGAGTGAGAACTTGGCCAATCTGAAAAATTGACAAACTGTTTCGTTCGAATGGTCATCCAATATTTCCGAGAGAGTCCAATAAGTGACAATAAAAAAGTTAACAAATGTACGTGGTGCCATTTTAGCAAGTTCAATTGGTACTACATAAAATGTAGTTGGAAGCAAGCAAGATTGAGTTGAGGCTAGAGCCTGCTCTTGCAGTCCAAATCACCAGTTTGTAGATGGCACTTCAACAAATATATTACGCGTGTTACTCACACTCGAATAATTCGAAGCGTGTGAACGAGGCGCTTTGGTGGAGCCAATCAATCTTATCGCCTCAATCAATTGCGTTTATGTTTATTATTTAATTTTTTTTAGATTTGTCACTAGTTGCGACTGATTATGTTTTCATGAAAAAGTACTTCCGCCTAGAGCCGATTTGTTTTATTTTTTCACATTAACATGCATGCATCGTATGATTTGTTTGCATTTTATATGGCGGATATAACTTTACACACGTAAGGTAAGGAGCAACATCTTCGTGACATTGTTTGTTGTTTTTGTTGATGCTCTTATTTTAAACGCTACATGGTGTGTAACGGTACACAATCGTGCCACATCCACATCCACATCCCCATCCATATCCACACAAACAGCATATACTGCTTCAAATGGATTCAACAAAATCAACAACAGATCCAATAAATGAACAGTAAACTTTTCCAATTTTATTAAGTGTTTGTGCTATTTAATTCAATAGTATTTGATGGTTTAATCATAATATTTTCTAACATTTCATTTTGGAATGGCCAAAATTACTATGAAATATTTTGAATGTAATTGGCTGTGTGTGTGTGTGTTTTTGTTTATTCATGCTTAACTAATATATGTATGATATTTATCCATGCTTTCCAGTATCATTAAAATAAAATCATTGTAGAATAAATTATGCGACCGAGGTATAAATCGTATGGCCTCGCATCGCATTGCATCGCATCGCATCAACCATTCGCAATTCACAATGGCTTTCTGGTTTTCGTAAACTCATATCAAAGATGACGTCTACACGTCCATCAATAACTAAAATAACTAATTCATGTTTCAAAATTAGCTTGAACCACAGCAAATAGCAGCAATTGATGAAATCGTATGTATTCACGTGGAGAGATGATCTACACAACATGACTTCATCAAAAACACATTTCGTTTTTGTCACAGATTCACACACACAATTATTTTCATTGCAATCGTCGCATTTAGCATCTCATTCCCACACATTCATTTTTATCTGAAATTCGAAAACAAAACCCAAAGCCGTTGACAGGAGTGAGTGAGAAAATATTTTGGTGATTCGATCAGAAAAAAGGCCTGCAATTTAAATTCAGCTTGCGAATTGCAATCGCACAACTCGTCATTGCACTCAAATTTGGCCGGACTGAGCAAGCCAGCAATATTGTGATGCTCGCCAGCCTCGTTCATACACCGCGTTCGTTACACATAAATGTCGATAAATGTGCATCAAACGAAAAGTGCGCCATTTGGCTTGATTAATTTGGAAACCGTTTCAATCAACATTTCTGAGATTACAATTATCACACTGACCGATTGAGAAGACCGTACAGTTTTGAAAAGTAGCAAAGTATTTTCACTTTTACTAAGCGTTTCGGTGTTTTTCTTTTTTTTTCAGCGTTGTTGTTTCCTGTTGCTGTTGATTCGGTTGTACATTGTACATGCCAAAGAAAAGCGTGCCATGGCATGCCATATACATGTGCAGTGTACAGTGTACACACAACGGTTTTATGTAATTTATTGGATTTCATGCGATTTTTCAGTTGACGCGCACGCAGCGGGGAAACGATTTTCGGTATTTTAACTGTTTCTGATACAAATATGTTGAATTGTACGTGTGTTCGGCGCAGGGAAGCACATCGAAAATCGTTGTAACACAACATTACCGCTGAAGTGAAATAGATATATCCAATGAGTCACATACAATTTTATGATTCACATTAAGGCTGCTCACGAACAGTGGTTTGTATTTGGTAATTTCTTTCTGTGTTCGATGTGCGTTCGGGGAAGTTCGAACGAACACAAACAAACACTGAACATGTCCGGTCTGATCAATACTTGTAAATAATTGAGTGCCCAAGAATAAAACTAAGGGACACGCTAATGTATATCCAGTTATCCAGAGAAATTATACGGTGGCTAAGACCTATATAAATAATGTATTTGTTATTGTATTTGACTTAAGGTAGTACCTTATTTTAGTATCCCTAGTCGAGTAGGTTTTTTCGGGTATTTTTCGATTTTTTTTTTTGGGGAAGTCGGGATTCGGCCCAAATGCCATTCTCAGAACGTCCGGAAAACATTCGAAAAATCCTGTCAATTGTTTCATTGAAAATCAATGTATTGCAATAAACAATAATTGAAAAGTGGGGGCGACCATAGGAGCGGAATACCTTAGACAGTCGAAGCCTCTGTATCAAATTGACAAATCAGCAATAAAATTGGGGACCAATTTTGAATTGTTGGTCTGGAAATTGACTGTCCAATTTTTGCAGAAGAAAACTGAAAACCAACGATGAAAAATAATATCTTATTTTTTAACCATAGATTTTTTTCCGTGGCAAAAAAAAAATAATTTTCAACTCAATTTTTGTACAGCCTCAGAACTGTAAAGTAGGCTTTATCGATAACATGTTGGCCTTAAAATTTCAACAGTGAAATTTGAGCAATGCATTTCTAAATCGATTAAGTGTACCGATGCCTGCAGCACGAGTATTTACCGCGCGAAAAAGTTATTTATTTGAAACAACGGTACACACAATACTGCTAACAAAAAAGATATCAACCATTCATGAACAATGGTAACAACTTTAGTTTTTAGACTCGCATCCACCTTACGAACACACTAACAGATGAACGTTTCAAAAATATTCAATGAATGTGACCGTATCATCCAGTCGAATTTCATTTTCCGACTGGCAGATACGCTACACTCGGATTCGATGCGCGTTATTCCGTGTGACAGGAAAACACTTTTTCTTTACTTTCTATTTCAAAACAACAAAACCCATAGAACGCCGATATGCATACTACTATCGAACATGTATACAGTTTTCGGTGAGAAAAAATTATGCAACGGTAGAGTACACAGCTAGGGTGTTTTCAATTGGAATATTTTGAAAAATCTTTCAGTTCATTCGAAAGAAGAAGAAAATCTGCATCGATTGATGTCGTTTTCGTCACGAAGAAATGTGCACACACAAGCCGTGATCTGTTTTTTTGTTCGCAATCAATGAGTAGAGACCACATTTCTACGCAACTTAGCATTCGGTGCGTAGAAAGTGGTGATCTCAACGTCGTTGGACCAAATTTTGAATCGAAGTTTTTCGTTGAGTCAAAATTCAGTCCAACGACGTTGAGATCACCACTTTCTACGCAACCAGTGCCAAGTTGCGTAGAACTGTGGTCTCTACTCATTGATTGCGAAAAAAACAGATCACAGCTTGTGTGTGTGTATTCACAATTCCCGAAGCAAATAAAAAGTGGTTTTAATTGAAAAAACCAGATCATTTGATTGATGTTTTAAATGTTGTCTCAATCTTTAGAACGTTCAAAATGACACTTAAAATTATGGGTGTCAAATCAAGTAGCCATAAATACCATTACGTTGGTATTTTCAAGTAAAGAACGTATTTGTTTTTCACTTCAGGAAGTGTCAATACAAATTCCTCCACATTAAAAAACATAATCAGTCGTCAGTCGTTTCAGAATGGTTTGCTCTATCAAATGAACAAAACAATTTGTTTAAATATTCGAATCGAAAACACCCTCGTGTACACATCCACACGATGTTCGGTGTATTCTTTTGGAGAACTTTCAATTACATTGTTCGAAAGGGTTAACAAACTAAGTGAGGAGACTCGACGGTGTACGGGATGAGCGAACGCATTTTTCCAATGCGATGAGCTGGCAATGAGCATCGATATAGAGGGAAGGAATCGAGCAGGCGAGTGACCGTGCGAGCAAGCAAGCAAGTGAAGTGCTTGTGTACCTATCACTTCATGTGTGCAATATATTGAATGTGTTGATAAATGCAAATTTAATTTGAATATGACATTTCGTACATCCATTCCATACTTTGTGGTACAGTGTATGTGATCCAATAAAAGTCTACGATGAATTGATTTGAAAAATATGTTTTTTATGAAAATTGTTCGCCACTGTACAAAAAATGTTGAACTCTCTTCAGATTGAGAAACATGTACCAAATTGGAATATTTTATATCAAATTTCAGACTTTGGATCTTTTCGATTCTCCAAATTTTATTAGATGTGTGAGCGTTTGTTGAGCCCGTTTCAATGCTAACTAAGTGTGCGATTGAGATGCTATGGTTTGCGGCTGTTAAATAATTTGCATGTATTAGTGAAATGGCAAATAACCAATAGATTTGACAATTTCATACAAGTGACTGTATTTGTAATATTCTAAATAAATGTTTATAAAAATGTGTGTGTGTGTGTGTGTGTGTGTGTGTGTGTGTGTGTGTGTGTGTGTGTGTGTGTGTGTGTGTGTGTGGTGCTCAACAATCAATAAAAGCCCGTTAATAGTTTACAATTTCGTAAATATTCGTTTGACACACGTTGAAATCATTTACACTTCACTTTAGAAAAATATCTGTTGCAAAGATTAAGGGCCAATCAACATGGACAGTGTCCATTGGACACCAGTCCAGTAGTGTTGGACCAATACATTGTTATGGATTAAATGGATTCAACCCAAACGAAGAATGTGTGAATAATAGCCCACTCAATTACACAAGAGCAGAGGGAACACTTTTGCACTTCTTTTGAAAATATGCTCGTGAAAACACTCACACACTTGACAGAATGTGTCGTCCGCTTGTCATAGTTACATAAATCAATACTGCATTGATGTGGTTTTAGCATATATACATTGTAATTAAAAGTGTTTGGGTATGAAACTCACCAGATTGATGAGAGTCATTCAATTTCACTTTCGGATAATCACCGGTATTAGCGTTAATTTGATGTTCATATCATAAGTTTCGTGTTGGCTCACTCACACACACACACACACACACCCATAGTTTTGAATTGTGATGATCTATGATGTAAATGACAAGCGGTGTGTTGACAGAGTTTTCAAGCATATGCAAATAATATGAACTTCATTTCGTTGTGAATGCACTTTCAAGTCTGGATGCGCATTCATATAACTAATACAAATTAGACATGCATTTTTGCGTGTACGCCTAACATGCAAAGTATGAGTGCACTAGAAAACGCCGCACTGCTTGGATTATATTCTTTCTCGCATATACTTTCTTGTATGTGGGCCAAGAGAGGCCATGGAATTGAGATTGAATTGGATTTTAACAGTTGGAAGCTCGAAACGCATGCTGTTTGCTTTATGAGATGTATTTTTGCTGAAAATGTGATGTTTTACAATGTACTGTACCGTGTACACTCGCCACAAAAAGCTCAAGTATTCACAAAATATTTTCCATCGTAAAAATACCTGAACGCGTACGGAAAGTATGTAGATATTTTTACAACTCCAAAAGTTATCAATTTGAAAATTGGGAAACGCATTTTCCAAGGATTAACGAAATGTCAATTGATATTGAAAAAATTAAGTGCACTTAACATTTGTTCCTCAAACTTTTATGGCCCCTGTATGCATGCGTTCTAAGTATATTCCTGCATTTCTCATTCAAATCATAAAAGTCTACTGAAAATCGAATATAATATCCTGTTTTTAAATAAACTGGCAAAACAGACAAGAGATCAAGGAGATGCAGGCAGGAGATGCTACGAATGAGTAGACGATGGATAATAGCACCTGAAGACACAGAGCGAAAGGGAGAGAGGAAAAGAGGAGGGGAGAGAGGTAGAGAGACCTACAGAGAGAGAGAGAAAGAGAGAGAGAGAGATTTCATCTCGTTGACGGCGATGACTTCCTCTCTGCTGCTGTTGTGGCTCTGTCACCACTGCTGCTGACGACGATGCCTTCAGCATAAATATCTCCTAGATCGTTTGCAGCATAAAACGAACCTGAAATAAAAAATATATTTATATATAGGTGATAGATGTATACATATATTGCACAAAAATAGGAACGACAGCCGCTTCAAAGTGGCGAAAGCACAAGAAAAATTAAAATGAGACGATGAATTTCATAATAGCAGCTCTAATGCGGAAAGACAACAACAATAATAATCGCTAAAATAATAAATGAGTGAGTGAGCGAGCGAGCGAGTGAGCGACCGAGCCAGAACAGGGAAGAATGAAAAAAACGACGTGGAAATAATATTTTTTTTGTCTTTTTTGCCCCATCACTTCTATCTCTACTGTCTATGTGAGAGCATGTTTTTCCGTGAATTTATTATTGTTATTACGATTATTTTTATTGATGTTATGTTTTTATGTGCATTCATAGACTGGAGTGCGATCCATCTTTCGTTCGCTTTAATTTTTTTTTCTTTCTTCCTCTCCGTTTTTTATTTATATGTTCTCTATTTTTACAAATACACTAGCTTGGTATAATATTGATGTGCTTCTAGCTGTAACTTAAACTTGGTTTCAATGAATTTCGTTCCGACTCGGCCACTATGATGTGTGTGTGTGTGTGTGTGTGCCTCTGTGTAACGCTTACACAGTAAATGAATAAAAAATCAAGCCCAAAATAAGAGGCGAAAACACCAATGTGTGTACAGCACAACAAACTTACATACAATTTCACTGCATCGAAGCACGCAAAGTTAGGAGAGAACGAAAAAACCTATTCAACTGACATCGACATCGACAGGAAAACGCAAGCTCATGCACGCATACACTTTTGTTCATTTTTATAATGGAAGATAGATAGAGAGGGACAGAAAACAAAAAGTCCTCATTCACTCGTCGGCAATGTGCTTCTGAAATGCAGGCGATTGAAATAAGTTAGCTTCGGTGTGCCTTTGCTGACTTTCAAAATGAGATGTGCACAATTTAAATATGCGCGTCACCAGAAAGAGCGAGAAAGAGTGAGAGAGAGAGAGAGAGGTGGAGGAAAAGATTCCCTTCATGCAACTAAATTATACCACTCTGCAAACTTTTGTTCGGAATAATGCTTGATGGTCTTAATTTGTTTAAAGACATACATGGCCAGGGAGGGTGGGAGGGGGGTGGGGTGTATTGTGAGAGGCAAACTCCCCTGAGAATATTGATTTCTTGGTTATTCTCCTATTTAGCACCCCGCACTTCTATTAACATCTGATAATTATCAGAATCAAATGCAATTGTTAGACAACTAACATGCATTGTACCTTGCATTGTACCCATTGAAATACACTCAAATTATCGTTAAAATAAACAAAATTGTTTTTTTGGTTCGTTTCCTACTACATACCGAAATCCGAACCCCCCCCCCTAACTGATTTAAAATAGCAAGACCACCCTCTTGATCGAGACGATTTTGTCAATTTACCCCCCCGGCTTTCAGACCTTTGCCATGTATGGTTTACAGAGATCGACTTTTGTGTCGTATTGTTATTCGATATTTCTATTGCAGAAGAGAATGAGAGAAAGCTTCAAACAGCCTAGCAAAATTCTAACATCAAAGGGCAAATACCAGGCAGTGAGTCTTCTATATACGTATATATATATATATATATAATAATAATATTACGTATATCTACGAACGTATCTACTGAAACGTATTTTGAGATGTTTCGAGTCCGTATAATTTGAAAATACCTGGTTTTTGCGGAGAACCAATGCTAGAACCAGTGCTTCAAAACTATAAGGAGAACCCTAAACATCTCAAAATACGTTCCAGTATATGGTAAATTATTATGACTGTCACCTTACATTTGTACGCTGTTCTTGCTTGTTTCTCCAAAACTGTATTTTGAAATCATAATTTGTTGTGTACATATGAATATGATGAGGCTCGAAAAGACTAACATTTCGTTAAAAACTGGTTGTTGTATCTCTCATGGATTCGGAGTTATAGGCGTTTAAGTTGCACAGTCACATCAAATAATTTTGGAAGTGACTTTGGAGGTTCTCACTGAGTGTCGCTACGATTGATTTCGACGATGTTCGTATATGCATACGACATATGAGTCGTATTTTCAGTTTATAATAGATTAAGGGTCAAACTAAAGATAGAAACTACGAGCTTGTTGAAAAAAATATTTTTGATGAGTTCATAGGCCAACATATGCCCACTGTTACATTACACGGAATCACTGTCACGTTACTACGTACGAATTCACGTTTTTTTTAGCCCAAAAAAAAACATTAAATAACTATGTAAAATGATATTTTCATCGATTTTGTGTTAAAGTAAAATTGTTTAACTCTTTAACTCAACCAAAGCTAATTAATTGTACATCATAAATTTTTCATATAACATTTGAATCGCGAAAACTAAAAAAGGGCAAAAAATCGGCTTTCCGAGAATTTTGATGCCAAAATTTCAAAGCACGATACTGCGCAGTCATTGGCTGAATAAGCATCCAGCTGAGTCTGCGACGCGCGCGAAATGTATGAACAGCAAACGACACCGGCACTGTGTTATATCTTTGAACACTGCACAGAAGCGCCATCTCAAGGCCAATTATTCAGTACTATTTTTCGATGTGTATCAATAGCACTGAGAAATTCGCTATGAGATGGCGTCGTTGTCGAACGTATTTAAAGAGCCGCATATAAATGTGCATAAACAATATGGAGATGGACGATACAGCGAACGCGGTACACGTTCTGTATCAGCGTCCGCAGATTCATGTTTGTTTCATGCTTTTCTGTGTATAACACAGACGTGAGCTGTGCCGTCCGCTGTTCATGCATTTCATGCGCTTTCTTTTTAACATGTTTTGCAAAATGTTTAGCAAATGGATTAAAATGTTGGGAAAATCTTCAGTCCATGATCATACAACTTGAGTTAAAATTTCCTTGCGGTTGAATTACTATTTTGTATTTTATGATGTTTTTAATTTTTTTCGTTTGGTATCAGTAGCCCCTAATAATTGACCATACATGTGGGTAGATATACGTACCCAGTGCCTGCGAAATACATGGTGAAGACTTCAAAAGCTCAATCACATCACAATTATAACATCAATTCATCAATCACAAAGCTAGTTTTGAATGTACTTCTAAGATTTTCTAAAAAATGAAAACAACGAACTCGTCTGCTTTACTGTGCATAGAGCGTACGTAGCGTGTGGTACGCATTTAGAAGGGAGTTTTGTAAATCTAGTTTTTTCTCAAATCTACTATAGATTAATTTTTGGAAATGTGCGTTTCAGTCACTCAATCACTGATAGCTTGCTGCTGTTTTCGTTGATGCTGTTTGCTGACCAAACATTAAAGAATATAAACGCACACAAAGAGCAAAAAGAAACTAAAAGTTATACAATCATCAGATTGATTCGCTTTTCTGAGCAAAAACTTTCGTGTTGTGTGGTTTTTGTTGGGGATCGTCTTTTCGCTTTGTTTTTGATTTCATCTTTTCACTTTTGCTTCCCATTCAACTTATTCCACCTTCATTGTCTCCAACCAATCAAATGATTCAATACTGAATTATATTTTTTTTTTGTCTACTCTCTCTCATTCATTCGGGTTCGGATATTCTGTTGGTTTCGGTGATGGTGCTTGACTTTGTGTTGCATTTTGTCGACGACTGGAAGCATTTATATTTTTAGTGTTTGTTGGTGTGTTTTTTTATGCTCTTCATTTGTAAATGTTCATTTCTTTTATCAACGTGAATTGGCAGGTTAACTCGAAATTGGTTTGTTGTATACACAATAAAGGGCCGTAGATTTAATTGTCTTGCCATCCCATGTGATTTTTTCTATTTTATTTTTTTAAAAAACCTACGGCAAACACATCAAATTTAATATCATCTGTAATTTTCATCCGCAACTTACACTGTATCTTGACGTTTTGATTCTATGTGTTATGCTGTAAATTTTATCCTAGGCTTCAGTTACAAATTACTAAAACTAGAGTTATAATTAATATGTATAAATTGAATTTTGAATAATCTAACTATTTCTTCTTTTACACTCTGAATTTTGGGCATTTGGCTTTACTCATTATACCCCCCAAAAATTCTCTAGAAAAATTGAAATGGATAGTTTACGGAATTATACGCAAATATATGCAGAAATATGAAATATATGGCAGTTTATACGATATATCTATTTTATTGTATATTTTGAAGTTCCGAGCCCCTAGCACCAGCTAGCACCTGTCATTGGCAATAATAATTAGTGCTTGTGACACAACATATTTTTGAATGGGATTCCGCAGGATAAAAAAAACACCAATCATAGTTGGAAATATTCCGGCAATACTGTGCTGTACACACACAAAAACAGCAGAAAAGGCACAGCTTTTTTTTTAAAATTATTAATTAAAATGGAAATGAAATAATACGAGGATATATTAGTTGATTCATTGTGTGTGTACATGTACAATATAAACTAAGCACAATGACGAAGCACTTCTGAAACTGGTTATGTATTCTATTTATTTTAGAGTGAAAACGAAGGCTTAAGTTTGAAAACTAAATTTGAATGTATTTCAACAGATTTGTTGTTGTTGTTGTTTATTTCAGAATCGATGAATAACATGTTGTATTGTGTTTTTGCTGCCTGAACAAAATATATTTTCTACACATTTCTATTTCTAATGCCTAGATCTCATGGGAAGAATTAAAGTTTTGCTGATTGAATGATTGATTCGACATTGTATAATGTATTATCCCTGTCAAAAATATCTTTCTGTCTTTATTTCATTCTAATTTGCAGTAAATTAAATGTTTCTGTCTCGCTTATACGTTCTAAATTGAGAAGATCGCACCAAACACAGTTTAAAGAGTAAGAGAAATGTCTCATCAATACATTGAGAGGAATATATCATTTGATTGTTTATTATTTTTCGGTCACCACACAAACGCACGCTATCCAATCTCTGGCTGCATGCGAATGTGCGTTTCAATTGATGAAACATTTTTATTACTCTTCGTACTGTGTTTGCTGTTGTTTTCTCAATATTGAATGTATAAGCGAGACAGAAACATGGAATCTAATGCAAATTAGAGTGAAATAAAGACAGAAAGAAATTTTTGTCAGCCACCGCTTCAAGCCATCAAATGAATCGAATCACAAGTAAACACAAAATCCAATGCGTTTTCTAAATCAATGATCAAGAATCATTGGCTCATCGAAATGTTTTCTGAACCCATTCGGCTATTCAGTGTCGAGATGCAGACAAATCATTAAGATGAGGACGCTTAGTTTGATTTCCATTCACCATCTCTTACCTGCGAGCAAACTTGGCTTCATCGATCATAATTGGAATGCTTTTGCTTAATGTATGATATCGAGCCTAAAAGAACTGTTAATACTACAAACAATTTTGAATTTATTTCCGGGTAGACGTGAACATTTTTACGTAGTATCTAGATACAGTTTCATTTCTTAAATATTCGATACCCTCCAGTATGAGCTAAAGGAATTCAACTCGCGTATTTGATCAAAATAAATGTCAATGTGAGTAATTTTGGACAATACGATATATTTTACTCGATGTTGTAAAAATACTGAAATACCAAAAAATGCTTTCGAATATAAAAATATTTTTTCATCTGCAACATCGAATTCAATTGTATTACATGCATTGATTGTGACGCACGCTGATGGATAACGTATATGGATAAAAAAATTATATTCGTACAATGTTGGATTTGTTTTTTTTTTCAATTTTCAGTTATTTTTGAGATATCGCTCTTATTTCATACAAAAATATACAAAAGTATTTGAAAATCACTGAAATATGCGAATATTTTCTGAATACATAAAAATTAAAAATAAATTGTGAGAATATGTAACAGTGATCAAATAATTGAATTCCCCTAGAATATAAGGGTTTTTAATTTTGATCGATTTCATATATTTGTGTGCATTGTTTCTCACACATTTTGAATAGGGGGTAAAGAGGGTCATATACCCCCCCCCCCCCCTGAGAACTCAAAAATCATTTACCCCTCTGCAAATTCGGTATTATTTGCTGAAAAGCGCCTTCATCACTAAACTCATTCACATGGCCCCTATAAATTCGACCAAATTTTCAATTAACCCCTCACAAACATAGGTTCTGACACTGCCAAATTAAGGGAGGCCGAAAATGCGACAGGGGTCCCAAAAAAACGATTCTATCTAGTGTAAAGTGGGTCTCAGAAAAAGTTGAGGACCTAAAAAAGAAAAGGTCATCAGCTCCGACAATTCATCGAGGGATCGAGGGTCCACGAATTCACAGGGGGTCCGAAAACTTAAGGGGGGGGGGGGGTCATCTGAGACCTTGGAGGCTATGTCAGTACCTATGCTCACAAATTTGAGGGAATTTATTTTACCACCCTACTTTGAGTTAAGAGTGTTAAAACCTATGTTTGTATGTCACTATGCAAATAGATACAACAATTCAAGTCATTTTCATAGATAAAATCTACCTGTGACTTATCATGATATATATTTATAAGTTTAACATAATGGACGGACAAATAAACAACCATAAATTCATTAACAATCAATACATCAAGCATTACTAACTAGACTAAAGATAGATGTGGTATATCCGATTTATGCATTAGATCTAGTACAATATAGTGTATTTAATGTAAAAATGAAGTGCATACCACTGCTATGGCGATGTTATTTCCGACTAAGCAATTACGAATGGCTTAGAATGGAACGAGTGGGTTGACGGCAAAGCGCTCCGCTTGTGAGAGACTAGACTTGTACAAGTATAAGTTGCACTCTGCTTTGAATTGAATCGCCTCTAATTAATAATTGTTGTGATCTCAACACACAGTTGAGTTTTCAGAAGCTTACCTTCTATTCTTCATATAGAGCGATCGAATCCAATAGCTTTAACAAGAAGTGAATCAACGAACTATATATTAGACTTTATTGTGGCTTCAAAATTGAGATAGAGTAAATATTATATGGATTCTAAAATTCAAATTGAACAATCAGACCACATATCATGCTTTTCAAATTGCACATTGCAAACCGGCACTTTTTCGTGTAATATCATCCACCCATAAATACATGTGTTTGATTTG
Organism: Aphidoletes aphidimyza; assembly: GCA_030463065.1. Taxonomy (NCBI): domain Eukaryota; kingdom Metazoa; phylum Arthropoda; class Insecta; order Diptera; family Cecidomyiidae; genus Aphidoletes; species Aphidoletes aphidimyza. Next base: position 36,508,391 of record CM059998.1, read on the forward strand.
ATGAGCCTATCCATGCATCTAGCGAAATCGCAACAATTGTTTCAAGTAATTAATTATTTATTTGGAATATTATTTGCCCGGGACATGTCATGTTTTCTTTGTCAGGGATCATGTCCAGTGCAGCACCAAAAAGCTTTTGTTTCAATTTCCCCATTGACATCGGAACCTTAGTGTTAACTTTTCATTTAGCTCTTTGAATGACATTTATTTCCCAATAGAATATCAACAGATAGAGCTAGATCTCATTCCTATCGATCCCATTGAGCCAACAGTATCGTGGGAGTGATGAAGAATGCGGAAGAGAACATCTATATTTTATAGATGGTGCTCTTATTCTGGTTTAGGCTAAACCATTTAAATGAACGTTTGGTTTTGATGGTGACCAAACTCATAAAATATCGAGATAAGAAAAAAAAAATACACGTTTTCAATAGAGTAGCAACGGCAACGTCCGCTGGCTTTGCTATGTTTACTAACATTGTTTAGCATTCATAACTCAACCTTTTTTTTCGGGCCATCAGAATTTTGATACATGATTTACCTTTGCATAACACTGCGGCTCTGGAATATGGGCGAATACTGAAACGGATGAACGAAACAAACACCAACATGTGAGTGTCCATAGAAAACCAACAGTGTGCAGAGCTTGGGGGATTTAACTTGTGCGAATGGCATTCGAATTCAATCGAATAGTTATGGTCGCGAATGCTTTCGAATGTTCTGTAGAGTCGTGCATTGACGGACTCGCGAATTTCTTGTGTTTGTTCAAATGCTGTGTATTTTTTTTTTACAAATCAACGCTCTTCTTTGAATAGCTTGGCATTTAGCAAATAGTTAAATCCCCCCAGGTGCAGAGCAAACAAAATGCGAAAAGAAAAATCATTGAGAGATGTTAATAAAAATGTCATTTTCAGGTTTTCCATTTGAATGACAATCAAATTGAAGAGGCGACCTGAACGAATAAAAAAAGGAATTGAGAGAGAGAGAGAGAAAGAGACGGATCAAAAATAGTTCAGCGATAGAAATGGAAAAGTTTCACAAACATACGGCAAACCACAAAGGAAAGGCCTTAACAATTTGATTTCGTAATTTATTCACAAATGATAAGATACCTCAAATTGGGATTAAGTTTGGCCCCGTTCAAAAGTTAATTTTGTGCACGTATTGTGTGCAGAAAAGCAAACAATGCCATTTATATATTTATTTTGGTATCTGTTTTGCTTTTATGTGTGTGTGTGTGTGTGTGTGTGTGTGTGTCACATAGTATTTTCATTTTATCAGCTCATACCCATACAGATTTAATCCAGACACAACACCTAACTTCATTTTCTCGCTCCTTCATCTTTTTATTTTCTCGTTGCCTTTCATGCTTCTACGACTAATTTCGACCGGATTTCCAGATTTTCTATTTTCTATTTTCTCTCATTTCATGTATATTGTATATATATTAATTTCTCTCAAACCAAATCCAAAAATCGTTTAAATCTGAACTTTCAATAACAAAACTCAACTTCATTATTGTCGAGATACCAATTGATTGTTATTATTTCCATATTTGTTGTATTTGCATGCAGTTGCTATGTTTTGGTCTCCCTCTTCGATTTCTTTTTTTTTTTTTCTATTCTGTATTAGTCTGACTTGGCTTTTTGTTGACGTCAATCTTGTTCTGCTTACACATGAGTAAGCCTATAAATTGATATATAATATGGGTCTGTGCTTCGATCAATTCACCCACACTGGAACACACACAAAAATACACTGAACAGTAACAGTAAACATTGCACGGTTTTGATGATGACAATTGGTGTCAATGCAGTGAAGTTGGGAGATGGAGATACTGAAGCCAAAAAAATATATTTATTGTATATATAAATTCCAACCGTAAATCGGAACATTCGAACCAAATCCGGCCAAATAGTGCACCTCATTTGTGTACTTCATGCATGTAGTAAATTCATGGTCGCTGAATACTGAAAGTTGGAACATGTAGTGCATGCACTATAGTGGCACTTCGAATGGCATAAACGCCATCATTCAATCCCAAGTAACAGTTCAAAATTTCAACTAAAACATGTTCAATGCGTGGAATGTTTACTGGTTATCATATAATAGGTCGGCTATAAGGAATAGGTAAATCGTCAATTACAACTTGAGTTCGTGCGCTGGAACGAAATGGGACTCGATATCGTATTTGTGTGTATGTGTTTCCAATCTGTCGAGAAATAGAGACAAAAACCTAATTTTATTTCACTTGAAACGATTGTTCAAAACCAAACTACAAAGAATGGATTTCGGAAGAACGAAGAAAGAGGCAGGGAAAAAAAATAGTTAAGCGAGAAACAGAAGAGTTGAGTTTCGACAGAAAATTGAAAGAGAATAGAGAAAAGGAAGCAGAAAATGCAAATTAAATCTATTGAGAGTTTGATTTGTGGTTCGAAAACAAAAGCGGCAAAAACGACACTAACACACGCTGTCAATGAAGATTCGTTTCGAAATGGTAATGCTGATATCAGAGATGGAATGCAATGCACATGCACACCATCATGAACCAATGAGAAAATGAGCGCATGGGAACTAAAATAACCTGAGTTTTTACCATTGATGTTGAAATACTTCGGAACAAATGTTTTTTTTTTTTCAGGCAGTGCCACTTTTACTTTCATCAGTTTTGAGATAGAACCTTTGACACTGAGTTTTGGTCAATTGTTTCATATGTCCAGGTGGCAACCCCAGTCCAATCGAATTTGAAACCAAGTAAAATTAAGAGAGGCGTTATATACGGATGTGCAATATGCATGTGTTTACATGAATTGTCGGCTCAAAATGGGGTCTTTCTGAAATCCATATTCACTACTTAAGCACATCATAACTGAAATGTTCAGTATCTTGACTCTCAAAGCAGGAACTGTTGTGAGCAAAAATCAATACTGCAGATTTCAAATTATTAAGTGTTTTTGTTTTTACTCATTAAATAAAATCACATTCTTAATCAAATACGGTTTACATAGATTAATTTACATGTACAAAGATATGCGTAAAATATGATTATAATCGGTTCTGGTACTTCCGATGCAAAATTTGGTAGTCACCCAGTGAGCAAAATGTCTAAAATTTGTGCACACAATTATCGGTATCTGGGCACTGAGCCCAATTTGTATGAAAGCACAATTGTGCCTAGAATGTGCCCAATACATAACCACATGATTTGGTGAATTGAAGCACAATTGTGCCCAAAATGTGCTTAATTATTGTACAAAATGTAAAAGAATTGCTGCGTGCACAAATGTGCCTAGGAATTTTTGTACATTTTTTACAATAATTAAGCACATTTTGGGCACAATTGTGCTTCCATTCACCAAATTGTACCAAATATCATCAAGCACATCTCAGGCACATTTTGTGCATTCAAAAAAGGCGAAATAAAGGGGAACATGCACATATAGATGGAAAAATTATGGTCGCGCTTCATACAAAAAATTGTTGCAAGCGCGTGCACGCGCTTCATACGAAAAATTGTTGCATTTTGCCCACTGGGCATTGTCAGTGTATGTGCGTCACGCGCAGTGCGTGGGCACGATAACTCTCAAACGAAGTCTCAAATTCCAAAGTGATCAATGCAACTTGGTTCAGTTTTGCCTTCGGATGTTTCCAATTTTATTTGATCCACATCTGTCATTTAGGTGCGACATACACTTCGATGGAAGTCTTACTACTGCTTTGCTCGAAGAGCGAATACTATATGAGGAAAAAAACACGACATTAAACCGAAATTTCTAAACAAAACGAATTTTCCTAAATATGCACCATGTTCAAAGAATGAATAAATGCAAACTCCCACAAATTAATTGAAAAATAAAAATTGGTTTTTGTTTCTAAATTACTTATGTGAATTGAAATATATTTATCAGATATTTAAAAATCGAATCCACTTGATTTTGACGCTAAATAAATTTCATAGGTAACAATCCCAAGATTGAATCCATAGAAGCAATATAGGAGTAATGAATGAATAAATAAGTAAATGTCCATAAATGTGGAGTTAAGTGTAAACAGTCAACACGTATGTTTCCGGTACCGATGGCACCTTAATAGATATAATAATATCTTAATAGCCCAAAAATATATCTAACTATTGAGTGAAATATGTTATTGAGTTGATGAACCTAATAGCCACTATTGATCCGCTATTAATATATCTTAACAAAACATCGTTATTATCTTAATAGATGTTCAAATTTTCTTCATATTGCACTGACAGTTCCCGAGATGCA